>OX451217.1:119315991-119441603 GCA_949628195.1 Phasia obesa
TAATTGATCTTGCACTTTTGGAAATCTGTTTATTTTTAGGGTTTTATACCCAAAGGGTACAAACGTAACCTTATTGTTTTCGCTAGAATGTCTGGCCGTCCGTTTGTCGGCGTGTTTTATCGCTGGAACCGTAATAGGTAGAATCTTGAAATTTGTATAACTGTATAACAAATACTAAAACTTATAGGGTGTCAAGATAGAGACGTGTTACTCACGTAAATGTGTTTATTTCTTAAACTGTAGGAGACATTCAGTTAAAATTTACAAACAGTGTTAAAAGTGAGTTCGCTATATAAACAAGTACAAAAAAATAAACCTTAAAATTAAAGGGTGTTCTGATAGTTACGTGATTTGCATGTATATGACCTAAGTTTTCAAAGGGACGTGTTATTTGCTTTTTTTGTTTTTATTTTTTGAACTGTAGGAGGCAACCACTTAAAATTTGCAGACAGTAATTAAAACTGTCCGCTTTATAAACAAGTATATAAAATTAAACTTAAAAATTAAAGGGTGTTCCGATAGTAAAGTGAACTGCATTTATATGGCCTAAGTTTTAAATGATAATAGGTAGTGTAGTTACCTTTTTAGTTACAAAGCTTACGTTTGTCAGGAGAGATTGTAGTTCCAAGTAATAAATAGGCAAATTCAGAATACGGTTCAAAATTAAACGAGTATTTTAAATATATACACTCTAATTTATTTCATCACAAAAGTTTAAAGTCATCTGCATATGTTCCCAAAGAGCTTTTTAGTTGCAAATATGATTTTGTTAAAATTGTGCATAAGCGGTCGTTACAACATCCTTATGAAGGTCCTTATAAAATTATTTCGAAGGATAAAACGTTTTTTAAACTTAATATTGAAGGAAACCTTAGGACTGTTGCGATTGATAGAATTAAGCCTGCCTTCATTTCAGCAGTGTCATGATAAATATGATACGCAAAGTAAAAAAAGGAGGCTCTTGAAATTTTCACAGAAAGTGTATAATATAATTATTATAATTACTAAAGGGTGTTCCAATAGTGACATTTTTTTCACGTTATTTGTCTTATTTATTGAATCGTAGTAGATATACTCTTGATATATTCATAGAAAGAGAACTGCCATGGCCACTTTAACAAATAATAAAATTAAAGGGTGTGCCGACAGTGACATGATTTGGATGTCCATAGCCTTATATTTTGAAGTGTAATACGTAGATCCTTGAAATTTGTACAGCAGATATGTTGCCATTGACGTAATAGCAATTAAAGGGTGTTTCGTAATATCATGTTTTTTACTTATATTGACTTATTTTTCGATCCGCAATAGGTATGCACCTGATATTTTCATAGAAATTGCTTATATTTGAACAGTAATAAGCTGACGTTTAAAATTTTTAACAGATTATATATTATAACATCTACTGTAACAATAAGCAACGAAAATAAATTTAATAAAAATAATCTTTGATAAAAATTACCTTCTTCTAAACGTTATAGGCAGACACTTGATATTTACACAGGGTGTAGTATGCTCTAGTAAAAAAAATACTTAAAAATTAAAAGGTGCCCCATAAGACGTGAAAAAATTACCAACTTGTTTTTTTTAAAGTTGTACTGAACATAGTAGAACTTTAAAATGTAACGAGAAGACACATTGCCTTTTTTGGAAAATAAAGCTGTGTTTTATCATACCCAACATTGAATTCTGAGCATTGCTTTTAGGGATAAAAATGTCCATGCCATTTTTTATGCTACCAGTATGTATTTTCTGACTCGTATTGGTCTGGCTCATAAACATTTTGTTCAAAAACTAATGTCGCTGCTTATTAGCAATGACTGACAGGAATTTGGCTATGGTTAGCAATACTGTCAGTAGTTTAACCTATATGTACCTTCGGTGGTCGCTAGGAATAGGCTTCTAGCTAGGCCTTATCTGCGATAGTAGGAGAACTAATTTAAGTTGAGCTAACTCTGGATACCTTCCGACCTCCAGTTCTAATAATTTAAGACAGACATATGAATTCTAATTTTTATAATATTAATATTAAAAATCGGCCAGGGTTTTACAAGTAGGCCTCACTAGGGACGAGAAGAGGTTATTATTTAACTTCGATTTTTGCTGGCCTCGACTGTCTTACTCTGCTGTATTAAGTTGAAATTATGTATTACTAGCTGTGCCCGCTACGTCGTGGGCGTCATGACACTATTTTAAGAATCAATTGTAAGAATCTTACTTTTATAGTGCTTCTTGTAAAGCTCTGTAAGATGTGTTTAAAATATTTTAATAACAATGTAATTCCACAAAGTAAAAATACAAATTGTATTCAACTGGCGCCATCTGTTGCGTAATAGTAAAATAAAAATAAATAAAAAAGTGTGTTGAAAATGTAACCGTGTTGAAAAATACGTGTTGAAAATATCCCAGTTTTAAACCAAAAATTTCAGTACATTTAAACCGGAAATTGTGTTTTCACTGCTTTTGCTCTTGGAAATAAGATATTTTTTCGGAAAAAATATATCCTATATTGGGACGAGGATACAAAGGTACCTCCTCACAAAATTTTGTTAAAACGCATTCATTAGTTTTAACGTGATGTGAACACAAACGAAAATCAGACAGACAGACGGATATGAGTTACTATTTTATTATATGTATAGATTAAATAAAGAACATGAATACCATTTTCCACTCCTATTTTTAAATAAATCTCTGTTTTTTTTAAAATTTGTAAAAAATTAATTATTATTCAGTTTCTTATTAAATAAACAATAAATCTGATCAAAAATTGTACATATATTTCTGGTTAAATCGCAGGTTTTAAAAAAATTAAATGTCGCGTTTGTATGTCATGGTTTTTAATCCCTTCTTATTTAAACAAACAAAGAAGCTATAAAATATTTGTCAACAAACAAACGCGACAGAAAAGAAAATGAGTAAAATTTATTTTCGCATATCAGTTTTTATCAGTTTACATTAAGGGGTCGTTTTTTATGTTTGGTTTTTGAATTACAAAAAAAAAAAAACAAATAGAAAATTATCCTGAGTCAACAAATGGCAACTTCAAAACATACACACATGTCGTCGGTTTTTCCATGACAATATGGACAATAAAACTATGGATATAAAGAAACATGAAGCTTTTGAAGTATGGACCTACAATGAGGTACAGCAAATATTATAATGTGATCGAGAACTCTCGGATAATATAAAACAGCACTAAGGACACATAAGGCATAATGCAAAATATAAGCTACTGCAATCTAATATACGTGCAAATATTGAAGGAAGACATACTAGAGGAAGAAAATAAACTTGGACCGGTATGCATGATGTTGTAAAGCCTCTAAGTCAATTAAGAACCAAAGATACGTTTGCAGAAATCAAAAAAAAAATATAACTTATTCCTATTATATATATAAACTGGCTGTGCCCGTCACTTCGTCAGCGTCCTTCAATATTTTGTACGATTTTGCTTTAAAAGCAATCCACACCAAAGACCCTTACGATTTTAGGTTTTTTTTTTAAGAGAAGTAACACTCAGGCAATTAATGCAGACATTAACTGTGTTACTTACTTTAGAAAGGGATAGTAGTAGATAAGGCAGATGGTTAGTGCGATAGTAAAGCTTATCAAGCGAGTCTGGTGTTCTTTAGGCGAATTAGTTTGAAGCTAGAATCGCCAATTAATAATAATTTTACTTCGCCCGCGATTTAGTGCTATTTGGTATTGCTATGTGGCAATATCGGCGTTTTTAGTTCCGCCTTCAGATATGCTACGTCTCAGTTTATGTATTTTTTTTACTTTATAAAAAGTAAAGTATTCATATCCGGTTCATTTGCGTACTTTCCCTGCTTTTTCTCCACTTTCTAAGACATTTTTGCGGAAAAAAAGTATCCTATATTGGGACCAGGATACTTAGGTACCTCCGCACAAAATTTTATAAAAATCCACTAGTTTTTACTTGATCGTCAATGTAAAGCAGACGGACAGACAGACAGACAGACGGAAGTGAGTTACTATTTTATTATATGTATAGATGATATGAGTAATGATATTGGTCGCCAATATTCATAAATCGATCATTTATAGAAATCGAAAAGTTATAAAAATCCTCTTAAATAATTTTGACATGTGTGATAAAAGTCTGGAGGCTTATTCTGAATTGCGATGCGAAAATCAGTGCGATGCGAAAATACATAAATGCGAACAATTGCTATTCTGTATTGCGATATTCGCAAAGTTCTTTTTATAATTGCATTTCAAATGCGAAAAGTTGGCAAATCGGTATTTTTAATCGCGTTTCAAATGCGAAAAGGTGGCAAATCGGTATTCTAAATTACGAAAACAAATGTCAAACACATGTCAAATTCACAAAATTTATTCCACAACAAAATAGCTTTCGCAAAGAACAAACATGTAGTGAAAGATAATATTTTATTTATTTATTCATCATATATTTATTATTTAATTCAGGGAAGCAAGCAATAAGACCACCAAACCGCGTCAATTTGAAATAATAGTAGAATTTATGAATAAACACAGCCAATTGGCAAGAGGCCATTTGAAGACACCAAATGCACGGCAGTCGGCAAATACTTTGTTACAAACGTTAAGTGAAGAATTAAATATTAATGGACCACCTGTTAGAGAAGCTGCCGGATGGAAAAAAGTATGAAATATATAAACCAGTTCAAAAATTTAATTTGAATAGGTTTGGGCAGATTTTAAAGTACATACCAAACAGAAACTTAGGCGAAATAAAAGCGACATTGGCGGCACTGGTCCATCAAGATATAATCCACTGTCTCCCGTAGAAGAGCAAGTTGTGAATTTGTTAAACATGACGGATGCCGTAAATGGATTACCGGGCGCACTTTCCTTCGGGGCAACAACTGCTTCCAGCCTTGAAAAGAGTGGTGAAGACATGGCTGAGATGGAACAGTTGCACGAAGTTTCTTTAAAAGAATTTGTTACGGAAGTATTAGTTGATTCGGAGGTGGCAACAAATATACGTTCCCAAAACTGTGAACATAATCAAAGAAAACGTTCACGCTCAGTAGCAAGTTGAAAATCAAATTGTATACCAAAGAGAATGTATGACTTCATTAAAGCAAATAAATGAAAATTTGAAAAGTTTAAGTCGATACCAGAGAAAGGATTTCGAAATAAGAGAAAATGAATTGGATCTTGCAAGACAAAAGTTTGAATTTGAAAAAGAAAATGCAATGGAAAACAGAAATTTGCTAAAACAAAAACTTGAGTTAAAGAAAATGATGCTAGATATTGAAGAGCAAAAAATGAAACTAATGTGATATATGTACCTGTATGTAGTATTTTTGTTTTTTAGTTATACAATTAGTTAACATTAATATGCAACGAACTGCCAAGTGATGAGTTATGAAATGACCGTTTTCATTTTTTATATTAGCCTGTAAGTTTTTTATCAATGAATTGATTTTGTGTTTTGAAATATTAAAGACTGTTTTATCTAGTAGTTAAGAATAATGAAAAGGGTTTTTTAAATAAAACATTTACATGAATTTAAATCATATTGTTTTTTATTTCATCTCTAATATTTCTAGCAATGTTCTTATAATTGTTGCTACTACTATTATTATTACTTGAGTTTGATATATTATTCGATTGCGGCAGATCTTCGGAGTCCACAATTTCCTCCGTTGGCAGTTAAACGCTAAACTTGTAGCAAATATTGTGCAACGCGCAACAAACATTCATAATGCGTACCACCTTTGGCGGATCGTAATGTAGCTCTCGGGCCGCCAGCAAACGCCGAAATCTTCCTTTCATTACACCAAACACTCTTTCAAGTAATGATCTGGCTTTGCTGAACTTTTCATTGAAAAGTGCTTCAGCAGATGCCTCTGCAGGGTTTCGATATGGCGTTAAGATCCATGGTTCTAATGGATAGCCTGAGTCGCCTAAACAGTTTTCAAACTGTAAAAGTATTACAATAAAAAGAAAAAAAAATACTTACCAAGGATCCAAGTTCCGTTCATTCCGCTGTCGAACTTTGTTTTCAGTATTTGTCTTTCATTGGAGAGATTCCACACATGGGAATCGTGACATGCCCCTCCATACCTACAATCTACAGCTCTAATTATCATTTTATGATCACATACCTAAAATAAACCATTATTAAAAATGTTATCTTTAAAAAAAAAAAGATTACTTACAACCATAGCATTCATTGCATGCTTAAGCTTCCTATTAAAATATAAATGTTCATTTTCACTGGGTCGTATCATCTGAATGTGTGTACCATCTACTACTCCAATCACACCAGGAATATTACTTTTTCTAAAAAAAAAAGTTTTTGCTTCTTTCTTTTCATCTTCGTACATTTCAAATTGAATATGCTTAGGACATAGAACCTTTTCAAGTGCTATGCACACTTGCGCCAAACAACGCGACATAGCTGGCTGAGATATTCCGAGGAAATTATCTTGACCAATTTGGTGTTGATAGCCACCTTGACCAAGAAATTTTAACGCGGCCGCTAATTTGATAATTGGCGGAATTGCAGTTGATTTCGTAGTACTGCATTCCGAGCTAATATTATTTAAGACATATATAAATGCTTCTTTATTTAATCCAAAATTTTTTATAAAGCTGAAAAAATGATTATTCTGCATAAGTAAACGTTTATTTTTCGCAAGCATCAAAATAAATTACCTTTTTTCATTCAAGTTTAGAATATCGGATTTGCTTCTAAGCAATCTTCTCTCTATCCTTTCATTTTGTTCATGCCCTTCTTCTTCGTCGAACCATAGTGCTACAGAATCCATTTTTATTGTTTTCTTTTCTTACAGAATATAAATAAATTTTATAAAAATTTTCACAGCCAAACACAATTTATTTTTTTTTTTAATTTGACGTTTGTTGACACTGACGTTTATTTGAGCAGCGATGCCAACATTTGAAATAAATTGCAAATGCGATTGCGAAAGTCTAACAGAATAAAAATTTTCTTTCGCATCGCATTTCATTTTCGCATCGCACTGATTTTCGCATCGCAATTCAGAATAAGCCTCCTGGTTTTATGGTCTAATCCTGACTAAGTAATCACAGTTATCAGAAAAACCTCGACGGTCCACGAATTACTTAAGGTAGGCATAGATTTTCAATTGAAATAAAAACTTTCGAAATCTATACAGAAATGACGACGATTCAAAGCAACAAAAATAAAAATACAAACGAATTGCTTAATGTAGAATATAGAAGAGGAGGATTTGCTTTAATTTTTTTTTAGCTGAATATGCCAGTATTTTAGTTATGAAAGGTATATAACCTTTCTCCCGTTTCGGAAATCGTTTGAAAACCAAAAATGAAGAAAGAAATTCCAATTACTTTCATATGAAAAAATTCGTTTCGACAAGTTGTTCATGTGTTGAATAAAATTAAGTATTTTCGATTCCAAATTTAAAACACACAAAGACAACAACCAACTAGCCCTACAATGCAACAACTGACCATACTGATAAAATTATCCAAACACTTAAAAAATCTACAGTAAAAAGATCACTCTATAAATATATTCAATATAAAACCTTGCCAGTTTATTTACCACAAACGCTACATACTGTTGGCACTAAAGCTTTAATCTTATGCAAACAAAAAATACATAAAGCTAAAGACAACAAGATTTTATTTTGTAAATATTCATTTGAAATTGTGTAAACTTATGAGTTTGTGTATTAATCCGTTCACCCATAAAGTTTTATATAAAACTATATTTTTATTGGCATTTGGTCTTAAGTTTTATGGAAAAAGTAATAACAGACATATTACTTTTACACCTGTTAACAGCAGTTTGTAAATAAACAAAAATCTGATATTACATTATTGAACTTTAAAGCTTTAAATAAAATTCGTTGCAGAAGTTACAAGTTGGATTTTAAAAAATATTGATTTTTTTCAACTTTTCCCTTATACATGAAATTATTAATGTTTTTTGGGTGTGTGTGTTTTAACACCTAAAAAGGGATGCAACAACCACTGAGTTTCGGCAGTTGGGAGAGCTATCATATCCAATGAAATTCATAACGTATTTCAGACATTTTATGAGAAATAGAAAAACTAAAAATATTTTTTTATTCCAGAAGTTCTGAATGTGAACATACACTAGTTTTTTGATGATGTTTATTTGTTAGGTTTTCGAAATTTTTTTTTTTTAATTTCTACTTTGATCCATTTTTTTGTACTTAAAACAAATAAATCAGTCACGCACGTAGGGTTCCGTACTATATTAAGTACAACTTTAAAAATTCAAGTTGATAATTTTTTCATGTGTTATGGGGCACCCTATAATTTTAAAATTAAAGTCATATACGAAAAAATTGAAACACCCTTTAAATTTTAGTAATTTTTGATATAACGGCCACGGTCACTAATGGAAAAATTTCAAGAGTCTACCTATTAGCGTTCAAGACTTAAGCCATGCAAATCACGTCAATATCGAAATACCCTTTAATTTGTAGGTTTAATTTTGTTTACTTGTTTATAAAGCGAATAAAGTTTTAATTAATGTATGTAAATTGTAAGTGATTGCCTCTTACAGCTCAAGAAATAAAAAGATAAACGTAAATAACACGTCACTTTCGGAACACCCTATAAGTTTTAGTATTTGTTGCTAAAGCGGCTAAAGTTATCTTCTGTGACAATTTCAAAACTTAGGCCATATACATACATGTAAATCACGTCACTATCGGAACACCCTTTAATTTTTAGGTTTATTTTTTTGTACTAGTTTTTACAGCAAACTAAGTTTAAATTTCTGCTTGTAAATTTTAAGTGTATGCCTCCTACAGTTTAAGAAATAAACAGATATACGTGAATAGCACGCCTCTATCGGAACACCCTATAAATTTTAGTATTTATTGCTATAGCGGCAACAGTTATACATTATCTTTGAATATTTCAAGAGTCTACCTATTACGGTTGCAGAGATAGAAGCCGCTGACAGACGGACGGACAGACATTTTAGCGAAAACAATAGGGTGACGTTTTTACCCTTTGGGTACGGAATGTTATGTGAAAAAAAATTGTTTTCGTGCAAAATCGGCAAAGACAATCTAATAGCGAAAATATTGGTTATACTATTTGGTTATGTATACTATATGGTACCCCGTTGATAGCCTTGCGCTGCACATAGGGGTATTTTGCCAATCCAGCCGGACTTTTTGGTAGATTATATTGGCTCTGAAAATTTACTGAGTGCCCATAGATTAATGAAAATCAGACTATGGAGAAAAAAGTTCCCCAGGGTGCTCAGGGTGGAGTTTCTGCCAATAAGCCAATTTAGTTGTACTGCTTTTAATTTCATTTGTGTTCACTTGAAATCAACGTGGCTTTTCCAAGTAAGGAGACGGTTAAGATATATGTAGGTATTCAACTTCTGAAAGCTGTGGTATCATTTGGTTATTTATGCGAATAGGAGGGCATGAGTCCCTGCGCAGTGTGAAAGTTATGTGAGTGCATTTTTGTTCATTCACTTTTATTCTCCATTTTTCTAGCCATTTTTCCAAATTGAGTATGTGGTCCTGCAAAAGTTGTGATGCTACTTGGGCACTTTCATGAATACTTAAAAAAGCTGTGTCATCTGCAAATGTTGATGTGTGGACTAGGGTGCGAATTGGCATATCTGATTTGTACAGTAGATATAAAATTGGTCCCAAAATACAACCTTGGGGAACTCCGGCTTCAATGAGCTGTGGCGAGCTTTAAAATCACCTTCTTTTAGTAAAAACTTGCGATTCGTTAAATTATCTTTTAAGAGCTTATAAAAGTTTTCGGGTAAGTTCAGCTTTAGCTTACATATTAGGCCTTCGTGCCAAACCTTATCGAATGCGTGAGAAACGTCGATAAAAAGTGCAACAGTATTTTTTTTCTTCAAAAGTCTTTTTAATTACATTTACTAATCTGTGTGATTGTTGGATCGTACTATGTTGTTGTTATTGGTTTGGAATACATCCTTTTGCGCTAAGAATTGGGTTCAGCTTAGTTATTAATATTCTCTCAAACAGCTTTGATATGTTTGATAAAAGGCTTATAGGTCTGTATGATTCTACTTTTGTGTGGTCTTTTCCTGGTTTAGGAATCACAGTAATCAAAGATACCTTCCACTCTGTGGGAAAGTACTCAAGACGTAAGATGGCTTTAAAAATAAAAAGAATAATTCTGCGACCTATACGGGTCATCTCAACTAACATCTTGTTACTTGTTTTATCAACGCCAGGGGACTTTTTGGTGTTTAAATCCGTTATTGCCCTTTCAATATCGCTAAATTCCAATCTTAGGTGTACTACGGCACTAGTCTCTACTGATGGCAACTCAGCTATATCAGTACATACATTTGGGGTGAAAACCTTCTTCAAATGTCCCACAAATTAGTATCATTTCTTGCCCAGTCTCCACAAGAAGTTCGCAAGGGTGTCTTACGTACGACTGGTCTTTTAAGATTTCTACATGCCCGCCATAATGAATAATCTGATTGTGCAGTTGCGTCAAGGTCTTCTAAGTAATTTTTCAGAGATGCTACTCTTCTAGATTCTAATAGCTGTCTTAGCCGTTTCGTGCAATCTATAAGTCTAGATTTGAGTTGAGGAGATCTGTGTGATTGCCATTCTCTTCGAATTTTTCGTTTTTCAGCCAAGATCCGCTCGACATCTGCAGAATATATTTGATTGTAGCTAGGTGGTTGTCCTGTTACTGATGCATGTTGGGCAGCTGATTTAAGGTTTTGATCAAAATCTATTAGGCTATGATCCACGTCGTCTGGTGTTCTTAGCGGCATGTTTTCCGAACAATGAGTACTGAGAAAGTTCCTATATTTCAACCAATTATAGCACATGAAATCCCTTTTAAAATGAGCTATTACTCAACTTCCTAGGGCTTTTAGAACTGGAATTAGAATATATTTAATCCTCGAACGCATATGCCAAAAATCGATATTTTCCCACTTTTATAACAGTATAGCTAAAAAACTATAAGAGATAAATTTTTTGTAAATTGTCTTCGGTCAAAGAATAATTATAAAAAAAGTTTCAATAAAATCTGAAGAAGTCATTTTGAGTGACTTGTTGATTTGATGTGGAATTACCCACTAGTAACAATAAATTGAATCTAAAATAATACCAATTAATTTATTTAAAACAACTTAAAAACAAAAAACATTTGCTGGCGGACAAAAAGGTTTCTTACTCGTATCTACCTATGCAAGATGAGCAAAAATATAAAAAAGGTGAAATTTGAAAAGAATAGCAAAAAATGGCACACATTTTTTTTCTACACTATAGAAGTAGAGATCTGTTATTTTATAGCGATATATAATTTTTTAGGATCGCAATGGCCCTCACTCTCAAAAACCTTTTCACTTTTTTTATATAAATATAAACAAAAAAATCCTTTTTTTAGCTTCGAAAGAAATTTTTTATCATACAAATCTATACATATCTGTCAGTCTGTTTGTCTGCTTTTCGTTTGTGTTCGTATCACGTAAAAACTACTAGATGCATTTTAACAAAATTTTGTGAGGAGGTACCTTAGTAACTTGGTCCCAATATAGGATGCTTTTTTCCGCAAAAATATCTTATTTCCAAGAGAAAGTGGAGAAAAACAGTGAAAAACTCAATTTCCGAATTAAAGGTACTGAAATTTTCGGTTTAAAACTGGGATATTTTCAACACGTTTATATTCAATAAAGTCAATAAAAACGTTTGCTATTTTAACAGGGTCCCAAAACGACAAATCTCAAGAAAAAGCCTTGAAAATTCACTATACGAAGCATAATTTTATGTCGACCTGCTACTACTATTCTCAAAATTAATTATTGGCCTAAAGTCCTGCTAGATTGGAAAAATACTGTGCGCTGTCACAGGTCATTGCTGTAGACTGTAAATACTTCAGAATGACGACTGATAACTGTCAGCTCTGTTCTTCAGTACAGGCACTCTCACAGTTATTAATATACCTTAGCAATAAACAGAATGGATGGTAACAGTGAGCGTCGTACCTTGAATATAAACTGAACCAGTTTTGTCGTAAGAATAGCATGCGTTTTCTAGATATAAGTTAGCCATACATTTCTTTCATACTTTCTGTTTATTGCATTTTTTGTGGGTGATACATTTTCAAACTGATAAATTTTCAAACTGAACTCATTTCATAACAACCGAGAACGGTCGAATTAGTTGTCACAGGAAACATTGCTACCATTTTAAAGATCCCCGTTTCTAAAAAAAACATACCTTTATGCCTGGAAACATAAAAATCACATTTACGCAGAAATTAAAAGACCAAAATTGAAAACTTCAGCAGCTTAGCACTGGTTAGGTCTATGTGAAAAATTACCAAATTTAAAATAGTCATATTAAAAGAGAATTAGTCCCCAATTACATTATGTAAACTTTGTCGCTGCAATTCTTCATTAGTAGGCGAGAGGGTAGAGAGGAATTATGCATGTACTTTGAAATTCGTTTTATCCTCTCATTCGTAGTTTTAATTTTGAAGTTTAAAATGTAAACAAATGTGCACGATATATTAAAGAAGAAACGAGAAAGATTGCAGCGACAAAAGTTGCATAATGTAATTAGGCACTTATTGCAAAATGTTTTTCAATAGGATTAAAAAATGCTTAATGGGTCTTTGGTTATAAAATATGTTTCAGGTTATGGCGAGATATTTTGCTAAAGCGATATATTTATATATTGCAATTAGCTTTCTTTTTTTCTTAATTTTACCATAAGCCAAACACTACAGAGTATCAGAACTATTCTTAATGCAATTTTTCTTATACTTTAAACGTAAAATTAAATTGTGTAAACTCTTCTTTCTTCCTTTTTCGAGTGTGAATGTGAAATACTTTGTGCTGTTTAAAGTCACACACATTGTAAGACAATGAGTTCTTATACTCTACAGCTTTAAATCCTATTAAAATAAAACTGTTTGAGAAAAGTACTCACATCAAACAAAACTACAAACTTAATGTAACGTAACTTATGCTTGAAGTTCTTTTCACGTACTTTTCGAAGATCATCTTTTGTCTTCCTAAACTTGTACCTGAAAGTATAAACTTTGTTTGTAAATTCCTACATGTGCATTTTCGTAACTTTATATATTTATCTATCTCATTACAAACTTCCGTTCAAAGTTATTATGGTAGCAAAAGCTACAGTTGCACTATGGCTGCACAAAGTCCTCAACAAAATAGTTGAATTATTTTGTGTGAAAAAACGGCTGTAAAAATACACAATCAATCAACATTTTTAAAACATCATCATTTACGTTTGCTTCGTCAAAAGAAAATAGAAGAAAATCTATACATATGTACATATAAAAAAATAGTAACTCATTTCCGACTGTATGTCTGCCTGTTTTTTTTTTGCGTTCACATCACGTGAAAACTACTGGATGGCTTTTAACAAAATTTTGTCAGGAGATCCTGATTTCTATATAGGATAAAAATATAGGATACCGTAAAAACATTTTATTTCCAGGAGAAAGTGGAGAAGAAGCTGTAAAATTACGCAGTTGAACTAACCGGATATGCATATTTTTTTTTATAAAGTAAATAAACACATAAACTGATATGCAGCATAGTTTAAGGCGGCCCTAAAAAAATAAGGGTCTTTTAAAATTTAACAAAATATTGCAAGGACGCTGGCGTAGTGGCGAGCACAGCTAGTCTATACATATAATAAAACAGTAAACCATTTCCTGTTGGTATGCCTTTCTGTCTGTTTTCGCATTACAAAAATACTGGATCAAATTCTAGATCGATTTTCACAAAATTCTCTGAAAAAGTACCTTAGTATCCTGATTCCAATATGTGATGATACTCTTCTTCCGAAAATATCTTATATCCAAGAGAAATTGGAGAAAAATTAGAGAAAGTAAGCCGACTTTTTACCCATTTAAAAGTACTGCATACTTTAAGGCATCTTTTATTTTTTCAAGCGAGATATTTTAAACACTCTTGCGAAATAGATGACGCTGTTTTAAAATAATGACAAAATATGAATGGAAAGTGGAATATTTTACACGCGGCTGCGCAACAGATGGCGCTGTTTTAAAATAATGTAAAAATATGAATTACTTCCTGCCAAATAGCCAATTGAATAAAATTTACAATAACTTTTAGAGTTCTAGAATTTTATATAATTTTTAAATTTTATTCAGGGATGGGTACCTTTATGTAAAGTAAATACGTAAGAGTCTTAAAATTTGATGTGGATTGCCTTTAAAGCAAAATCGAACAAAATATTGTCAGAACGCACACAACGTGAGTGGGAACAGCTAGTTTTATATAAGTTTCTCTTAAAACTAAAAAAAAACTCTATTGAATAAAAACTACCTAAAAAATATAAGATGAAACCAAACACAAGATTCCAGCAGCATGTTTTGTATAACACTCAGGTAAAAAAAATGTTTTATTGCATTTTCGATCTGTTTCATTGCCGAAGAAGCCGAAAGTAAAGGAGAAACAAACAGACAATGTTCAGGAATGCCAAAGCATACCTTGTCTGTTTTTGTAGTTGCAAAAGTAAAACCTGAGCTGACACATGTTATTAAAGTTTTCTACCAAAACTAACATTATGACGATAACGATATTTGTTTAAGAACTATATTTTGACTTGTAGAGACTAAAATGCACTTTCATAACAACTTTTAAATCAAGGAAAATAAATATTAATAAAAGTTTTTGCACGAAGGTACTACATATACATGTGTAAGGATGAGAAAATATTTTTTGTTAATTTGTTTTATGCTAAATTTGATAAATAGATTCAGAAAACTTTTTGATGTTGCCATCTAATAAACTATATAAAGGGCAGAACGTTTGAATTGTCTCACACGGATTTTATACGTTTTACAAGTCCTGCATCACACCGGCATCATTTACACCGTTGGTTTGTTGACAGATTGCATGTATATTGTTTTTTTTTTCATAAATTATTTATTGTATCTTCAATATTTTTGAACTAACAATATTTACTCATATCTTAAGACTAAAATAAAAATATACTTTTAAAGTCCAGCCAGTGCTAGACAAAAATAATGTTTGTTTCACAGATTTTGGAATCATTTACGGATCATCACTCTAATGTACGGCCAAGAAAAGCGGTATCTCTTCTTTTTAGTCGAATGTAACCAGGTTCATTCAGCATGTTACGCGCCAAAGGGTTTGGATGAGATTCAAGCCTCTTTAGATATGTGACTGCATGTTTCGCTATTTGTGCTTTAACTGATGGCATGTTTAGGTCTTTGTGGATGTTTGAGTTTTTTTATATACCAGGGAGCAGATGTAATCATACGTAGTATCTTATTTTGGCGCCTTTGAATTTTTTCTACACTGCTAGCTGAGGCAGTGCCCCACAACTTAATCCCATAACACCAAATTGGTTTGAGGATCGATTTGTACAGTAGAAGTTTACAATTTAAGCTCAGGGTGGAGTTTCTGCCAATAAGCCAATTTATTTGTACTGCTTTTAGTTTCATTTGTGTTAACTTGAAATCAATGTGGCTTTTCCACGAGTCGCGTCGCGACGGTCAAGATGTATACCCAGATATTTAACGTCTGAAAGCTGTGGTATCATTTGGTTATTTATGCGAATAGGAAGGCATGAGTCCCTACACAGTGTGAAAGTTATGTGAGTACATTTTTGCTCATTCACTTTTATTCTCCATTTTTCTAGCCATTTTTCCAAATTGAGTATGTGGTCTTGTAAAAGTTGTGATGCTTCTTGGGCACTTTCATGAATACTTAAAAAAGCTGTGTCATCTGCAAAAGTTGATGTGTGGATTAGGGTATATATAAAATTGGTCCCAAAATACTACCTTGGGGAACTCCGGCTTCAATGAGCTGTGGCGAGCTTAAAAAGTCACCTTCTTTTAGTAAAAACTTGCGATTCGTTAAATAATCTTTTAAGAGCTTATACAAGTTTTCGGGCAAGTTCAGCTTTAACTTAAATATAAGACCTTCGTGCCAAACCTTATCGAATGCTTGAGAAACCTTGATAAAAAGTGCAGAACAGTATTTTTTTTCTTCAAAGGTCTTTTTAATTACATTTACTAATCTGTGTGTTTGTTGGATCTTACTATGTTGTTATTAATGGTTCGGAATACATTCTTTCGCGCTAAGAATTGGATTCAGCTTAGTTATTAATATTCTCTCAAACAGCTTTGATATGTTTGATAAAAGGCTTATAGGTCTGTATGATTCTACTTTTGTGTTTTCTTTTCCTGGTTTAGGAATCATAGTAATCAAAGAAACCTTCCACTCTGTGAGAAAGTACTCAAGATGTAAGATGGCATTAAAAACAAACAGAATAATTCAGCGACCTATACGGGGCAACTCAACTAAGATTTTGTTACTTGTTTTATCAACGTCAATGTATATTGTTGGTAATGCTTTAAAGACTAAGTCTACGTGTATTGGTGTATGTGGCTGCTAGCATTTTTCTGTAGTATTGAATGGTGTTTATATTAAATTTTTTATTAGAAGTATATTCAGGCCGCTTATATTATATTTTTATAAGGCTAAGACTGATTTTTATCATCATAATGAGTACAGATATTATCAGATATCTGTACTCATTAAGAGCGCCTTTTTTTAAATTTCGCATTTTATTGCACTTTTATAAGTCATTTAGGCTGGATGTCCTGATGTATTTAGCTAATTCATTTAGCTTTAATAGATCGAAATATGAAGTTTATTATTCCGCTGTTGTCTTTTTTATTCGAGAGTTCGTTCTATGTAAGAGTAGCCGGCTTCATTAAAATTTTTTGATTGCTCTCTTGATACATATGTATGTATAAAAAGAGACTTTTTGGGTTTTTTATTGTCCTGATTGCTAAATGCTAAAAGTTAAATTTTTTGTGAACTTAGGGGCCTCAGTTTGCATCTTTGATTCATGATTTAAGATAAATATTATCAAAATAATTCTTCATAAAAGAGTAATTGCATTTTTTCTAGTATATTTTTCTACATTTGTTTGTAATGATATTTTGTTTTTATGTATTTTTATAGTTATATCTTGTGTACCTCACCTAAACGTCAAGTCTTTTTCTGCATGTAATTTGACATTTCTCAATTTCAGACTAACTCAGTTTGAACCATAAAAAGATACATGATCGAGCAACGCGTTAAAGTTATTCAGTCTTATTATACAAATGGGTGTTCAAATCAAAATGCATATAGTGCACTTCGTGATTTTTTCGTTCAATTTAATCGTCCAAATGTGCGTACAGTCCGAAAAATCGTGAAAAAATTTGAGCAAACCGGGTCTGTAGGAGATGTGAAAATACCAGAGCATGCTCGTACAACTCGTACTGCAGAAAATAATGCTACTGTTCGCGATAGTGTGGCTGAAAAGCCGTCTACCTCAACTCGTCGTCGTGCACAACAATTACACCCCTCACGCTCGTCGTTGAACATTATGCATAAAGACTTGCATTTACACGCTTACAAGGTGCAATTAAATCAAGAACTAAAGCCTCTTGATCATTCCAAACGTCGTCAATGGTCAGAATGGTGGCAAGAATGGCAACAGTGGATGATCAATTTTCGAAAAAAATCATCTTCAGTGATTCACCTCAGTGGATTCGTCAATAAGCAGAATTGCCGCATTGTTGATTGTTGAAAAAGCAATGCACCCACAAAGAGTGACTGTTTGGTACGGTTTATGGTCTGGCGGCATCTTTGGGACGAATTTTTTCCAAAAAGAGGCTGGTCAGGCAGTTACTGTGAATTGTGTTTGCTATCGTGAAGTGATAACGAACTTTTAATGGCCCGAATTGAAAGATGTGGATGTGGACGATATGTGGTTTTAACAGGACAGTGCCACTTGCCACAGAGCTAACGAAACACTGCAACTTTTGCGCGATAAATTCAATGGCCGTGTTATCTCACGTGATTTGATCATGTGATTTGACACCGTTGAATTTCCTTTTTGGGGTTATTTGAAAAAAAGGGTTCTCCACACATAAATTATTATTATAATAATCCGTTATCTAGAAAGCTATAACACCAAGGGTCTTCAAATTTGGTATGCGTTAATTTGAAGACGAGATATGAAATTGGATGAAAAAGTAATATGGTAGGTGCGTGGGAAGGGGTAGTCCCCATATAAAGTAATTAATAATTATTTCCTCGTAAAATGTATACATTTTTAATTATATTTTAATGCAATTTTATTTGCTTTTCATTTAGTTCCTTATAAAAAAAAAAACTATAAAAAAATATATTATTCAAACATTTCTATCCGTATCCAATCTTCCAATCAATCGTCCAATTCTTAACAATTATCGTCATCACCTGTATAATTGGTATAAATTTCAATATTATTATCATCACTGGCATGTTCTTCAGTATAGAGACTTGATTTGAAATATTTGGAAAGGAATTGCTTCCTAAGGCAAATTATTGATTGTTTTCTCTATTATATTTTTTATATTTGATATCACTGGATCTTTGAGATATATGTATATTCATAAAATTTTTCCCTAGAAAATTCCCGAAAAATGCTTTTTAGGTAATAAATACATATAACTTAAAAACGTGCAAAAATGTGTAACATATTTTTTTACAAATTATTTTAAAAATGTTTATAGTTTAAGAAGGAAAAAAGTTTTTTTTGCTTAATTCGGCTTTATATATATCAAGTATTTATTTGACCTTTTCTGGTTATAATATAAGTAAGAAAGAATATACCAATTTTAAATTTTTTAACTTTAATTAGGTGATTTGTTGTGTGAAAAAATAAATATATTGGTTTATGTAGATTAAGTAAATGATAAAAATAAAATAAAAATTAGCCTCCTATTTGTAAACATTACTTTAAATTGCTAAAAAAAATAAGGATGTAATTACAAGAATAGGTCTAGCGCTCGTAAGTTGGTTATAATGATACAAATAATTAAAACAAAAGTATGACCATATACATCAAATTAAATGAACTATTGGAGGACCCTTTAATTTGAATTTTTAATATTTATAACTTTTATTATAACGGTCATAGTAATTGACATTCTGTCAAACTTTCAAGGTTTAAAAGGTATGCCCATAAACGTCAAATTAATTCACCTATCGGTAAACCCTTTAAATTTTAAGTATATTTTGTTATTACTTTTTGTTGTTGTACGGGGACATCCTTTAATTTTTAAAATAATGAACTGTTTTTAGAACGGGACCAATCTGCAAGCTAGCCTTTTAAATAAAGAATAAATTTTTAAATCGGTTCAGAAATGGCTGAGTTCTGCGGGCACAAACATAAAAAAGCAACATTCAGACAAATTGAAAACCTCCTTCTTTTTTTAAGTCGGCTAAAAATCACTGGGCTTAGTACAGCGAACATGGCGACCATTGTTAGAAAGAAATAAAACTGAAAACTTCTTCGTGTAAGACATATTGAGTTTGACGGTATTTATGGGATGAGCAAAATGTTCTTGTATTATCGTATATTTTCTACTGAGTTATTGACTTGCTCAAGGTCGGTTTAAATCTTTCGGTTTAAATCTTTTCTCGTTAGATTTGATTTATCCTTGACTGTTCAACGAAAAAGAGTAATGTAGCAGTTATCGCGGCACAAAACATAAATGTTACAGGCGCTTTTGCCGTGCATTTCGCAGTAATAAATTATCTTCTGATTTTCACTCGTACCGCACACGCTATTTGTTTGTAATGCTGAACAGCAAGAACTTTTTATTATAGGAAATAAATATCAATACTCCCGCCAACGTAAAAGTTGATCTTGTTACAAGTGACGCTTTGAAATTGTTTGCCAATTACACTGCACTATGACATGGAGTACGTTGTGTTTTGGCATACATTTTTTTTGGTATTTTTTTATGTTACCTGTATCATTGTAACGTGTTATGATCCGATACAAAAAAACATTTTGTTCATAAATAACTGTCTACGATTTTCCAGCCTAATACAAAGCAATAAACGTGTTTAGAGTGAATTAATTATTAAAAACTTTTTTCAATGTTTCAAAATTTCAAGCTGACGCTTATCAAAAAGAAGAAGACTGTCATTTGCTGTTTAATTGTTATAGCAGCAGTAAATATGGGAACACTTCAAGTGCCGTCTCCTGTATAAAATTAATAATAAAAATTACAAGAAAACAGTGCATAACCTTAACACTTTGACGTGCAAGCAATTTCTTTGTATTTATGGGCAAATCCATTTGTATTAGTGTGCCAATATAATTTATATACCAAAATAACTGTCGAGGTTATAGGTTCCATTATTATATTTTTAATTTCCACGTCAGAAATCACCGAACGCTACTTCTTAAAATATCGAATTGCCGCACAGTGGACTGTTTCAAAAGAAGTCGGTCAAATATATATAACTTTTGATCAACTTCGAATCGCCGTGTTCTCTGTGATATAAGAAAAAAAGAGTTGTAATTGTTTGGTTTCTAAGGATCTCTGGTATTCACTTTAAAATGAGTAATACAACTTTGATATCGGTAATCATAAAAAATTATATTTTTCACCCTTCTAAAAATATGTGCCACAGTGCGTAGTTAGAGGCGTAACTTTTCTGTCAAAGATTACTAGAATATCGGTATAGTCACAATTAAAAAGCTACTTCTGTATAAATATACATACTTTGCTTCTTATTTGAAGCGTGTGCGCTATTTTCATTTTAGTATTAGTTAGCCATAGTACTTAGCCAAAGTATTTAAACTTATTTCAGCCTCCGAGATGGCAATATTTAAGTTACCAAAAAAATGGCAGTTTTTAAACACTGACTTATTTTAATATCGATGGAAAATGAAACACAAAAGCGCTAAAATAAATGTGTATGAGTTTTTGCATACGATGACAGGGATTGAGGGCTGTACAAAGTGTAAAAAATTTGCTTAAGTACAAAAGATTAGTTGACTGATATTTTCTTAAAAGCTGTGAAGTGTTTTTTGAAACTACTTTGCCAAATTGTTTTTGGCCAGCGATTGTTGGCCCTAAGAAAACGAAATCAACACTCAATAGCACGATGCTAATTTAACTCTACATTTAGTTTTATGTTTGTTTTTTAATGATGAAGAAGAATCAGTTTTCTTATAATAAATACTGATACAGAATAGTAGCTTTAACCCGTCCTTACGAGGCCATGAGTACTAATAAAAAAATCAAACCAAATAACGAAATTTAATATATCCTTTTACGGTATTAAACTGAAAAAATATATTGTGCAAAACTGCTGTCATTCAACACACTTTGCTTCAGACTTTCCTTTAACTGGTTTAGTTTTCTTAAATCAAAATATCTAAAACTACACACCATAATCTACCATAAAGAATTTTTTCTTCACACATATAGTTTATAGTTTTTATGTTGTCATGTGAAAAGCAATAAATTCAATAATTGTCAATACTCCAGGTTGGGTGGACATTTAACATGGCTGCAAAAAAAAACAAGAAACCTCAATATATTAAATGAATAATGTGTTAAAACAGAAAAAAAGGGATTGAAACACAGTAAGGATTTTAAAGGATCCATAAACGTTACTGTAAATATTAAGTTCGAAGCAAATAAAAGGTTGTAAAGCTTACACATGTACTCGTATTTCGATTGTTTAGTTTTAGAAATTTTATTTTTGTCAGAAAAACACTCAAGAAAATACAAAAAAACTTTTAACGTGAAGCTTCTGAAGGAGAGAAGTATTAAAAACGTTTTCAATACCATACTTGTTTTAGAAAACTAAAACTTGTAATTTTTTAAATTGAAGATTTTACTGAATACAAATATAAGAAGGCTATTAAAAAAGGATTCCACTTTCCTTTTTTTTAATATCCTTCTAATGAGCCAACAGTACCAATTTTAAATTGTTTAACTTTAATTAGGTGATTTGATTTGTGAAAAAATAAATATATTGGTTTATGTAGATTAAGTAAATGATAAAAATAAAATAAAAAATTAGCCTCCTATTTGTAAACATTACTTTAAATTGCTTAAAAAAATAAGGATGTTATTACAAAAAGTTTAGAAAGACAGCAGTAAGAAGAATAGGTCTAGCGCTCATAAAATATTTTTTAAAAATATCAAATAATAATATATAGGGGGACACCGAAGCAGACCACTAAACTATTACGTACCAATAAGGTTAACAAGACAAAAATTTTAGAGGTAGTCTTCGACAACTTTCTTCACATATCCCTCACGCCACTTATATTAGCCAAAAAGTTAAATCTCAAAATAAGGTTCTTTATGTCCTCCGCTTTTGGGGCATGCCAAAGGAATTAATTATGACCACGACGCACGGAGGGGCCATAGGGAAAAAAAACGATTTTCAAAAGTGCAGTTGTGAGATTTTCTTGTTTGTGATTCTTATACTATATAAGCTAGAGGATCTAGGAACAGCATGATTTTTGTCCAGTTTCTGGGGTACTCTTATAAATTTACCCCTACAGTCGGACTAATGGAAGTTTGACCAAATTACTCACTTCTCTAAATGAGTGATATAAAATTTTAAAAGAGGGAAAAAAAATTATCAAATTTTTTTCCTGCTCTACGATAGTCAATTAAGCCATACATCCGGTCAAACAGGGCCAAAAAATAGAGTACTTTACAACGTTATAAGTTACGAATTTTAAATTAAATTGAGAACAGCCATGAATACAAAAAAAGCTCCGGCTTCCTCCGAGATGTGGAAGGTCACTTTTCAAACTAGACGTTTTAAAAATTCATCTGGTATTATCTGCTTATCGATTACAACACCAACAAAAAAGGAAAGGATTAGAGTTCGTCTTTGATAAGAGATAAAAGCAATGAATTCTAAAATTGTCTCCTAATATTATGATATTTTTCTTGTATATATAAATGTAGATGAGGTAGCCTGTTATCAAAATTATATTCAATACTATTTGCTTTTAAATATTTTAATAGTACATATTCCCATATTTATAACAATTTTATCAATTTATGTTAATATAACAGTAGCATAACATAACATAAATCAGTAAATACAATTTTTGTAATTATTAAATTAAAAATTGTTTAGTTTTTAACTCAGAAAAAATATTTCCTTGTAATATTGGGACAATATTTTAAACTTTGCTCGCTAACTAAGAGAAAAAATTAAAAAAAATTTTCTGAAAACTGTAATCAATATTTTGAAAAAACTGGACCAAAATTTTAATTTGCTTATAGCTTACGCATTTTAAAACATAATTTATAGATTAGTATATCACTTTTTAGGTATACCTTAAAGAAAATGTATAGTTTTTTGAAAATCAAACAAAAATTTAAGTAATGCCAAGCTCGAAAAAATTTACAGATGTGAGGTACCCAACTTTGAGAATACATACCGCCACCCCAGGCAAGTGAACTTTGTCCGTCGTTGAAATACTTCTCTTCTATACTCATGTCAAATTTTGGACCAATTTAGCTTTTACAAACGGCTGAATTATTTCCGAAATATTTTGATTCTGCCCCACTGTGCAACGTATAAACCGATTGGTCGGGGAAACTGAATTAACTGATGTGAGCTTAAAAATGCCCTTCTTATAGTATGTTCTTTCGATCAGCTCAACAACTTTCTAACAAATTATAGAAGTATTTGTGGAAATTTAGTCTTCAGCGATACTTTGTCAAACGCTAGAGAATCGTCAATATAAAGCGTATAATAAAATTTTTTCTACATTTACTAATCTGTGTATTTTTTCGATAGTACCCTAAATCCGAATAAATAATTATGGGCCTCTATGATTCTACTTCTGCGGGTCTTTTCCTGGCTTAGAAGAAGTTCACCAAGGGCTTTAAATAGAGTCAAGGTAGTCGTAGAGTATTTTTACTACTAGACCTAGTATCCAGAAAAAGTAGTGGTAGTAGTGAAGAGGGACACTACACAGCCATATAACTAATAGACTAACCATTATTACAAATAATTATTATTTATTAAGAAAATCAGGTGTATTGCTTGTACTCCAGGATATTCCCTGACAACTACGTTAGTAACCTACGTTACTTGTGGGACGTAGCTAAAAATCTAGTCGTCCATACTATTTCTTGGTGTTCCACATAGAAACAAAAAAGACAATTCGAGCGAGCCATTAGCTTACAGATAAGGTTGAAATCTCTTTCAAACGCATTTTCGTAAATTCGTGACTTTCAAAACACATGTTTAGCACTGTAGTCGTCAGGAAACTGGAAACAAGTTATTTTTAAGAATTCCTTTACTGACTTACATTTTTCTTATAATATTTTAAGCAATAGAGCCTTATAATAATTTTTAGAATTTTTTATAAATTTTAGAATTTTATCCAGGGATGGATACCTTTATGTAAAGTAAACACGTAAGAGTCTTAAAATTTAGTGTGGATTACTTTCAAAGCAAAATCGAACAAAATATTGTCAGGACGCACACAATGTGTGTGGGCGCAGCTAGTATAGAATATATCCATTGGTTTAAAAAAGCTATTTGTTGTTTATTTTTTACCTAATTGCTTGTATTTATCATTATTGATATTTTGATATTTGTCTCAGCGCTAATTATGGCTTTATAGAGATTGTAACAATATTTATATAAAATACATTTAATTACTAGTATGCAATTAACACGTTGATGATATTAGATAAATGTTGTTTGGTAATTGATTAAACTCGTTCGCATCAGCAAATTCAAATTTTTGTTTTTGTTATATTAAAATGCATTGCATGTATGGCAGTTGTATTAGTGTAACTTATATGCTGATGAATCTATATTGCATACAGTACAATATAGATTCATCAGCATATACCTCTCTTGAGATATCTAAAAACATATAGATAAATATTAATAATTGTTGTGTATATAATCAACATTGATTTGAAATATATTTTTTTTTTTCAAAATATATTTCTAATGAACAGTGCTAAATCTTAAGGGAGGTTAAACACAAACTTATGGGCTTTATTTTGTGCTGATTGCAACAACATATTTAAATTTAGAACAAATTTTATAATCATAAATCATTGCACAGTGGTTTTAAAACATTTTATTATGTAAATAATTCGGTACCTCATTAACAACTAAAGGTATCCTAATAAAAGTTTGCAGATGCAAAGCACAATTTTGTAATATTAACATACGTTTAAAATTCATACGCAATTGTTGTAGAAAAGCTTTTTTCAAAATAATAAAATTATACAATGTAACTAAATATGATCAACTGTTTCCGAAATTAAGTCGAATCCCAAATTACCAAGTATGAACACTTTAGATTTCGTTCCTAATTAAAGTTCGAAATTACTGATTTTCATGGCAGCCTGAACGGGCTATAAGATATAAGATATTCCATAAAATTTATAATAAAAGTTTGGTCCTGATAACTTGTTTAGTTCAAAAGTTACACTCCTATAATTTGGGAAAATGTAAAAACTACCGTTTTTCTGGGGTTATCCGAAATATATCAATTAAACTTACTTTGGTAATAGTAAATTTTTTGTCGAACTTTCGCCTACTAAAGGCGGGATGTTCAATTTTTTTGAACATATCTTTACCGTTTTGGAAATGTAATGGTGCTTAGAAAAATAAATTAACAAAACTACTTCCTTGATTTTATTATAAAAACTAGAGAAAATAATCCCTCTATCTAGATTAAATACTAGAAACACAATTACTATTGAAGAAAATATTCTTCTGTCGATAGTTTAGAGAGGTTATGAACCTTGACAGATGAAACGTGTTTTCCTCAATCTCATTATTGTGGCAACTTCCGCTTTACAGTCCCTATGCAATAACCAATAATCAGAGCACCAATGGCCTTCAATAAATTTCATTAGAATCTCTGACTACTTCAGAGCTATGGTTGTAAATTTAGTTTAATTTAATTTGCATGCTTAGATTGGGATTTCACAAATCTCTTCTATTTCGATCCGCTAAGTAAATTACCGGTATTGATACCGTGCCCATGTCCACAGTTGAATAAAATTTAAGGTTGATTTAAAATTTAAATTCACAAACAAAATTTATTTAGTACAATTTCTGTTCGAAAAGTACAATTTAAAAAGTTGGTTGGTACAATTTTAAAATCTAATTTACCATCCCTGACAACGACATTAATTGTCGATTTTCCAAGGCGAATTCATACTAGGTGAGAGCAGTAGAACAACAACTACAACAAAATAACTACTTTGACATTAGATTATCAGATATGAAACAATGTATTTTTGACAACACATTAGCAAAAAAACAATCAGCTGGGCTGTCGCCTCCACCTGGTATGAATTCGCCTTGCTATTTGCTTACAAGAATGAAAATGAATGAAAAAACAAACAAACAGAACATCGCTATGCATGTATTAGTTGTTGTTGACGATCTTTTTAGAAGTACCTCATATGCAAACATTCAGAAAAAAAAACAAAATTAAATGAATAGAATATACACACACTCACTCACATTAATAAAATTATAAAACAAACACGCCCTCTCCTCAGCAGAAATGTACACACGTATATACATAACTACAGAAGACAGCAAAGATACACACGTATGTGCATAAGAATATAAAGGAACCTGCCAGATCTTTTTACTATAGAACATTCTAGACGTTTTTGCTCGCCCATAAATAGAATTCATGGTTATGACCGGGATAACAGTATCTTAGCTGGAAAAACGCATTAATTACATACATATGTATGTATATAACTAAATCTATACATATAATAAAATAGTAACTTATTTCTGTCTGTCTACTTTTTATTTGTCTTGGTATCACGTAAAAACTACTGGATGGGTTTTAACAAAATATTTTTTCCGCAAAAATATCTCATTTCCAAGAGTGAGTGGAGAAAAAAACGCAATTTCCGGTTTAAAGGTACTGAAATTTTTGGTTTAAAACTGAGATATTTTAAACACTAAAAAAGAGTCTTGGAATTGGTGTGGAATACTTTCAAAGAAAAATTGAGCAAAATATTGTCAGAATGTCCACGACGCACAGTGGTTCCATTTTGAGTTTTGCGTAGCTAAAATCATTAACTTTCTTATTTATCATTAGATTGTTTGGAAATTTGGAGGGAATATTACTGACTAAACTTTCTAGTTATCTACGAAAATTGAAGTCGATACTTAGATTAGTTTTTAAGTTATAAAAGTTATTTTTTTATATTTACTTCCAAGTGGGTGGGTGGGTGTATTGGTTGGTATGTATGCCACTATTTTTGTGGAGTTTGTACAGGAAATACCGTTTGACCTATCAAAATGAAATTTAGTGCCTTTTGTATATGGATGGTGAAGAGCTGTATAGTTTTTGGGCATAATCGGGAGGGAGCAAGGGGTAGTTTCCTTACCTCAAATTTTGTGAACGGTCTACAAGTCACACCATATGACATATTAAAACGAAATTTAGTATGTACCTTTGGTTTATGGAGATGAAGAGCTGTATAAATTTTGGGAATAATCATGAAGGGGCAAGAGGTAGTTACTTACTAACAAATTTTGTTCTTTCATTCTTTATGTGATATATCAATAACAATATCTGTTTCCATTTGGTATTGTAAATTTGAGTGTAGGCCACTCCAGGGTTATTTTTAATTGTTTCCTCTTTAAATAACCGCTAAGTGTCTGAAAAATATATACGTGTACATGTGTATATATAAGATCTTACCTAAGTATGCAAATGCTTATTAATAAATATTAAAAAATGGATGTTCATATCCACATAATTTTTTTAAAGTAACAGTGCGTTATATTGCAATGCTAATTTCAAATTTATTCAACAAATTTACCAACCAATATTCACAAAAAACAGAAAAAATGCATATTCCAAAATATAGTTTTTTAAAGTATTTTGGAAATATTTTGCAGGTTAGCAGGTATTAGCAGTTAAAATTTGTAGGACGAATAAGTGAAACATGTAGCTATATATCTTAGTGGATATATTAATATCTTATTTCTTTAAATTTTAAGATGGTTCGAATAATTGGTTGAAATTTTTTTTTAACAGCTTTGATAAAAAATTAACACTGTTTTATTTGCAATAAAATCACCTTTTTAAAAATGTATAATACGTAAGTATGACTTATACTTTTAAAGTTATAGATCTTCAAAGTTTTAGGTATTATAAATAAACTTTTTGATTACACATACATATATAGCTACTTTATGCAAAGATATTTCCAAAAAAAAAAAATAAAATCTATTGATAAACGAAGTAAAATATGTCAATTTGGACATATTTTTATTAAAAAACAAAAAAAAAAAATACGTCTCAAACACTTCAAATTTTGAATTTATCTATGCTCTTACACTAGCAGGAACCATTTTGCAATGAACAGTGAGACAACGCCGGGATTGAATACAAGGAGTCATTGTAGAGCTCTGAAATTTTGCATAGGTTATTTTTGAGACAATTCCAGTTAAAAAAAAAATTAAGAACATTCGCCCACTTTTACGCCCACCTCCCATACAATCGAAATTTGTAAAATGCCGTATTGTCATAATACTTTAGGTATAATTTTCAATTTTTGTATACTTGAATGTTATATTGTTACAAACATTACCCCCACCACCCATACAACCTCAACATAAAAAGTGCCATATTTTCTAAAATATTTTAGGTACAACCTTCAAATTTGATATTACTGTAATTTATATCATTTAAAATGTTTTATGCAAAATTAAAACAACACGTCCACTATTACGCCCACCTCCCATTGAAATGCAATAAAAAAAAAAAAAAATTTTTTTTTCATTCTATCAATAATTTTTTAACATCATCATGGTATTCTAATTTGTTCAATTTCATTCTCATTCTAAATGAATTAATATAAGGATCTGATGATATTTGCAAATAGTGCATTACATGCACCAGTCTGGAGGTTGTGGGTTCGATTCCCACCAAAGACTCTGGGTGTTTTCTGTAGACAAGCAAAAGCTTCGCAGAGGTAGTGTTGTCTTTTATATACATCTTCATTCGGAGAAATACGTGAATATTTACGAGAATGGAATAGCCTAACTAACCACATTAGAAAGTGATCATAACACAACTTAGATAAGAACAACAGCTTGCACTATCAATTTAAATTAAAAATTATGCAACTATCTAACCCAAAGTCAATGACCTTAAAAAAAATTATCAATCATATGAATAATGTAAAGAAAATAATAATAAACAATAACTGCTTGTGCAAACCTTGGCAACACTTGTTTTTTTTTTTGATTCTCTTGCGAGAACAAAATTAACTTATGTATGCTTTTCATCACACTTTACGTCTGCATTCAGTGATGACAAAAAACCATCCAATTGTAGAAGGACAGTAAGGAAAAATAAAAACGTGGTTTGTTTGTTGGAGTTTTGTTGAAGCTTTAATATTCTGTAATATTATTCTATTAACATGCATAATTCTCATTGTGTTTTGTAGAATTTTATTACTTATAGAGTATTTTTGGCTTCTCTAAAATTAGGAAAAAGGTTTCCTGATGATCTGGCGTGAGCAACCAGTGAAATACGTTAGGGCCTAGCTCTTTCCCCCAACAAATAAATTGCATTTTTTTTATAAAACGTTATGGGTAATTAGCATAATATTAAATAAATAATATTTGAATTCCCAAAAATTTTATTAATAATAAGTGAATAGTTGTAAACAATTAAAAAAAATAAAAGTAAAAAGTTGTAAACATGCTATTGCATGCTAACATACGTATAGCGACAGAATGTGCGCGTTGGTTATTTTTTTGTATGTTTAAAGTACTTTTTCAAACTTTTGGTATATGTCCTTTGGTTCAAATGAAAGCTGAGATTTCAATCTTTCATTTGATATAAGTCTGCACCTAGGGCGAGGGGCTGCTCTATATTTCCTAGTCCATTGAAAATGCAAAATGTTAAATTTTTACACCACAATTCATTCTGTTGTTAAGAAATTTTTTTTCTGTGTTTTTTTTTCATTTATTTTTCATCTACTCATTCTACAACAACTAATTTAATTTAAAAAATACTATAAAGTTACATTAATATGTATTTTTTTATTAATAAGCTTTTGAATATTACATATTGAACTAACATATTTCAAGCGCGTTGGCATACCTCAACTTTGATTTGTTCTAGACCAAGAAGTAATGAAGTTATGAAGTTATGAAATTTCAGGGAATTGTTACTCATATATCTGTTAATATACTGTGAAAATTTCCAAATTGGACGACACGCCAAAAACCATTTTTTGACGCGGTTACTATAGGGCTGTCTCACTGTGCGATGTCGCGGTCATAGCTAGTATGCAATATATTACTTTAGAAGGTAATTTCAACCGACAAAAAAAGTACATATTGATTACAACGTGTATTCCAAAATTTTGAGAAAATGGAATGAACTGTTTCTTCGTGTAACAATTGTTCGTGTTTTTTCCCTATATTTTTCCCTAAAAAAAAGTTGCGTTGTTTCACATCGTCTTCATGTGGCCTGTTTATTTACATTTAAAACGCAGTTTATGTTTTCAATAATATAAAATATTTTTAACCGACTTCAAAAAAGAAGGAGGTTATCTATTCGTCTGAATGTTGCTTTTTTTTTTTTTTTTATGTATGTAACCGCAGAACTCAGCCATTTCTGAACCGATTTTAAAATTTTTTGCTTTATTTGAAAGGTTATGCTTCAAGGTTGGTCCCATTTTAAAAACAGTTCATTATATTAAAAATTAAAGGGTGTCCCCATACAACATACAGGTTTTTTACGTGTATTAAGAACCGTAAAGGGCAGCAAATTAAAATTTTAAAAAATTGCTTGCCGCTATAGCTCCCAACAGCAGAAATTAATAAAAAAAATAAATTTAAAATTTAAAGGGTGTCCCCATAGGTGACATATTATGACCTATTTGGGTCTATCTTTTGAACCGTTATAGACTAAACCTTGAAAATTTGACAGAATGTCGACTACTATGACCGTTATAATAAAATGTATAAATACTCAAAATTTTAAATTAAAGGGTGCTCCAATAGTTCATTTAATTTGATGTATATGGCCATACTTTTGAATAGTTGTACACAGACCGCTGAAATTTACAAAAACCTGTATTGCTAGTCAGCTATAACAAAAAGTATAAAATTTGAATTTGGAACTTAAAGGGTGTCCCAATAGTTAATGTAATTCTATGTATGTGGCCAAACTTTTGAACTGTTAGAGACAGACAGCTGAAATTTACAAGGAACCTGTATTGCAAAGTCCACTATAGCAAGTATACAATTTGAAGTTAGAAATTAAAGGGTGTCCCCATAAATTTCGTAATTTGATCTATATGACCCTATCTTTTGAACCGTTAAACACAAACACTTGAAAATTAGGCAGAATGTCCACTACTTTCTCTGGTATGATAACAAATATAAATATTTGGAATTATAATGTAAAGGGTGTCCCAATAGTTCATGTAATTTGATATATATGGTTAAACTTTTTAACCGTTATAGACAGATAGTTGAAATTTACACAGAATCTTTGTGACCAAGTCCTCTATAACAACAGGTCTTTAATTTAACATTGTAATTTAAAGGGTGTCCGAATAGGTGAAGTTATTTGATCTGTGTGCCCCTATCTTTGAAACCGTTATAGACAGAGGCTTGAATGGTGTCCCCAAACAAGACGGATGCTGGTGAAAATAACTTAACTTTTAAACAGTAATAGGGAGAGGCTTCACATTCAATAGTCTTTATTTTTTTCCCTCTAATTTTGGCTCATCTTTTACTTGGTTTAAATCTAATTCTTACAGATTACTTCTTACATTTTTAGTTTAGAATTGGTGCCCTTCTATCTGTTTTGAAGTCGGTTTTTTTTTGCAAGAATTATTATTCTATTAGTTTTAATGGTAAGTAAATTAAATAAAAATGTGTATATGAATAATATAAATGCATATATTATTTAATGCTTCAGAAATAATTCTAAAATTGATTTATAGGATACATTGAAATAATGCCTTACTTTCCTAGGCCATGTTGTCGTGTGCGAAAGAGAGCATTAAATAGGTTGCGTATTTTCAACGTGGTGTCAAAAAATTTTTATTCAAATTTATTTAGCAAAAGTACTATCGGTATGTATTTATTTTGCCATTAAATGGACCTAACGTAAAGTAAAAACGTAACGGTATGTTAAATGTAAAGAGTGACTTTTTCAGTTGTCTAGATATAGAACAATTTATTTATATAGAAGGTATAACGACCACTGTTAAACTATGGACAAAAATACGGAAGCTACTCGCACATAATTTCAAACTATAGTTGCCAAGCAGCAAAAGGATAAATATTTACTTTTTCAGTTTTTTCTTGAGCTGTACACCTCATGAAAAATTTTAAGAATGCGTACCGTTTTCAAGCTACAGTATTATGAATATTTACTTTGTAGAGGAGGTACCATGCCAACTCGTCCAATTTAGCCTATACACATTAATAAAATAATAGTTTTTCAATTTATATAGGAGTTACCATGCGCATTGTCCAGCCTATTTTTTGCTGAATTTTTTATAAGGAGTTTAAAAGTAAAAATTATTTTATTTCCCCTTAAAATAAATTATTACTGTCAAAACCACATAAAAACCAGTCAAGGAAAAAACTCTACATACAACCCAAAATTTCGGGTTTTTTTGGGTATTTTGGGTATTTGTAAATTTTATTTAAATTAAATAAATGCTATTTGGTAAAGAGTCAACAAAGAATTATATTTATTAAAAACAAAGCCAATTCAAAGGCATAAAAACAATAAAAATAACAAAAACATACAATATTCACAAGAAAAAGTCAACATACAGCTATAAAAGCTATAATTTATTTGAACTAAAAGAAAGGTCAAATTTATTTTATTATTATTTAGTAGGACCACCTTAAGCATCTTTTACTGCCTGAAGCCGGCTGGCCATTGACATCACTAAATTTTCAGTGATATCTGGAGTAATTTTGGCCCATGCACGAATTAATGCGTTTTTGAGAGTCTTTCGACTTGTAATGTCATATTTTCGCACTAATCGTTCCAAAACATCCCAAACCAGCTCGTTCGGTTTAAGATCTGGTGACTGAGGTGGGGAATTCAGCTGTCGTGGAGCATAAAAAAGAAGCCAGTCTCGAACTATGTGAGCGGTGTCCTTGGGGTCGTTGTCTTGTTGAAAAATCCAACTATTTCCAGTACCCAAGCTTTCGACGGATGGTTTTAAATTTTGTTCCAGTATACTTTTATATTGATGTTTGTCCATATTACCATCGACGAAAACCAAACGACCCACCCCAGATGATGCTATAGCTCCCCAAACCATAATACTACCACCACCATGTTTCACCATAGCTATTATATGCTTCGATTCAAGTGCAGTATTGGGTTTTCTCCACACACTTGGTTGGCCGTCACTTCCAAAAATATTGTACTTGCTCTCATCGGTAAATAAGACAGTTTTCCAGAAATTCAAATCCTTATTTAGATAAGCTTTTGCAAATTTGACGTAGGTGCCGATTCATAGCAGAAATTAGTGGTTTCTTTCGCGGCGTTCTACTTCTAAAGCTGTTTTCATGCAAAATATTTATAATTTTTCGTGACATCACAGAAACATTAGCACATTTTTCCATGTGTTTCGCCAATTTCGGAGAACTTATTCGTGGATTATGATGCATTTCTTTAAGAATACTTCGCACATTCCGACTTGAAAACTTCCTTGGCCTGCCAGATCTTGGCTTATTTTCGGTGCTATTGTGCTTTCGTAGTTTTTAATAATAGTTTGGACAGTAGCACAACTTAAGATCACTATTTTTGAAATTTCACCGAAAGATTTGTTTTCATTTCGGAGTTTTACCACTAAATTGCGAACGGAAAGTTGTATTTCTTTTCTTTTTTCCATTTTTTTATATTTCAAAATATTTTAGTTTTGACTTTCTGTACCTGAATGATGAATGATTTCAAAGAAGTCAAATATGCGAAAATAACGGCATTTTTATGTTTACGCTGTATATTCTCACAAAAAACTATAGTATATTCTCACATACCCTATAGTATACCCTACAAATCCCACTGATTTGTGTTATATTCGAGAATATCTTTGTCTACATGAATATATTTGTAAATTTTTATCTATAAATAATTTTAACTATTAACATAAGAATTAAGCTCATACTAAGTTGTTTTCAAATATCACTGTAAAAGAAATCTAAAAGTATTGCGCTGTATGTAGAGTTTTTTCCTAGACTGTATATTCCTTAATAGCTGTGACCGCCACTTTGTCGCTTTGAAAGCAATCCACACCAAACACCTACGCGTTTTTAATGCTTCAGTTATGATTTATGTATTTACTTTATATGAAGGTTATCATCCCTACTAAAATATGCCGTCTTCAAGTAAAAAAGCCATTCAGTAGTTTTAACGTGATGCGAACGCAGACAGAAGAAAGACAGGCAGGAAATAAGTTACGGTTTTATGTATACATATTATAAAATAGTAACTCATTTCCGGCTATCTGTCTGTCTGCTTTTCTTTTTGCATTCGCATCACGTACAATCTACTGGATGGATTTTAACAAAATTTTGTGAGTAGGTACCTTAGCATCCTGATTCTAATATAGGATAGTTTTTTCCGTAAAAATATTTTTTTTCCAAGAGAAAGAGTAGAAAAACAGTAAAAGTACGCAGTTATTTTAGTAGTAAAATAAATAAATACATAAACCATAACTGAACTGAACTAACCCGATATACATACTTTATTTTTTATAAAGTAAATACATAAACTGATATGCAGCATAGTTTAAGGTACCTATAGTTGTTCTCTATGTATACAATTTTTCACTTTATATGGGAGGTGCCGTGCCCACTGTTTTAATCTACCCTGTTTTTTCTCGACCATGCACAATAATAGAAGAGTTACTTTCCCAAAATTTCTACATTTTTTTACCTATTATAGTTGCCAAGTAACACGATTTGTACTTGGTATGGGCAGTTCCACGCCTACTTATAGTATCAAATAAAAGAACAAACAAAAATATTTTGTGGTTTATATAGACATTTTAACAGGTCCTTTAGTTTTCAGCATTAAAAACAAGTTATAATGGGTGATTTTTTTGAGGTTAGGATTTTCATGCATTAGTATTTGACAGATCACGTGAGATTTCAGACATGGTGCCAAAGAGAAAGATGCTCAGTATGCTTTGACATTTCATCATGAATAGACTTACTAACGAGCAACGCTTGCAAATCATTGAATTTTATTACCAAAATCAGTGTTCGGTTCGAAATGTGTTTTATCGACAAATTTTGTTCAGCGATGAGGCTCATTTCTGGTTGAATGGCTACGTAAATAAGCAAAATTGCCGCATTTGGAGTGAAGAGCAACCAGAAGCCGTTCAAGAACTGCCCATGCATCCCGAAAAATGCACTGTTTGGTGTGGTTTGTACGCTGGTGGAATCATTGGACCGTATTTTTTCAAAGATGCTGTTGGACGCAACGTTACGGTGAATGGCGATCGCTATCGTTCGATGCTAACAAACTTTTTGTTGCCAAAAATGGAACAACTGAACTTGGTTGACATGTGGTTTCAACAAGATGGCGCTACATGCCACACAGCTCGCGATTCTATGGCCATTTTGAGGGAAAACTTCGGAGAACAATTCATCTCAAGAAATGGACCGGTAAGTTGGCCACCAAGATCATGCGATTTGACGCCTTTAGACTATTTTTTGTGGGGCTACGTCAAGTCTAAAGTCTACAGAAATAAGCCAGCAACTATTCCAGCTTTGGAAGACAACATTTCCGAAGAAATTCGGGCTATTCCGGCCGAAATGCTCGAAAAAGTTGCCCAAAATTGGACTTTCCGAATGGACCACCTAAGACGCAGCCGCGGTCAACATTTAAATGAAATTATCTTCAAAAAGTAAATGTCATGGACCAATCTAACGTTTCAAATAAAGAACCGATGAGATTTTGCAAATTTTATGCGTTTTTTTTTAAAAAAAGTTCTCAAGCTCTTAAAAAATCACTCGTTATTTAAAATAAATTCATTGCATAAAATTCTCTGCTTTAATTTTACTTTATCGACTTATTAAAATCAATGCTATTTTTGCATAACATTTTATATCACGTTTTATTATACTCTTTGTTAGTTTAACTCTTTTATTATATATTTTTTTTTTGTTTCTGTATATTATTATGTGTGTATTTGTAAAATTATCTTGGCAGTCACTCTTAACATGCTATTTGTAATATGACTCTTTTTTTTTTTACTGAGCTGTCATTTCATAGATTATTCTAAGATGTTTGTTCGTTGCTTTAAACATTTAGCAAATTGGATTACTTTAGAGGATAAAATGAATGAAGAAAAAAAGTTACCCACAAAAAACAAAAAATAAAAGAGAAAAGAAAATAAAAACTAAGTGTAGATAATTCAGTTATTTTAATGCTATCTCTTTCAGTGTAACTATATTACTTGTGTATCTTTCCGTTTTAATAACTGATGAACAGCATAATATTTAGATAATTTGATTTATGTAATTGTACTTATGTACATGACGGCTTATCTCTTCTTTTAGTACAAATGTAAATTGTAAGCCATGATTGCATTTAGCATCATAATGGAAATACTACTCGTCCTGGCAACAAACTTTATTTGCAGCAGAGACATCTGCATTTGACATTAGAGCCATATAATTCTTTGGAAAAAAAACCGACTTCAAAAAGCACAGACGGGTATCAAATCTAAATATTTAAAAGGGAGTAATCTGTAAGCACTAATTTTCAACACGAAAAGATAAACAATATACCCCACCCTTGAAGTACCCTGTGTTGCTGTTAATTTTATGTTTTGTGTAATTTTTATTGTAGTAGAGAAGAAACAAAGGTTAGGTTTATATATTTCAAGCGTCTGCCTATTGCAGCAAGATAAGCTATATGCACCAATATTTGTATTTTATGGGGACAGCATTTAATTTAAATACTTGCTGTCAGAACAACTTATAGCGTAGACAGACGACAGAGTTAATGTGCATTAAAACTCTTAAATTAATTAAATTAAATTAACTTGTAAATTATCGTTAATTTGCATTAGCAGTCTTATTTCAAATTAACTGAATTTATATTGAATTTAGCTATTTCAATCTGGCAACATTAGGTCTGTTCAGGTACTTTCCTACCAGAAACTAGCAACGAGAGAGTAAAACAGAAATTTACATAATTACTCTCCTAAATATGAAAAAGTAAATGAACCCTTTACTAGCAAAAGTTAGCAAGTAGACTGCGGTGGCGGTAGTCAGGAAGGACTAAAAACTTGTACCGATTAGACCATAAAATAGTACCATTGAAAACGCAATTGTACTGAAAGGGCAAACATAAAGTAATCTGCCGTTGTTAGCCAGAAATGTTACTTTAAAGAAGTTTAAACTGATAATAGTAAAATAAAAGCACAATAATGTAAATAAAATTATTGTTTTAAATTCTATTTTTTAATAAAAATGTTTTAATAATTTTTATTTTCTCAATATTTCGCTACACCATTGGGTAGCATCTTCAGGAAATAAAAATAATAATAGTTTTAAAAATTTAAATGATTGAATAAAATTCAAATGAATGAAAAAATTTGTTGTCAATCAATTTAAAAAATTCTAACATTTCAATACATTCAAGTAACAACATTTCAAAAACAAATAAAAATTAAAATAGAAAAAATTCTTACATATACATATACAGAAAATTTTCATATTCAAAAACATATAAACATTACAAGAGAAAACACAATAAATTTTTAAATTCATATACATAAATTTAACCGGAAATTTATCAAAAAATTAATGTTTCTTTTATAAAAATTTTGATTCAAATTCATGTTATTTTTTATGCACTAAATGCCTATAATTTTGTGCAACATTTTCTGTATCTGCTTTAAAAATTATTCTTTTTTCAAGTGGAACTTTAATTATTTGTAGCATTTCTAACATATAACGACGTTTACAATTATTTTCCAAATTTAAAATTGATACATTTTCAAAGTTAGGATAATGATTACTTTTCGAACAGTGTGAAGATAAAGCTGTTTTTTGCAAACTGATATTGTCTCTGTATCTCTGGTCTGATTTATGTCCAGCTATTCTGACTTTCAATTTATTCTTTGTAGTACCTACATAAACTTTATTACAATTCTCGTTGTCATTACCCTTACAAGGTATTTTGTAAACTAAATTAGACATATCTAACTTTTTTATTTTATCTTTTGGTTTGCTAAATAATCTATTTAATGTATTATATGTTTTGTATGCCATCCTATATTTATCTGTATCAAATATTTTTGATTTTTCTAACCGTTCTGATAAATCTGGTACATAAGTAATTGATTTATAAATTTTTGGTTCCGTATCATTTTTTCTATTTGGTTTTCTATTACTTTTATGTTGATTTATTAATTTATTAATCAGTTGAATTGGAAAATTATTTTCGCTTAATATATTTTTTATCTTATCTATATTCTTTTTGTGAAACTCCTTGTTACTAATAGTTAGTACTTTTTCTATTAAATTTCTGGCTGTATTTATAATTATATGTTTATTTTGTTTAGAAAAATAATTAATAATTCTACCCGAAGCTGTGGGTTTTTGGTGCCAATCCATTACCAATTTGTTACCTTTTCTAATTATTAAAGTATCTAAATATGGAAGTTTTGAATCGCATTTTTTCTCTATTGTAAATTTGATGGAATTATCAAATTCATTTAATGTTTTTAACATATCGCTAACAAATGAAATGAAATTAACAATTAGAGATAGGTTTGTTTTGGAGAAAGTTAAAGAAACTGAAAAGTTTTTAAAAAAGAATAATGAGATTCTCATTTTAAAGGCAGATAAAGGTAACACTACTGTAGCATTAAACAAAAAGGATTATTAAACAAGAATTAATAATATTGTGGAAGATATTACAAAATATAACAGTAAATAAGGATCGTACTAACAAATTACAGAAGACCAATAATGATTTAGTGGAAGAACTTTTTAACTTAAAATTATTACCACTGCTGAGAAGAATAAACTTAAAACAAATATAGCTACTGCACCTAGGTCATATGGACTACCAAAAATTCACAAAGAAGATTTTCCCTTACGACCAATTTGTTCTTTCGTTAATTCTCCATCTTATGATTTATGTAAATATTTGACGAATATATTAAAAAGGATTATTGAACATTCGAGATATAAAACTTGAATTCAAAAATAAAATAGGTAATATACATATAAAAGATGACGAAAAATTAATATCATTTGATGTAGTATCACTATTTCCAAGTATACCTGTAGACTTAGCAATTAATACAATAGAAGAAAAATGGGATATTATAGGAAATTTTACAAAAATAGAAAAATCCTTATTTTTAAGAATTCTTAAGTTTTGTATAGAAGATAATAGATATTTTCAATATAATGAGAAAATATACATACAGCAAAAGGGACTTCCAATGGGATCACCTGCTTCTCCAATTGTAGCGGATATAGTTATGGAGAAATTGCTAGATACTTGTATTGAAAAATTAAATATAAAACCAAGTATAATAACCAAATATGTAGATGATTTGTTCTGTGTTATATCCGATTCAGCGCTCGAGGATTAAATATATTCTAACTCCATTTCTATAAGTCCTAGAAAGTTGAGTAATAGCTCATTTTGAAGGGTATTTCATACGCTTTAATTTGGTATCAATCATTTTTTTCTGATATTTAAAAAAAAGTTTTATTAAAATCTTTGAGATAGTTTAAATTTACATATGATTTTTAACCTGGCTTAGTGAGTACGCCATAAAAATTTCAGAGTGGGACCATGGTGGGATCAAACGTTACATTAAAAAAACTTCATTTTAACTCATTATAAACTGAAAAATAGAAATTTTTTTAATAAACTGGGTAATAAAGGTAAGAAATATTCCATGAAACTGAAAAATATGTAGTTTTTTAACATAACTTCTGATCCCACCATGGTCCCACTCTGAAATTTGTATGGCCTACTCTCTAAGCCACGTTAAAAAACATATGTAAATTTAAAAAACATTAAAAGACACTATCTCAAAGATTTTAATAAGACTTTTTTTTAAATATCAGAAAAAAGTTAAAAATATTCATGATTCCTGATTGACACCAAATTAAAGCGTATGAAATACCCTTCAAAATGAGCTATTACTCAACTTTCTAGGACGTATATGACAGGAGTTAGAATATATTTAATCCTCGAGCGCATATGCAAAAAAGCGACTTTTTTTCAATTTTGGTAACTGTGTAGCGGAAAAACTTTAAGAGATAGAATTTTTTAAAATCATATTTGGATTCAGGGAGTCAACCAATATAAACAAAAAAAAAGTTTCAATAAAATTGGGAGTGGTAAATTTGAAAACATTTTTTTTTTTGGTTGATTTGACTTGGAATTACCCTATTGTTCGAAATATATTAAAAACTGTACAATACCAATTTTAAAATCAGAATTGTACCGAAAAAAAGTACGATTGCAATAAATGTGTCATCCCTGGTTCGTTTTTACTATTTATTATTTCAAAACAAAAAGACCTAAAATAAAAACCTAAATTTAAAAAGGAAAAACTAAATTTTATCGTTCGATATCCTCGCTAATTCAAAGAAAAACAATATAAAAACAAAATTTTATTCATTTTATTATTTTCACTACTAAATACTGATATTTTCCTCAATATTGCAAAAATTTCTTTTTTCATTTTTCCAAGAAAATATTTTGAACACAACATCCCGAACAGCTGTTTGACTAATTCTTGCTAGTAAAAATTTTGCTAGCAAAAACTTGCAAGTAATTTTTTTTTCTCTCACATTTTTATTCTCTTGTTTTGCTCTCTCGTTGCTAGTTTTTATAGTTAATGAACGCTTTTCCAGTAACAATTAGTACTAATTTGCAGTTACTGAACAGAGCTATAGTCGACAATCAATCAAATAATGACAAATTATTTAAAATTATTTAAAAATTTCAATTATGGAGCAGTTTCAGAAAAAGTAATTTCAATTTTCTCTGAAATAAATGATGATTTTGCACCAATAGCAAAGCTGCCAATCGCATTTTCTGCCTTATATTCATTTAATCAATATATATATGTATATTTAAATACTAAATAAATTTTTTTGACAAACAATCAGGGTGAAATTTAAATTCACTAATGTGAAATTTAAATTCACTAATGTGAAATTTAAATTCACTAATGTAAAATTTAAATTCACTAATGTGAAATTTAAATTCACTAATGTGAATTTAATTTAGCGTATGTCTACGCTATTAAACAAAGCAATTACTTTGCTATAGCTATAACAATCAATACATATAATAAAATAGTATCTTATTTCCTGTCTGTCCGACTTTCTGTATGTGTTCGCATCACGTAAAAACTACTAGTATCCTGATTCCAATATAGGATTCTTTTCTTTCGCTAAAATATCTCATTTACAAGAGAAAGTGGAGAAAAAGCAGTGAAGGTACGCCGATTTAAAGGTACTGCATACTTTAAGGCATCTTTTATTTTTATAAGAGGGATATTTTAAACACGGTTGCGTAACAGATGGCACTCTTTTAAAATAATGACAAAATATGAAGTGGAAAGTCCTTCGCCTCTATAAAAACCCCTATTTATAACTATAGAATATTGATACTGATTATCTTTATCTTTATATTTGTTTGAAAAGTGAATGCTCACTTTTATATTTTTGTTTTAAATACGTTTTTTTCCTTAATTATTTTTTCTGATTTTTAACTGATAATAGGTACGAAAATAAGTCTTGGTAACTATTTTCTAATCAAAAGCAAATGTTTAACTAGTGACAGTTAATTAATTCTCATTTTTAATATTGATACATACATACATAATATAATATACCTTTTTCACCTCTTTTATTGCCCCTATGGCGACTCCCCTTAACTTTTAATTTATAAATTTCAAGCATCTGCCTCTAACCTATAATTTTTATTAAAGTTATTTTAATATTTGTTTTAAAAGCAGAGACATTGTAAAAAAGAATTTCTATAAATTTAACACGTCCGCCTATTGGGATTCAAAACTAAAGTCATATACAAAAAATCGCTGATTGTTAAAACAGCCATTTTCTTTATTTTTAGTTTTATTCTTATACCGGACATAATTTTCATGCCTTTAATTTTTAATATTTGTTATTTAGCGGCCATAGTATTACAACTTCTCTGTTAACTACTAGCGGAAACAACACCCTTTGGGTACGGAACCTTAAAAAAGTAATTAGTAAATAAAAACAAAATGTAATTTAACTAAAGATATTAAAACGCAGATCTTTAAGAAAGCAAAAGAAAAGGTTTTGCAAGCACAAAAACACAACACAATTTCATTTATTTTCTGTTCTTAAGCTAGATGAGTACATAAGATTACTTGTACCAGATTGCAGAATTAAATTAATCAAGTTCTGTCCTACGAGTATTAGAATATTATGAGTTCGGTTTTAAGGGTGAAAATCAAATTTATTAACATATTTTTACAAAATAACTGAAGTGTCCTTTATAGTTTTCTTGAAACCATCTTATAATCAAAAAGTTTTTTTATAAACAAATAAAATACAGACTTAAAAAAGTTGTCCAATCAAGTTGGGCTATAAATAATACAGAGCAAAATGTCAAATGTTATTTAAACTTCTTCATTTTCATTTTACTTAATATATTGCAACATAAAATGTTTTGATTAATATTCCTCTTAAAAAGAAACGATCAAATAGTTAAAATAAACTTTATAATCCTCGAAGAGATAATATTAAGTCAATCAATTTTTTTTGCATCATTATTGTTCTGTTTTGTTTGATTTGCTTAATATAAACTTGATGTAAAAACTGTACTAAATAAGAGGAAATTTTACTAGTAAGAGTGCTATATTCGGCCATACCGAATCTTATATACCCTCCACCATTGTAATGCTAGATATTGTGTTACCCTCTTTGAAAATTTTTCAAAATTCAAAATTTGTTGTATTTTTTTTTTGTTAATTTTTTGTAAATATTTTATTGAAAATATTTTATAAAATTGTTGTTACAATTTTTTTGGAAAATTTAAAAAAAATTTTTTTTTGTAAAAATTAAGAACTTCCTGCAATATATATTGCGTTAGAATGGTTAGAATAAAGCAAAAAAATCCTTAAACTAAAATTTCTTCATATTGACCCCCCCCCCCCCCCCCCCAATGGGTCTATTTATTGCTCCTGGTTACCAGTGGGTCTATTGGCTACCTCCATATGTATTGCTTTTTATAAAGGTCTTTAATACAAATCGTAGTAGAAAAACCTTACCCATCTAAAATTTAACAAAAAAGCGGCCCTCTCAGGGGGTTATTAATCTGTATGCACTCCTTGTGATGTATTAAAACCGAAAATATATTTAGAAAAGCTTAAAAAATATAGGTGGGCATGGTCATTCCTTTAAAGGCCCGCAGCCTTTAAAGGAATGACCTAATGTTGCTGAATTGTATTCCAAAAATTTTTGAAACTATGCCAGGTAGATTCGTGGTCTTAAATATTCTATATCTCGCCTGGTGCCTTGGCAAAATACATTCCTACCCAAACACGAACTCACGGACAACGCTTAATTAACTTTTCTAATCGCGGTAAGACGATGATTGCAGACTGAGTTTAGAAAAGACAAACATAAAAAGCTTTGGACCATGGTCCCAAGCACATATTAAATGGAAATGCTGTGGAGACCTAGCCTTAAGGAAATGTTAGCTATTGCCATAGTCTCTATGATGAGAAAGAATGTCGACATGTGTCAGTCGCCTGTCTGAAATCACTACAGTCGGGAGTAAAAGGCTAGTTACAGCATGAGACTCAATGAAAATAAGGCATCGTAAAAATTTTCAATAGGATACCAGAAATCATTGAGGAACCAATGGGGTCGAAAAGGTACCCATGAAGTTAGTGTTCTGCTTTAGATCCCCCAACAAAAAAAATTTCAGTTTTGAATTGTTGTTAGGTATTATCACCTTGTTGTGTTATGATCACAAGAACCACATTATATTCTCTGTAACTATATATTTCGGTGGATGAATTCTAGTTTTTAACATTTTTTAGGTCACGATAAAAAAGCTTTGTTTAACATTTGATCATTAAATGGTTTAACGTCTAAAAAGTTCAATATGGTTAGTTTTAACTACAAAGTTTTTACTATACTTCAAAATACAAAGTATTATAAAATTATATAGTATTTTAACCATAATATAATAATAATAATATTTTGTTAAAGTTATGTTTATTCATATGTAACCGAAGAATGACTACACATTTGTCTCGTCTTTGATTTAGTAAAAATGCATGTTCAATTATTATTTACATTCAACCAAATTTCGTAGGTATTATTAAGGAAAAAATTATTGAAACCTTAATGAGAAAAAAACTTAAATCAACTTTAATTCAAATCTATATATGATTTATTCATATAAACTTTTTTTTTGCAAATGAACAGAATTTCTTTTGTTCAAAACATATTTCAATAAGACTTGAAAAAATTATGTTCAATTATTTAGTTAAATCAGTAATAAAACATTCTAAGAAAAACAACCCATAAAATTAGTTGAATTTACATCCCTAAAAGAAGTTATTGTGAATAATTTAGCCGTTGATTTGACAAAATGTTTGTTTATTTTACCAAGTTTTTTATTTGATTTTTGAAGAAAATTCAATATATAAAAATGAAAAAAGAGGTGAAAAATAAAAGTAATATCGATATGTGTATTTAGCTTCAGAAAAATTGGTTGAGATGCCATATAAAATATAATTTTTTTTTAATTTTTTATTTTAAACATTTAAAATGAAATTCCCGCAACAGGAACTGAAAGCTTCATTCGTTTATTCTTCTTAAAAGGCGAAAAAAGCTAAAAAGAAAAACAAAAAAAAAATAACCAATAATTATAGTTAACTTACACAGTGCAACACGGAAAAAAATAACCATATACGGACACCACTACGTGATAAAAGACCAAAAAAAAGACCCCTGTCTCCCAGTTTTGCCCAAAGTCCTACAGGTTTTTTTTATGGGCCCTCAAAGATGTGGGGCCTCGATGTCATTTTTGCAAAAAAATGATCATTTCCTCAAGCTCATATTTTGAAAACCGTTTGAAATTTTGATATACTCTCTGAGTAGCTCTTGTCATAAAGAACAAAAATTGTTAACATATAAAATCAAAAAAACTTCATCTTCAAGGTCGTAATCGCAAAAAACTTTAAAAAATTAAATTTTTTTTTACGTTTTTTCCCCTGTTCAGGTCCATAGGTAGCAAACCGTTCAAAATTCAAGGAAACAATCAACTACAAAAATGAACCTAAGATCTCAATAAACAACTTTCTAGAACATATGAACTTCTTGGGAATGATTCTTAACACCGTTTAGGTAGCGCTTAGGTAATGTTGATGGCCGTGGACTTTTGCGTCTACCTAAGCGCTACCTAAACGGTGTTAATAATCATTCCAAGAAGTTCCTGGAGGACTTTGGGCAAAACTGGGAGACACGGGTCTTTTATGACGTAGTGGTGTCCGTATATGGTTATTTTGCCATGACTTAAAAAATTACACAGTGTGTTATTTAACTTATTTTGTTTAGCATATTTACACCCTTTTAAATAAATAAAAGAAATAGTCATATTGAAGAAATTTTATCAATATAAGGAATTTAAAAAAATAATTTTTTTTTTTACGAAAATAGTTTGTAGATTTGACTAAAAAGTTTGTTATTTGTACAATAACCTACTTTTCTTCAAATATACACACCATTTTAGAGTATTTAGTTAAATGTTTAATCGATTATAAATGAAATAATAAATAATTGTGCAATAAATAATTATTATCAAAGACCTTTCATAGTGTATAATCATGCTATAATCATGTAATGTTACCATATAATAAATTTTTAATATTAAACAAACTAAAAAAAATTTTAACAATATCCTTATCAGGGTTGACAATAATATGGGTCTAACATAACAATAATGCCATTATAATTAATGATAATATTTTTAAAAAAATATATATATTTGGAATTTTAATATACATATAACATTATTTATTTCTAAAGAACGCATAATTCCTTTTTAAAATTTATTAAATAAATATAGTAATAATATAATAATATATTTTGACTACAAACATATAATTTAAATATAACACAGTGCAACACGGAAAAAAATACCATATACGGACACCACTACGTGATAAAAGACCAAAAAAAAAGACCCCTGTCTCCCAGTTTTGCCCAAAGTCCTCCAGGTTTTTTTTATGGGCCCTCAAATGGGCCTCGATGTCATTTTTGCAAAAAAAAATGATCAAAGGCAAAGTTGTAGCTCTTGTCATAAAGAACAAAAATTGTGAACATATAAGATCTCAATAAACAACTTTGTAGAACATATGAACTTCCTAGGAATGATAACACCGTTTAGAAATTAAAAAATTTTCGGGAAATTTTTCACTTTTGCGGCTACCTAAGCGCTTTCTAAACGGTGTTAAGAATCATTCCTAGGAAGTTCATATGTTCTAGAAAGTTGTTTGCTAAGATCTTAGGTTCATTTTTGTAGTTGATTGTTTCCTTGAATTTTGAACGGTTTGCTACCTATGGACCTGAACAGGGGAAAAAAGGTAAAAAAATTGAATTTTTTAGAGTTTTTTGCGATTTTGACCTTGAAGATGAAGTTTTTTTGATTTTATTTGTTTACAATTTTGTTCTTTAATACAAGAGCTACAACTTTGCCTCAGAGAGTATATCAAAATTCCAACCCTTTTGCAAAATATGAGCTTGAGGAAATGATCATTTTTTTGCAAAAATGCCATCGAGGCCCCACATCTTTGAGGGCCCATAAAAAAAAACCTGGAGGACTTTGGGCAAAACTGGGAGACAGGGGTCTTTTTTTTTTGGTCTTTTATGACATAGTGGTATCCGTATATGGTTATTTTGCCATGACTTAAAAAATTACACAGTGTCTAATCGAACAAGAAATTTTTTACACATCGAAAACCAGGTACAATTTGTGTAAAGTTTTCAACATGTTTTACCATTTATTTTTAAACTTTAAAAGTAACACAAAAAATTATTATAATATTTTGCTCTAGTATCCTACCTACTCTTTTCGTAATATTTTTACCAAAAATTTTTGGATTTAAGTAGCAACACTTTATCACAACCTTTATTTATAACTGGTATGTGTAAATCGTTATACACCAAACATTTACGTTTTTGAAAGTGTGTGTGTTTTTCGCATGTGTTCAAAGTGCTTTTTCAATTTATGCATACATTTGTAATACCTAAAGTGGAAAAATAAAGATCTATAGAATAAAATATTGAAGAGGTGCTTTAGAAAAAAGAGCACGTATAAACGTCTTTAACAAAAATCAATACTAAAAAGTTTTATAGATTTCAAGGTTAGTTGAGAAATGTAGCTTTAAAATATACACTCTACCAAATGACTATAGCAATTTGGATTTTTTTTTTAAGAGAAGCAACGCTTCGGTAATTATGCCTATCAATTAACTGAAAAGGGATCGAGTAGAGATAAGACAGGTGGGTGGTGAAATAAAGGAATAAAACTTCACTTTTGCCAACTCTGTAATTATACACCAGACGCGGGGTTACAGCGCACAGAGGGGTATTTTGCCAATCTAGCCGGACATTACGCCAAAAAATAAATTTAAGAAATGTAAAAAGTTAAGTACGATAGTCGACAGACAATAAGTGTAGTGAATTTTTAAGGCTTTTGATCGAAATTTGTCGTTTTCAGACACTGTTAAAATCAGGAAAGTTGAGTAAATTTCATACGTTTTTATCGACTTTTTACGATTTTGAGAGTTTTGCAATATTTTTTTTAGCTAAACGAATAAAGATTTTAAAATGATAGTTCTTGACTTTTAGAAAAATTTTTACCATAAAAAATGTCGAAATAATTTTAGAATTTTAAAATAATTTAGAATTTCATATAAAGCTTATGTTTAGTAATTGCTCAGGGATGGGTACTTTTATATAAAGTAAATGTATGAACCATATCTGAAGCACTATAAAAGTAAGAGTCTTAAAATTTTGTATTATTTTCTCGCTTTTTACATTGTGCATGTTTTGTCGCTGCAGTTCTTACATAGGTGGAGAGAGGGTGGGGAACAATTAAAAGGAGCGGGGCACACATATTCATATTCTCTTGGAATTTGTTTTGTTCCCTAATTCGTAGTTACAAAGCCACACCAATGGCTGCAATAAAAATTGCACGATATAAATACAAATTAAAGAAAAGAAAAGAGTTAAATTTTAGCGACATAAGTTGCTTATTGTAATATTGTAAGGACGCTGACAAAGTGGCGGACACAGCTAGTTACGTGTAAATTATATTCATACAAATTAAATACTACAAAGAAATAAATTACGAAAATGTATTTTTATTAATATTTTTGGATGGTGGGGATTGGTTAGGAATTGGGAAGGCAACTTCTACACATAAAAGCTTCAAAATTAATATTTTTTGGAAATTACCAAAAAAAAATTTTAAATTTCACATTTTTACGTTTCGGGTGTGAAATTGGAGGGATACCTCCCCCTGCAAATAAAAACTTAAATACCTGTTTTTTGTGGTATTAAGGCATATCTAATTCATTACTTTTATTAATTACATTATGTTTTCAAAAAATATTTTATTTCACTGCCCACAAAAGGGGTCGGGGAGAAAATGTTATTTTAGAACCTCCTGGGTCAATAATTTTTGATAGCCAATATAAATTAAAAAAATAATGTCCGGCTAGACTGGCAAAATACCCCTATGTGCAGCGCCTCTATTGTTAAGAAGACACATTCATTTTAAAGCCTTATAGCCATTTCACAAACTAAATAGCTATAGTTATTTGATAGAGTGTGTAATAGCAATAGCATACTCCACTCAACTGACCCAATTGCTTCAAGAAAGCACTGCTTGTCCCGATAATATTGTAGAGCAATGGCAAATTATAGCCCACTCTATGGAAAAAGCCGCAAAATCCGTACTTGGGTATCAGAAGCCCCCCCAAGATACCCATGGTACGACCAAGAGTGTCGTAATGCTACTAAAGCGAAAAATGCCGCATACAGGGCAACCCTGCATTCAGTAGCAACACGTAATGCAAGGGAGAGGTATCGGGAGAAAAGGAGAGAGGAGAATCGTCTATTCCGCAGAAAAAAGAGAGAAATGGAAAAACGTGAGTGTGAGCGAATCGAGATGTACAGGAGTCAGAATGAGGTCCGAAAATTCTACCAAAGATTTAAAAAACAAACTGATGGCTTTGGTACAAGCATATTCTCCTGTAAAGATGAAGAAGGTAATCTGCTGAAAGATACTGAGTGTGTGCTGAAGAAGTTGAGGGAACATTTTGCCACACTATTGGTATCAGATAGTAGCGGTGACGAAGATACCCTAGAACCAATCCCGGATGACGGTATTGAGTGTATACCACCTAGCCAAAATTAGGTCAAAGTAGCAGTTACTCGGCTGAAGAATAATAAGGCAGCAGGAGCCGATGGGTTACCAGCCGAACTATTTAAGACCGGAGGCGACACGCTGATGAGGTGTATACATCAGCTGGTTTGTTGAATTTGGTTAGAGGAACGCATACCCGATAATTGGAACCTCAGCATATTATGTCCCGTGCACAAAAAAGGAGACAAAACAGTATGCGCCAACTACAGAGGAATAAGTCTCCTTCCCATCGCATACAAAATACTTTCCAGCGTACTGTGTGAAAGATTAAAATCTAAAGTTGGCGAGATAATTGGGCCATATCAATGTGGCTTTAGACCTGGTAAATCCCCCACCGACCAGATATTCACCTTACGTCAAATCCTGGAAAAGACCCAAGAAAAACAGATCGACAACTACCATTTATTTGTCGACTACAAGGCTGCTTTTGACAGCCCCATTTGTTCAAAGGTGTTTCAAGCCATGTCTGAGTTTGGTATCCCTACAAAATAATACGGCTGTGCAGGATGACCTTAACTGATACGCGATCTTCAGTTAAAATAGGAACCTCTCCGAGCCATTTAGTACCAAACGAGGTTTCAGACAAGGCGATAGTCTATCGTGTGACCTTTTTAATATCCTGCTAGAAAAGGTTATACGGGATGCGAATGTGAATAGAACTGGCACGCTATACACTAAACAACACATGTTACTCGCTTTCGCTGACGATATAGACATCATGGGTCGAACATTGCGAGCGGTAACTGCCACCTTTGAAAAAATCGAAAAAGTATCTGCCAAAGTGGGTCTGGCAGTAAACGTCCAGTAGACTCGGGCAGACAGTGGAATTTGAAAACTACAACTTTGAGGTAGTCAGCGATTTTATCTACCTCGGTACCGCCATCAACAAAACAAACAGTATCAGTTTTGAGATAAAGAGAAGAATAATACTGGCCAATAGATGTTACTTTGGACTAGGTAAGCAGTTTAAAAACAAGGCCACCTCTCGACAGACAAAAATCACTCTCTACAAGACACTGATACTACCCGTGCTATTATATGGTTCCGAAGCAGATAACGCTGAGCTTGAAGTGTTTGAGAGAAAAATTCTTCGTAAAATCTATGGACCAATCTGCGTTGGCGGAGAATATCGGTGTCGTATGAACCATGAGCTGTATGCCGACATAGACATAGTCAAACGTATCAAATTACAACGATTGCGTTGGATGAAGATGCTCCAGCTAGAAAGTCATTTGAATACGAACCTGGTGACGGTTCACGCAGAAGGGGAATACCGAAACTTCGATGGAAAGATCAAGTTGAGGAAGACATCTCGAAACTTGGTGTCAGAAACTGGAGAAGAAGCTCAGAAGATCGAGGCGCTTGGAAATCTATTTTACGTTCGGCTACAGACACAAATGTTCTGTAATAGCCACCTAAGTAAGTAAGTAAGTAAGTAAGTAAGTAAGTAAATGTAATAGCTCTTAGCACATGACTAAAAATATATATTTGAATTTAAAAAAGGTTATATTTGTTTAATAAGTATTTTATTAATCACAAGATTTAATAAATAAAACCCTTAAAATTTAATGAACTGTTTCAGATTTTGTTAATAAAATATTTTCAGCAATTTACTAATTAAGGGACATAATTTACAAAACTCTTTAAATTGAACTTAAAATCCTTCAAAGAAATTTTAATTAGCTTTAAATATTGTGTAGCATTTATTTAAGTTTTGCTAATTAGGGTTTTCATTTTTTTTTTAATTATAATTACTGTTTATTAGTCTAACTTCTTGTAACAATTTTTGATGGCTCTTAATTTCTATCCCCTATTTAAAATTCTTGTGTAATTTTATTGTTTTGTAGCCTTATTCATTTGTTCTTTCTTGCAAGAGCAACACAACACAAAAAATGTAATCAACCCTAGAAAAAGAAAAACATTTTTTTTTGTTAATTTTGTTCAAGGAAATTAATGTTTGTTTCTTTAAATGTTTAATGGCCCTAAAAATTTCTTAATTGAGTTTCCGTGATAAAACTGCCAGACGTACTAGCTCAAAAGTTTACAACATATTTTTTAAAATAAATAAAATAATTCTAGGAAGGCAGACTTTAATGGTTTCAAACGTATTGGGTATGTGAGGTGTTCGAAAATTTGTTAATCAAATCAAGTATTGAAGCTTTAAAACACCTAATTCTGTTTTTACACGGTAGATTGGTTCCGGAAAAATCCGTGTAAAACAAGACATTGATCATATACAAAAATATCTCTAAAACCTATTAAAATTAGTGAAAAACGAGAATTTTTTAAGAACAAGAAATCATGTTTATTTTACTAAATCATATAGGTAATGAGTATTTGCACCGTTTATTTGCATCTTTAGTGAATGATGAAGACTTAATAGATAGTTTCGTTCCAGAAATCAACGATTGCCTAATTGAATTTTAATTTTTTTATAGTTCTTACTGTAGCTTCGTTTAAACCGAACATTTTGCCAAGAAATTTTGAGCCTTCTCCTTTTCGAAGGCGATCTAAAATTTCAATTTTATTTTCTAAACAAATGGCTTTACGTTGTAGTTTTTTATTTGTAATTTTTGACGTCTTCTCTAAGAGATGCATTGATAGTTTACAAAATATTAACTCATTTCAATTTCTCTAACAAGTAAAAATCCTTGTATGCACAAAAAGGGAATTCTTCTAAATTTTTGATATAAAAATATTTCGCAAAACTTTAATTTTACAAATAAAATCTAAGCCCAAATGATTTTGAATCGCGCTAAATGTAATAAAATCGTGTAAAAAAATATTTTTCTATTTTTAAACCTTGTTAAATCAAAACCGTATAAAATTAGACCACAACCAGCAGATCGCATGTAGTGCATATAGATCTCGGGGGATGAATAACCCCCTGGGAGAGGCGATTTTTGGTGGTTTTTAGGTTGGTAGGGTTTTTTTGCTTTAATTTGTATTAAAAGCCTTTATAGAAAGCAATACACATAGAGGTAGCCAACAGACCCACAAGGTGAACACTGGTAACCAAGAGCGGTCAAGGAACACATTGGGTGACTCAAAATGATGGAATGTTTAAAAGGGTTTTTTTTGCTTTTGTCTGCCCATTCTAACGTAACTTAGATTGCAGGAAGGTCCTGATTTTTCCAAAAAAAATTTACAAAAAAATTAAAAAAAAAATAAAAAAAAATTTACAAAAAACTAAATCATTTTGAAATAAAATGTAAGATATAATTTCAAAAAAAAAAAATTAAAAATTAAAAAATAATGTTCAAAATTTTAACCCAAAATTTTTAAAAACAAATTTTACAAAAAAAAAAATTAAAAGAAAATTTGAAAAATATTTATATTAAAAATTAAGAAAAAAAAATCTAAATAATTTTCAAAAATAATTCCATAAAATTTTTACAATTAATTTTCAATGATTTAAAAAAAAAAACTTTCAAAAGATTTTCAACAAAATTTTTACAAAACAGTTTAAATAAAATTTTTACAAAAAATGTTCAATAAAATTTTTACACAAAATTTTTAATAAAACTTTTCAAACATATTTTCTATAAAATTTAAAAAAGAAATTTTACAAAAATTATTTAACAACAAATATTTTATACATAAGCAATTTATTGTCAAGCCTAAGTTCGTTGTATTCTCTCTAAGAAAGAATAATTTAAGTTACAAATTAGGTGATGGTGTTAAAGAAAAATTGGGAAAAATTAAATTTTTTAGACACTCTTAGTTACTTAGTTACCAAAATTTTTTATAAAATTTTTACAAAAAAATTTTCTTTGTTTACGTCGCTGGCGTGTGTTTCCATTGTCGAACACAAGGCTGAATTCATATCAAACTAAACTTTTGTTACCGCTTTAGATGATGCTTGGCTTAGTGCATTCTCAAGTCCATATTATTCGTTCAGTTTTATATTTATATTATAATGATGTTGCACATTTGATCAGAAATTGTGTACTTCATTCAGGTCTCAATATTCTTATACCAATATTTATATTGGGATAAGATCCCAATATATAAGGGACTTGGCAGCTTGTATATATAGCAACAAAATAAAAACAAATTTAATAAAAACAAAAATTCCCATACAAAATGTAGGGTATACCCTGGTATACTGCTGTTAACGTACGTATTTTTTCCTCTGTTGACATGCAGCAATTGATTTTAAAATTATATCTGATGTCAGAAAACTATCTTCTTACATAAGAAAATATACTTGTAATATTAAAATATTAACTTTAATTATAAATTTTTATTTATTTTTTTTCTTCTAGGTAACTTTAAATATAATAAAGATAATTCTATTAATGATAGCAAACACGTGAAGTAAGCAATGTAAGTATTCTAATACTAAACCGGGCTTTAATAAACTAAACTACATCTACCTAGTACCTGGGATACGAAACAAATTTTTATATTTATTTTTTTTGCAAAGTGTTCATCCAAAAAAAAGAAAAACACCTCAAAGAAAAATGTTATTCATGTCTCTAAATCAATTTAGATTTTTTTATCACTTTACATTCAACTTGCATAAAATGTTTATTGATATACTGTATTGCCTGACAGGTAGTTGAATAAAAATATAAATTCAAATAAAAATTTAAATGATAGTAAATGGAAAGGAAATATAAGGTTATAAAACAAGCAGAGGATAAAAAGCAAAAGATAAGAGAGAGAGGGGAAAAATAAATATTTAACTATTTTCATACAAGTAATAATCGTTACTAAAATTCGATTTTTATAAAATGCAATATGTTTGACATGTTCTAGGACTATTTATTTATTGCAAATACAAACATACCTGCCTATATTTTTACGTTTGTCTTTTAAGATTAACTACTTGAGATTACTACTTAAGGATATCAATATTGAACACATATTAAAAATATTTTAAAGTTTTTTTACTGAAAAAATGTAGTTTTGATTGACTTGTGGACATAAACCTTTAAAAAAAAATAAACCCGACATAGCGTATCAATTCACTGGTATACGACCAGGAAATGTCTCATGCAGTAATTAAATTGCTTCACTGGCTTCATGGCATGTGGCACCGTCATTGTGAAACCTCACATTGGCCACATCAATAGCTTGCAATTACAGCAGAAAGAAATATGTTCTGATGTCGCGATTTCGATAACAGCTACTTCTTCATTTTCAAAAACGTATAGTCCAATAATGCCTCCAGCCCAAAATCCGCAACAGACAGTAATATGTTCAGGTACATTTATTGTCCGACAGTCACATGTGGGTTTGAAGAAACACAAACATGACAATTTAGAAGACTAACAAAGCCATCGAAGTAAAAAAATACTTCATGGCTTAGAATAATATTGCTTAAAAGTTGTGATTCCCTTGTTAATGTTCAACAATCCATTCCACGAACTCTCTTTGCTGTTCGTTATTCCATTTTGAATAACCCTATACTTTCAGCGTTCCCAAAATTTTTATTGCTAAAATGGTGTCAAATTCAAATCCATTCTTCCTTAGTTTTGGAACACCAATTACATACACCGTTTTAGCGAGCGCAGAGTGCTTGCTATAGAAGTTTTGAAGGACTTCTATAGAGTGTAGCATGGTGCACATCCGACAATATTTATTGCGAAACCCATTAAGGAATTTCCTTAAAGTTGCAGATTTTTTACCATTTAATTTTCGTTGACTAATTACATATATTCACAGAAAAATTCACTAATTATAAGAAAAAAATTTGCTGAAAATTGTTTAAAACACTTTGAAAAAGCTTGAACAGTGTATCACAAATTAAAAATTTTAATTTTAATTCGGAGAAATTCCAACTGTGAGACCACATAGCGCCACCCCAAGATAGATACTCCTCTGTTGGGCTCATACCAAATTTCCGATCAATCGCCCTAGGCCTTTACAAATGGCTGAGTTATTTCCAAAATATTTTGATTCTGCCCAACTGTGCAGTATACTATTTGAAATATTTAAAAAGTTACTTGAAGCGTTTATCTAACTGCTTTTTTTAAATCAGTCCTGTTAATAATTTAAGATTGATTTAGAAAGAGAATATCGCATTTAGCGATTTTTAACCTTTTTTTTAATAACGGAACAATGAAATGTTTTTTTATTTTTTCCTTTGTTTTAAATAATACAATCGATTCTTCAGGCCCTTGTTGATAAATAGCTATAAACGTACACTTCTCATAAAATCATTGTTTGTGAAGAATATTAAATTTTCTGTTTACAGCTGCTGGCAAAAAGGACTCATAATATTGTTGTTTTCATGAACAAATAACTGACATAAAAAATATTTGTTTTATCAACAAAAGGTAGAAATGTTTATCAGTAAAAAAATTTCCTTAAATTTTATAACGATATAATTTTGGAGAACTAAGATCTAATCAACATTTAAAGTAAAATGTGCACAATTTGTATATCACACAAGCTGTACCGGTGACATCACTGGCCTGAAATTCTTTTTGTGACTGCATTAGTTTAATTATGAAATCACTGTACAAAACTTTTTTAATTACATTCTTAACTAATTTTGAAAACAGTTAGTAAATCCTACCTGCTGCCAGACCAAAACTATTATAATTTTTAGCAACAAACAACCACAAGCAAACATGAAGAACCTAATAAATTTAAGAAATTTTACTTTAGAAAGTTACAAGAGTAAATTTGTGCTCATTTGTTTATTGTTAAATACTAGCTATCCCCGCTGCGCTTCGCTATACTCATCAACAAAAAATACAATAAACAGTTGAAGGAAAAGTGTGGCCAACCTCTAACTCGAAAACGCAGGCTATTCTCACAACAACACTGTTTTAGTTTATATGCCAGCTACGACTCCCACTATTTCCATCCAATCTGTTTTTTGCTAAACTATGCTTATTAACACGATAATAATTGTTTACTTTGTATGGGAAGTACCATTCTGACTATCCCAATCCAGTCTGTATTTTTGCAAAATTGTAAAAATCTAGCTCTACATATTGTAAAGCTCTAGGTACACAATAATAACTTTTCACTTTGTATGAGAGCTACCACGCATACTGCCCCAATCAAGTCCAATATTTGCTAGCCTATGCAAATTATTATGACCGTTACTTGTGCAAAGTTACCAAACTCTACATATTGAAGTGTTTTAAGTACACGACAATACTTTTTTACTTTGTATGGGAGGTACCACGCTCACTGTCGTAATCCAATCTGTATTTTGTTTGACTATGCACATTGGTATCAGGGCGTAGTTTCAATACTCTACCTATTTTTTTTTTTTTTTATTTCGGACCAGCACTCAGGGATGACCCCTACTCATGAAAAGCATTGTGCCAGAACTAGGAAATTAGGTTATGGGAAGGAGGATAGAGGGAGTAATGTTTGTGGACATTCGATTTGAATTTTCCAACATTGTAGTTGACAGGAAAGACCTCTGTAAGAAGATGATTCCACAAGCGGCTAAAAAACGAATTTTCACTGTAATGCATTGTGCGATTCACTGGCCAATCGACCACAAATGGATGAGCTTTTAATGAAAAGCGTGTTTTGCGCGAAAACGTTTGGATATCGGGATCTAGTTCCCTAATCTCATCAGAGCACATTCCATTGTAGTAGCAATAAAACAGCGAAACACAACCCACATTGCGTCGATGTTCAAGAGAGTCAATAGAGTTGGATACCCTACTGTCACCTATGAGTTTCATCGCCCTCTCCTGCACGCGGTCGAGTAGTTCCAAAACAGATCGGCCCATACATGAGAGTTGTATTCCATTGTTGGCCGGATGTAAGTGGTATAAATAAATTGTAGTTCTTTAGGTGGAGGATACTAGTTTTTCGCATTGTATGGGAGATACCACGCCTACACTACCCGTCCAGTCTATGTTTCTTAGACTATGCACATTAGTATAAGAATTACTTTTGCAACATTTCAAAACTTCACCTATTGCAGGTCTCCAGGAAAGGATAATTATTGTTCACTTTGTATGGGTAGTACCACGCATACTTTTCTAATTCGGGCTGTGTTTCGCTATACTATGTATATTAATAAGGGGGTTACTGGTGCAATATTACAAGGATCTACCTATTATATTTAAATCCATAAAAATATTTATTTCCATAAAAACCTAAGTTGATTTTCATTTTTCCAGTTCTATTTATTTTTGTTGAATCTACATCTCTTAAAAACGAAATAATACACACAAAATTAAAGGCTTCATCTATTTTATTCGCATTCACATTCTTTTCACGTTAGATAATACAAAATTAATTTGCTATGGGAAAACCACGCTTAGTTGGATTATAAAAAGCATATAACTTATGTCAATCTGAATTGATTTTAAGTGTTGATGAAAGAGTTTTTGAAATTAAAGTTTTTAACACGAGCAATAATGAGCATCTGCATTCTATGACAAATGCATTATACCCTTATTGATAAAGAATGTACATTGATAACGAATTTACTTATAAAGATTTTAATTAGTATCTCATATAATTCTTTAGATAAAAGATCGGTATTTTCTTCATATGAGTATTTATTATATAGTTTATGTCCATAACGAAGATCTACTAGAATCACAGGTCATTAGCCTTCTTGTATATCATTTTATAAATTCTATTTAACTGTAAATTTGATATTCGCCCCAAATCTTAAACTAGTATGCTTCTCTACCAAGCTCCTATACAATTTTGTCACGAAAACACCAATAATTTAATAAGCTGATTTATTTGCATATTATTTTGATTCTGATCCACCGTGTGGCATTGTGCTTTTAAGTTTATAGAATATGGCATCAATTTAGATATTTTCTGCAGCAGCTCTTGACAACATTTTCTTCGATTTTGCTTTGAAAGTAATCAACACCAAAATATAAGACTATTACTTATTTACTTTATACAAAGGTACCCATCCCTGGATAAAATTCTAAAATTTATATAAAATTCTAAAAACTATTGTAAAGCTTTGTAAAAGGCGTTTAAAATATTTTAAAAACAATGTAATTCCACAAATTAAAAAAAACAACTCAAATTTTATTCAATTAGCAAATAGGCAGTAAGTAATTCCTATTTTGTCATTATTTAAAACAGCGCCATCTGTTATGCAGCTGTATTTAAAATATCCCGCTTTCAAAAATAAAATATAAAATAAACTAAACTAAACTAAAGTATGCATTACCTTTAAATCGATATAAAATCTGGGTACTTTCACCGTGTTTTCTCAACTTTTTTCTGAAAATAAGATATTTTTTTATCAGGATATTAAGATACCTCCTCAGAAAATTTTGTTAAAATCTATTTAGTAGTTTTTACGTGATGCGCACACAGACACAAATACAGACAGACAGGAAATGAGATACTGTTATATTATAGATATGTATAGATTATTTTAATCTTTCTAATTATAAACAAATTTGTATGTAACATTGTTACTAATCGAAGTCGTAATCGATTTTCTGTAGTTTTGGGTTAAGCAGCAAACAAAGGCAATTTCTGGTATTGAAATGTCTTCTCTTACACAACCACAAAACTTCTGATATAAAACACATAATATTAAAGAATATACCAATAAAATTTTTTTAAAACAAAGAAAGTATAAATTGTTTTTATGAAATAAAGATAATTAATGTTAATTTAAACGGTTCTGAGACTGAAAGTAAATGCAATTACAACATTTATCCTAATAGTTATGAGATTCTTAACTACCTTAGTGGGGATACTGGTATATACTGCTACTGCCTTGTGTTCTGCTGTGTTGTGTTTATAGTCGGTGGACACTCATAATACCCATGTGGCAAAGATTTTGGTCTAATAGCAAAAAATACAAAATTTTTAACAGAAATAATATAAGTGTTTTTTTCTTCTCCAAATCGATGAAAAAAAATATAACAGACCGAAAAATTGGTAACACCAAGATGGAGCGGTTGAGAGTTCCATAAAATCCATCAATTTTCAATATGTTAAAAGTATTATAACAATGAAGATGTTCTCTTTAATAAAGTCATTTAAAAAAAAAAGTCAGTCATATGCAATAAAACAACTAAAGACATCTAAAAAAAAAAAATTGAAAATACTATCTTAACCCACCAACTCCTCACACTAAGGTAGATGATGAATATCTCTGTACTATATTTGATTTCTTTATAAACTTGCCCTTAAATAACTTGTTTATTATTTAAAAATTATCCAAAATTGGTGTTTTTTATAGAGGTATAGAACTTTAATAGAGGTATAGAACAAAATGGCGACCGATTTAACAGCTGTCAAGTGATTTATTCTCAGTTTGGTTTGGCAGTTCATCATGAATAGACTCACGCCTGAACAACGCTTGCAAAAAGTGCAAATAGGGCCCAAAACGAGATTACAGTTGTTCCCGATTTTCATAAGCGAATTTTGTTTAGCGATGAAGCGCACTTCTGGTTGAATGGCTACGTCAACAAACAAAACTGCCGCATTTGGAGTGAAGGTAATCCTCAAGTGTATGTCGAAACACCGTTACATCCAGAAAAACTGACTGTTTGGTGCGCTTTATGGGCTGGTGTAATCATTGGACCGTACTTTTTCAAAACCGATGGTGGCCAGAAGGTATAGAGCCATAATTACTAACTTTTTCATTCCTGAATTGAATAACCATGATGCCCAAGAGATGTAGTTTCAACAAGACGGCGCAACATGTCACACAGCTCGTGCCACAATAGATTTATTGAAAGCCACGTTTGGTGACCGCCCAATTTCACGTTTTGTACCTGTGAATTGCCCTCCAAGATCTTGTGATTTAAGACCCCTAGACTACTTTCTGTGGGGCTATGTAAAGTCATTGGTCTATGCGGATAAGCCACAACCGCTTGACCATCTGGAAGACAACATTCGCCGTGTTATTGCCGATATACGGCCACTAATGTTGGAAAGAGTCATCGCAAATTGGACGTACAGATTGGCTACATCCGCGCAAACCGTGGAGGTCATATGCCAGAAATCATATTTAAAATGTAATGCCACAAGATTATCTTTCGGATAAATAAAATTCATGTCAATCGAATAATCCATCGATCTTTTATTGCAACTTAAAGTTCTATACCTCTATAAAAAACACGTTTCGGCACGTAGGCGCTGATGGCCCCGTATATTGGTTGGTTAACAAGCAATTGGTTGTGACGTCTTTATTATTTTTTAAAAAATAAAAAAAATGTTTTTTGTGCTAACGACAAACACTTGTATTTCAAATGCAGAACACCAAAAGAAATTAGAGCTGAATTATCCGCACTTATGATTCGCAAAATTTAGAGAAATAAATTTAAACATGTACAGTTGAGACATTTACTTAAAAGATCTATACATCTATAATAAAATAATAAATTTTTGAAAGTTTTAATTATTATTAGTCGAACTGTTTTACGTATTACATACAATGAAATTTATAATCAAGCTTAAGTTCGTTTTTCTTCTCTCTAAGAAAGAATTAATTAAATTACAAATTAGGTGATAATATTAAAGAAAAATTGGGAAAATTTAATTTTTAGACACCAGCACGAGCGGAATGCACATTTTCTAGACAGCCATGTCCTCATCAGCACTCTTGTATCTAATCTACTTAGGGTAGTGTTTTAGCTGTAAGCATCATCTATTTAACCAACCAAACCCAAAATTAATTTTTGGTCTAATGTCCGGCTAGATTGGCAAAATACCCCTCTGGGCGACGTGGCGGGCACAGCTATTTATTGATGAAGTCGTCGATAGAGTTCTGAGTGACCGACGAGTTAAAGTTCTTTAACTATATTTAATATTTGAAAGTTTTATTAGTCGAACTATTTTATTTAAATACAGCTGAAACTTGAAGTCAAGTTTAAGTTCCTTATATTCCCTCTAAGAAGTAATAATTAACACCACCCAAAGTAGGTGGATGCGAAGGATAGCGAAGACGGATGTAGCGATCCAGAAAATGAATTGAATTCTGCTATTGTGTAATATAACAATTTTCCAATTTTTTTTAATTAACCACCTAATTTGGAAAAAAAATATTCTTTCAATTAGAGAGAAATAAATAAACTTCAGCCTGAATTTAAAAATTCATTTGCACACAAATAATAATAAAAACTGGTCCTATACCTTATAACATTCCCTAGTTTTTAACCACACTATAAACGCTCTTTGTTGAAAATAATATAATTTTAATATAACAATATTGTTATGGTTTTTAACTATACTATAATCTCTTTTTTAACCGTACAACGTTTATGTTCAATCATACAATAATAAAATTTGTATTGTATTGTAGTCATATTTTATTATAATATATTTACGTATAATAAGTTTTGGTTATTTTTGACAATAATATAGTTTTAATATATATTATGTTTAATAAGAATATGGTTACGTCAACCATGTTTTTATTTGCGTTTACAAATGTTCACTTGATCAACTACGTAAGAGAAAGCGACAATACCAATCTTTTAAAAAAAAGCAATAAATATATCTGTGGCAATAAGGAAAAAGTCCTTAAGTCTAATTTTTAGGTTTTGTAGGAGCGCAATTTTAAACTTTAAATTATTTTTTTTTTATATTTCAAATTTACCTATGGGAATCAAACGTGTGATTTAGAAAAATATCTTATATCTACCAAAAGTATGCAGGCGTTGCAATTAATAACTTGTATGTAAAAGGGGTCTCTCTGATTTCGAAAAATAGCTTGTAGTCTCTTAAGCTTTTTTCCAATTGCGATTCGACATTGAAAAAAGATAAGAAAAAAGTTATTGTGCTATAACTTCCTGAAAATTTTTACTAAATAATTGAAAATTTGTACATGGGTACTTTGAAGTACGGATATTTCAAAGGTGCCAGTAACTAAATTTTTGCTTAAGTCGACTTAAGCACTTATTCCTTATTGCCACATATATGATAATTACTGATTTTTTACGACTAAGAATATCCTAATATTGTTGCAAACTAAAAGATATATTTTTTTTTAAATGCTGGTAAAACAATGAAAGCAAATTACTTATCTTTTGTATAAAACAAAAAAAAAATACAGGAGCATATAATTTGTAAGTGCACGTAGCAACTAAGCTAGTAATTTAAACTTTTTTGTAAAGCTTTTAGTAGGAAAATTATTAATTTTTTTTTTATGTTTTTCCTTCCCATAACAAATGTAAGTATTGCCAAAAGAAATATGTAATAATAAAAAAAGTTAACACGTGTCTCTGCTACAACCTTTTTTTATATATAAAATTCATTTTTAATACGAGTATAAAAGTTAATGACTTGCAAAATTCCAAAAGCCTGTGGCATAAAAGTTAAATAAATTTCAAACTTAAAACGTGATGTATTAGTGTTTCATTCACCACAGCAAAATAAAAACGAAAACTATAATGAATACATTTGCAAAAAATCTATAAGAAAAAAACAAGGAATATTTAGAAAATATATACATAAATATAGCATTAAGACCATAACTTACTTGGCTGTTGAAATAATAATATCTTCAACATCCGCAAGTCATAAATTTACATAAAAAATGGTAAAAAGTTTCAGTCTTTCAACGAGTAAAGAAGATGAGAAACCTTTAAAGGAAAAATAAAATAAACATTTCTCTAATAGAAATTGGTATTGCAGCATCTATTAGATATTTAGTTTGGATAGTTGATGGAATGCCATCAACATCCTGATGATAAATAAAGAAAAGTAGTTTCACTTAATAAGACAGGAAAAGGAAATTAAGTTTTAAATATTTTTTATACTTACCTGTATTACAAACTTGAGTTGTTTTCAAGTAGCACATATTTGGCTGCTGCTTTTTTAATAAAATAAGTTTAAAGAATATTTGTACTTTAAGATCATAAAAGCTTTTATACATGCAAAGGAGGGAACCTAATATAAGAGCATCATATTATTATATGATCATATGATTGAATTATATAAAATCATATTATTGTTATAAATATTAATAATATTGTTACTGTTGGGCCAGTCCATACATACAATAAAACAGTAACTCATTTCCTGTCTATCAGTCTGTCTGTTTTTATTTTCTATCTGCGTTCGCATCAGGTAAAAATTATTGAATGGATTTTAACAAAATTTTGTGAGGAGGTACCTTAATATCCTAAATCAAACATAGCAAACCTTTTTCCAAAAAAATATTTTATTTCGAAGATAAAGCATCTAATTCATCTTATAATTTTGAAAGCGGAATATTTTTAACAGGGTTGCGCAAAAGATGGCGCTGTTTTAAAATGATGACAAATATGAATTACTTACTGCCAAATAGCCAATTGAATAAAATTTGTATTTGATTTGTATTTTTACTTAGTGGAATTACATTGTTATTAAAATATTTTAAACACCTTTGACGGAGCTTTACAATAATTTTTAGAATTTTATATTAATTCTAGAATATTATCCAGGTATGGGTACCTTTATACAAAGTAAATACGTAAGAGTATTAAAATTTAGTGTAGATTACTTTTAAAGCAAAATCGAACAAAATATTGTCAGGACACACAACGTGTGGACACAGCTAGTATTTCATAAAATATATTAATATATAACCAAGGCCTCAGTTCATCGTACTATCTTTTCTTTCGTTATATAATATTATTTACTATATTATATAATTCTAATAAAATAAATAAAATAAAATTAAAAATAACCACAACTATGTTTAGTTTTAATATGTTATAAAAGAAAATGATTGTAATATGATAAAAAACTATTATATTATGATCAAATATAATCAATATATGGTTAGTTTAAATGATCATATTATAAACACATTTTATATATAAAGAAACAAAAATAACACGTAAAATAAAATTCAGATAAGCTCTAAAGTCATAAAATAATTTGTTTTATAAAAGGATTCTAAAACAAAAATTCATAGACAAACACACAAACAGAAAAACATTTTTTTTATGTACAGAAACGATTTATTATATACTAGCTGTGCTCATACACGTTGTGTGCGTCCTGACAATATTTTGTTCGATTTTCCTTTAAAGGTAATTCACAACAAATTTTAAAATTCAAAATTTATATATGGGTAATTCCACGTCAAATCAACAAGGCACTCAAAATGACTACTTCAGATTTTATTGAAACTTTTGTTATTTATATTCCTTGTCTCTCTGAATCCAAATATAATAAAATAATTTTATCTCTTATAGTTTTTGAAGCTATACAGTAATAAAAGTCGGAAAATATCACTATTTTGCATATGCGCTCGAGGATTAAATATATTGTAATTCCAGTTCTATAAGCCCTAGGAAGTCGATTAATAGGTAATTTTAAAGGGGATTTCCAACACTTTAATTTAAAATCAGTCATGAAAAAAAAATTAACTTATGTTTTTAAATGTGCTATGATGAGTACACCATACAAATTTCAAAGTGGGACCATGGTGGGATCAGAAGTTATGTTAAAAAAACTATATATTTTTCAGTTTTAAGGAATATTTCTTACCTTTATTACCCAGTTTATTAAAAAATTTATATTTTTTCAGTTTGTAATGAGTCAAAATTTTTTTTGATATAACTTCTGATCCCACCATGGTCCCACTCTGATATTTTTATGGTGTACTCACTAAGACACATTGAAAAACATATGGAAATTTAGACACTATCTCAAAGTTTTTATAACACTTTTTTTTAAATATAAGAAAAAAATTTACTAAAAATTAGCTTAATTTTCATGATTAATATCAAATTAAAGCTTATGAAATCCCCTTTAAAATGAGCTATTACTCAACTTCCTAGGGCTTATAGAACTGGAATAAGAATATATTTAATCCTCGAGCTTATATGCAAAAAAGCGATATTTTCCTATTTTGATAGCTGTATAGCTCAAAAACGTAAGAGATAGAATTTTTTTTAAATCATATTTGGCTTCAGAAAGTCAAAGAATATAAGCAACAAAAGTTTCAATAAAATCGGAAGTGGTAAATTTGAAAACAATTTTTTTTGGTTGATTTGACATGGAATTACCCAATTACCCACAGACAGAAAATGAGTTACTCATTATTTAAAAACAGCACCATGTGTTGCGCAATATTACAATAAACTGCTTTCAAAAATAAAAGATGCCTTAAAGTATGCAGTACCTTTAAATCGGTAAAAACGGCATACAATCACTACTTTTTCTCCACTTTCTATTGGAAATGAGACATTTTTGTGGAAAAAAGTATCCTATATTGGAGTCAGGATACTAAGGTAACTCCTCACAAATTTTTTTTTAAATTAATCCAGTAGCTTTTACGTGATACGAACGTAGGCAGAAACACAGGCAAAATGGAAATGAATCAATTTTTTTATATTTATAGTGTCGTAATCTTTATGAATGCAAACTTTAAATTTGGGTCGGCTTGGTATTGATGGAACCAACTTTTGGGTAAAACTATTTAAAATATTCCCTCATTGCAATTTTTATGAATACTTCTAGTCAAGGCATTATATTTGCCATACCATAAATTTTCAATGATATTAGAGTCTTTGGTGCCGGCTTTAACAGGGTGGGCAGGTATATATACGCCAAGCTTGCAAAATAATCGCCTTGTGCTTTGTGTTGTTATCTATATAAATATAAAATCTGATTTTATGTCTAAATCATCTGCATTATGAAACAAGTTGTCCTTACAAAACAAAATGAACTTACATTAGTTTACGATTGATATAACAAATGCAACTGGTAGTCAAACATTCAGGTCGAAATCACTTGACGCTACTCATTGCCGCTTGACTTTATTATTTTTTTTTTTTTCAATATATTGCTCCAACGATTTATAACACCAAAATGCCGCGATATGGAGATATCTATACATAGAGTATTAACTGTATAAGATAAGTTGTAACTATAAAATAATAAGTTTTTTCAATTAATTTTTTTAAGTGGAGAACCACATTTGTATTCAAGGACCTGTTAGTTATAAAATCTTTAATTATGAATTTTGAACAGCATAAGACAAGCTGTAAGCCACTTTGCTCTAGTTTTCAGGTACTCGTATGTCATATGAAAACGTTAAAGAATTAAGCGAGCGCCGCTATTAATCATAAAAATATAATTAGTTTTTTAATGCCGTAAAAAAGCACTCTGTGAATCTATTTATCTTATTTAAGATAAATAGCTTTTAACGTACAACTTACAAAGTAGTATGTTTAAAACTACCTGAAATAACTATTAATTTTCTGCCCTTAAGCTTTAACTCAAATCTACATAAAAACTATAAGTAAAGTTTTTTATCTTTTTTACATGCACATAATGCATACATATATAGGTCCCCTACAGATAAGGCACTCTTTCGCAATAGCACATATTTTTATGACAAAGTTCACTGACTTTCTTTACATAGAATTTTATTATTTTTTTATTTTTTTCATTTTACATTTCCTTTTAAATCAAGTCTGACAAAAAAGCAAAGAAAAAAATATAAATAAATAAAAGGCGAGCCCATGTCGTCAAAAATTACATGACAGACAGCTGAAAAGTGCTTGCACAAAAATCTTTTTTGTAGACGGAATTCTTGTGATGGCAGTATTTTAATTAGAATTCGCATTAAATAGGCCACGCAAATATATATTTTTTTGCACTTAAAGATAAATGTATAAAATTATGCAAACAAGGTATTGTATTCATTTGTTGGGTAAGAGAAAGTTTACTTTGGTTCATGCACGATTTTTTGTAAGCAAATCACAACTACGCTAATACTTCTGAGACAAATTTTAATTCCAAAAAACAGAAACAATGAATTATTAATTGGACTCATTCTTACAAAAAATAGTGTTTATGTAAAATATTTTATTAATAATATATTCTTAATACTAAAGACCAGCAAGTAATAATATAAATCTATTATAATATTAAAATCAATAGGACATAGTTCTACGATGACTACTTAGAATATAATATATCGTCGTGGTGAATGCAATAGGCTGTATGTCACTAAATCATACTTTTGCAGGAAAGACAAAAAAAAAAATTAATATTTCTGAGAACCAAAACAAACACTTTGCACATTCGTCATATTACAGTAGCGCGCAAAAGCTCTCTTCTGATTGCCTGAACGGCATGAAATAAATTGCAGTTGCAGGAGCCCCAATTTTGCTTACAACGCTACAATAAAACCAAATTAAATTTTTTTGAAATACAGCCTATTGCATTCACCACGACGATATACTGTTAACTTTTTAGTCTATTAAATTATATATAGTAAACATTTTTAAACAAAATATTTATGAAAAGAAAATAAAACAGAAATCTAAATAAGTATTGACAATGTCGTCGAGACGGCACACATAGGGTTGAACGTTACCAAGAATGCCTCTGTAGGCAAGTAGGTAGTGTGTGAGTCTATCAGTCCGGGGTTGTGGGTTTGATTCCCACGAAAGACTCTGAAATTTGTCATTAAAAGTTGGCAGGTAGTCCAGGAAGGAGCTTGGATATAATTTAGGTGCGTACAAATGGTTAACTGCGTTAGTACAGGTCACGGACTCTCAAGTATTATATGACCAAGGTTAAAATCGCAGTAAGAGGATACTTGCAGACTGCGCTTGAAAAAAAGCTAATATAAAAAAGGGCTATGGACAACGTGGAGATGCTGTGGAGACCTTAGCCATAAGCAAATGTTAGCAATTATCATAGACTTTGTGATGAGAAAGAATGTTGACATGTATCAGTCGCCTGTATGACAGCAGGAGACTCAATGAAAGTAAGGTATTCGTAAAAATTTCCAGTCGAATTTCAGAAAACATTGAGTATCGAAGAAGGGTGCTGTAGCTTAAGTGGTTAGCACGTTGACTACTAAGCAATGGTCACGAGTTCAAATCTCAGCCGTGGCAACATCAATTTTTCTGATATGTATTAATTTCTCTTTATAATAATGCATATCACAGCGCCCTCCTTCGCCGGTATTGCCACATAGCACTAAATCGAAGTAAAATAATTATAAATTGGCTATGCTAGCTTCGAACTAATTCGCCTAAATAACACCAGAGGCGCTGCAATACTGTTCTAAAAATAATCATAACGTGCAATTGCAGTGTTGCCAGAATCGAAACTTTACTATCACTAACCATCTGTCTTATCTACTACTATCCCTTTCCAAAGGAAGTACCACAGTTAATGTAGGCATTAACTGCCTGAGTGTTACTTTTCTTTTTTTTTTTTTTAAAAGGTCAAAAAGGAACCCATAAAATTAGTGGTCTGCTTTGCTATCCCCCTACAAAATTATTATTATACCAAGAATGATTTAATTCAAAATAAGTATATTGAAGAAAATTTTATACAGGGTAACAGAAAACTTCCCAACAGTGTCTGCCAAACTTTTTGGCTTCATATTGTTTACTTTTTTCTACACTCGCTCAAAGTACAAAAATGTTTGATATTTTTAGTATTTAATATCTTTAATACACATTTTTAGTTGTACCAAAAAATGGGTAGTTTTGAAATACATGTTGCTTTTTAAGCAGCGATCGGGAACAAATTTTTACCTATAAAGTATATATATTATTGATCCTTATACATAGAGAAGTTGATTAAGCGATGGCCGTCTGTCCGTGTTCTGGTAGTAATGTCATTTGCCAAGGCATCAGAAGAGATAAACAAACATTAAGGACACCAATATGTTAGGCATAGTTTAAAAAATTTTGGGATTGCAATTCAGCAACATCGGAATATTCCTTTGGAGGCTGCAGACCAAAAACCACGCCCACCTGTATTTTTTCAGTTTTTTTTTAAGTTTCTTTTTCGGCTTTAATGATTCTCTTTTGCTTTTTTTAGACCGCGACAGGTAGATCGCAAGGAGTGCATACAGATCTTGGGGGATCAATAACCCCCTGCGAGGATCGATTTTTGTTTGTTTTTAGCTTGGTACAGATTTTCTGCTTTGATTTGTATTAAGGACCTTCATAGTTAGCAATACACATAGAGATACCCAATGGACCCACAGAGTGTCCACTGGTAAACAGGAGCAGGTAAAAGGTACATCGGAAGGTCAATAAGAGAAAAATTTTTAATTTTTTTTTCTTTAGTCTGATCATTCTGACTCAACATAGATTGAAGAAAACTCCTAAAATTAAAAAAAAAACAAATTTCTATAAAATTAAAATAATAAAAGTTTCAAAAAGATATTTTTTAAAAATTTTCTAAAAAAAATGTTCGAATAAAATTTTACAAAAAATTAAAAAAATTATTACAAAAAATGTTAATAAACAATTTCCGAAACATTAAAAAATCAATATTTCTATGAAAATAAAAATCATGAGCGTAACATAACATATTTTTTATATTGAGAATATAGGTACATATGTACATATATAGAGTAATATATTTTTTAAATACGTTTGATTCTTAAATAGATAAGATCTCTGTTTTAAAACCTAAATGCATTAAACACATAGACAACATAAGGATACCGACTACAAACTGTCAAAACTAAAACACACACATTTAAAGGTAAACGATTAATTTGAATCCAGCAAAGCTACATGGCTACATTGGCTAATTTATATTTTTGTGTGCGACAATTTTACTTTATTTAACAAAAGAAAATGTCGCAAAATTATAAAATATATTTTATATTTAATATTTTTGGAGGAAATATTTATTATTTATTTTTAATATTATAAAAGCAAAATAGGTATTTCTACAACAATGTCAGAGTTTACGATGTAGCTGTCGTCTTCAATATTATTAAGTAGCTGACTAAACAGCGACAACTGTAGCCAACGGAATTTGTTTTCCTTTAGCTGCGTAGCCGCTGTCTTCTATTTTTTTAAAGCATGAATAATGAGATTTTTCTCATACGACTTATTTTAATTTATGTAAAGAGTCAATAACATGGAGAATGCTGTACATGTCTGTATAAATAAAATCAGCGAAGAATATAGAAGAATATAGCACTCTTACTTGTTTGTTTTGTTTTATTAACAAAACAGTTGAAATATTCTCGATAAGTTTTTTTGTGATAAACTCTTTTTTTTAACTAAATATTAGCCAATATTTAAAAAAAATTAAAACGCATAAAAATGGAAAAAGGTTCGCATTCTTTCTCATTCGAAAAGGATTTATTTCTGCTTATAATTTTTCTGAACCTTCAATTATAACATGTTGTCTCACAGACCGAACATTATACTGAAAGCTTTCTGTAGAGGGTTGTACTTTCTTAGCTTTCGGTCTCTGTTAACGTTATATTTAACTTTATGTTCGCCCTGATAATATTTTAAGACTCTTACGTATCTATTTTATATAAAGGTATCCTGGATACAATTCTAAAATTTATATAAAATTCCAAAAATTATTTTGAAGCTCTGTAAAATGCCTTTCCAATATTTTAATAATAAGGTAATTTCACAAAGTAAAAATACTAATCAACTACAAATTGCACTTAATTTGGTATTTGACAGTAAGAAAATCATTTTTTGTGATTATTTTATATGGCGCCATCTATTACGCAAACGTGTTCAAAATATCCCGATTTCAAAACTAAAAGATGCCTTAAAGTATGCAATACGTTTAAATCGGAAAAAAAATTGGCATACTTTCACAGCTTTTTCTTTAATTTCTCTTCGAAATAACACATTTTTGCAGAAAATTGGAATAAGAATACAAAATTGTGTTAAAATCCATCGAGTAGTTTTTATGTGATGCGAACACAAAAAAAAGAAAGACAGACAGAAAAAGAGTTGTTCTTAAACGAACAAATAAGAAGTAAAAAATTAGTAAAAAATTGAAGATCTGTCGTTTAACCGATATAAATTGTTCGAGTAATATTTAATCGAAATATGAAATTTTTCTTCCTGGAACAATTAATCGACTTAAAATTTTATGATTAATCGAGCGATGAATGATCGATTGGATACTCTAAGTGCTTCATTTGTAACAGATATATTCTATGCTTTATATTGGTTTATTTTAACATTTAAGAATTAGCGGCCATTGTGATTTTATGCTCATTTCGAAGAAGGTTACGTCGCACGGTGGGCCATAGCGAATAAAATTCGATGTTCGAAAGTGCTGCTTTCGATTATCTTGTTTGCATTAAGAACAATAATAATGTTTTTAAAAGCAAACAAAAATTGAAGAAATGCATAGTTTTAAAAGAATTTGCAGGTGCAAGGTACCCAACTTTGAGAATACATAGCGTCATTCCTGGCAAGTGGATGGTGCCCATCGTTAAAACTTAAGCTCAGACACTCCTCTGCTATATCCACGTCAATCATTTTGGATCAATCGGCCTAGCCCTTTACAAATGGCCGAATTATTTCCAAAATATTTTTATTCTGTCCCATTGTGCGTCGTCTTTCTTTCTCTGCATTTCATTATTTTTAAAGCTAAAAGGTAAAGTTCGTCAGCGTAAGCGATATCTTTTAGCTGTTGCTTCATTGTCCATTACATTCCATTGTTTTCTTGCTACCAAAGTGGTAAGTATGATAAAAGGCTGTTCAATTGACCTTCTTTCGCATCGCATATTGTATTTACTGGTTTACAGTGCAATGTAAAACCTTTCGAACTGTTTAACTGCGTTTTTATGAATTAATATTTTTTGGTTGGGGTACTTCCTTATTAGCTTGGGCACGTCATAATGCTATCAAACGACTTTTCAAAGGCCACAAAGTGCCAGGCTCTTCAAGAACGTAGGCTCAAATTTTTGGGCCAAAGATTCTTTCAGGACCTGGTCTGCCTCAGAGATGTGACACTGAGCAGCCTATTAGGCCTTGTGGAAAACTCCGGTTAGTTTACAAGAACCAACGGTATTGGAGTTCTCTAGGGAATGGTGGGGGTAGATGATCGTTGGGGCATCACAATGGGCCTTATTGGCCTCCGAGTGAACTCGCGTTTTTGCGAGCGGCCCGTTTAACCTAACCTAACCTTAGAAAAAATTAAAAAATGTATTCTCTTGCTTAATTATAAATCGACGGCTGTTTATTGGTTGTGTATTATTGTACTGAACTGATTATTATGAAATGAAGAATTCAAGTAAAATTTATTCTACCGACTAGTTATTTTCCAAGGTATTAATTTCAACACAAGTTAGTTTTTACTTTACCTGCTTCTAGGTTAGCCCTTACATTTCTAAAAAATATTTAATTATTTGCATTGTTGTTAAGGCGGTATATTGCCACTGTTTTTTCTTCCATTTACTTTGATGAATTCGAATTCCATATGGCTCATTACCGCCAAAAGCAAATTAAGTTTGATGATGATACACGCATATATGCATATAACACCATAAAGGAAATATGCACAAATAAAACTCAAAGTAATCGCAATGAAATTGTAATAGTAAACTGAACATAGTTCGCTGTTGCAATGTTTGCACAAGCTTGTCTTTAAACAAATATTAATTAACGAACATCCTTCTAAAACATTTTCCAAATTCAGCAATACTTTCAACGAAACGTTTGAATTGTCTTATCATCTGACACAGATACATGTTACTTTGTTTGGAATAAGAAAAAATATGTGCAGAAAAATTACATTTCCATTACTTTATGTATGAAAAATAAGAAAACTTTATTTCAAACACATTGTAACATATCTATACTAACATAAGAGTAACTAAAAAAAACAAAAAAAAAGAAGGATTTTTTCATACTTTGCACTTCTGTCATCATAAATGCTGAATTTCACAGTTTGACGCTCTTTTACGTTTTTTCTTTTTTTAATACTCGTACTTTGGAATTATTTTCATTTTTGTTTTAAAAGTGATACAGTTTTTTGTTTTTGTAAAATTTTCTGCTTACATCAGCCACTTTTTGTGGAAAGAAGTTGTAAAATGCAGGAGGAGAAAATAATTTATTTCTTAATGTTGCAGCAATAAATGTAATTGGAATACTTTTGTAGGATTTAAGTATTAAATATTACAGTAAAACTCTGTGCACCCTAAAAAGGCATTTGTTCTGTGTTGCTTGATAACAGTAATTAGTAGTGCCTTCAAATTTTGCACCAGTAACCTCTATATTAACATAAATAGTTTAGACTAGATTGGAATAGTGGGCGTGGTGAAAAGTGAAAAATTATTATCGAGTTCCTGGGGAAATACAGATGTGTTCTAGATTAACGTGGGCTCCTGCCACGGTGGCTTTATCCCACGGTGCTCCAAACACCGAGTGAAATAAAGACGTAGACTAGCGCCCCCATTGTGTAGTATAACAACACTTTACGATTGCCACCAATCGCAATTTGTGTGCATACAGTCACAATGAGTAGCAATTTATACAATATGGCAAGAATTTCCAAGGCAAGCCTAGATCCATATTATAACCTCTTACTTAGGGGTTTGGAGACTATCCAAACTCCGTCTGTTGAGAGTGCAACAGCACACTTGATCGAACTTGTACCACATCTACATGAATCGATCTTAAATCACAACCACCACGTGTAACCCCGAAGGGGACCTCACCAATAACCGGTCACAAAGAGGATAGGCTCTCTGTGGGGCCACCGATTCCCGTGGTACCAGTCCTTTGGGAACTGGTCGGGCCTCGAAGAGGACCCGTATGTTTTAACACACAGACCTTTTCTTCCAGATTTGGGCTCTAGGAACCCTAGCGTCTGGTGCCCCTATTTTCCCCGAGTGAACCGCGTCAAAGCATTTGCCATTACTGCAGTGACAATTGGAACCCCCGGGGGTAAAATAGATTGAGCATTGAGTTTTGCTGGAGTAACCTCTATGATAATTAGGATAGCCTACCAAAATACAGAAATATTTGGGACAGTGGCCGTGGTACACCCTATACAAAGTGAAAAATTATTATCCTGTATCTACCCGCAAAGAAAAACTATGGTTATGGTATGGTCACAGGAACGACATTATGTTCTCTGTAACAATATACGGTTGCGACGAACACATTTTATTTGTTTGTAACATTACTTTGGTCCCGGTAAAAAAGTTTTGTTTAAAATTTTATCATTAAATGGTTACTACGTACAAAAAATTCAACATGGTTCGTTTTAACTATTTAATGTTTAATCCACAACCAACTTTTTTTCGTAGGTAACCAAAAGATTTTTAAAAATAAAAATTATTTCTTTATTTACATATGTCATCGGAGTGCTTTAAAAAATTAATAAAAAATGTATAAACAATTGTTTCGGGAATTCAATTTAAAATTAAATATTTAATTATTTATTTTTCGCTGTTGACTGGAGCGCGTGGCAACCATCTTCTCTGGATACCCGCAATTCGAGTTCTCTCGGTGTGGGACTGTAGTTTATTTTTAATTTTTAGACCAGAAAAATTAATAAAACCTCGTAATCATGAAAATCAACAGGGATAATATTACTGATGATGAAATGTTCGCAGATACAAAACGAAATTGGTCGGTGATGTAATAATTAACAGGTGACATTAAAAGTGAAGATTTCTATACCTGAGCTGAAGAAGCTGATGAAGATACAAAATCAACCGTTGAGACTGGCGTTGATGTTGTTCTCAATCACAATTTACAAGAATGCTTTCGGAGACAAGAAAGACTTTACTTGGTACTTGAAAGACTGCATGAAAAAGGTGTTGGCTGAAGTGGAAAAGAAATCCCCCGAAATTGATGTCTTCAAGAACAATTCTTTACTGGTAAATTCATGAACTGCGATGGTATGGGCCATGTGCGAATGCCGTTAAATCGATGGCCCTTATATACTTGAAACACGGTTTGGAAGAAGAAAACTCCTAATTAATTTTTAATCTATATATTATTTAAATCATTCTTTATTTTATATAAAATCATTAATAAAAAAAAATAATAAATAATTTTGTATTTTAAAATGTAAAAAAAAACTGACACATCCATTTCATATTTTTTAACCATACTATAATCGTTAATTTAACCACAATATTATAATTTTCAACAATAATATGGTTTCACTACAACCATAATATGTAGCTCTTAGATTATGTTTTTTCTTTCTCTTAGACCATGTTTTTTCTTTTCGTGTAGAGAACTGCAATAGATAGCACCTTGGAATTTCGCACCAGTAACCCACATATTAACCTACATAGTCAAGCTAAACACACTGAATTGGAATAGTGGGGGCTGTACCTCCCATACAAAGTGAAAAATTATTATCATGTTCCTGGCGAACTACAATAGATAGAGCCTTGAAGCTTTGCTGGAGTAACCTCTATGATAATCTCCATAGTCTACCTAAATACAGAATTGTTTGGGACAGCGGGCGTGGTACCCCGTATACAAAGAGAAAAATTATTATCCCGTGTCTAGAGAACTGCAATAGGTATCACCTTGTAATTTCGCACCAGTAAACATCGTAATAACGTACATAGTTTAAATAAACACAGACTGAATTGGAATAGTGGGCGTGGTACACCCCATACAAAGTGAAAATTTATTATAGTGTACATAGAGCACTATAATAGGTAGGGTCTTGAAATTAGGTGCAATTAACCCTCATATCCATGTGTAAACTCTAGAAAAACTTAGGCTAGATTGGAACTGTAATCGCGGACCCCCCATACAAAGTAAAAAATTATTATCCTGTATCTAAAGAACTGCAATAGGTAGCGTCTTGGAATTTTACATATGTAACCCCCATATTGAGATACATTGTGTAGAAGAACACGAACACAGACTGAATGGAATGGTCGTACCTTGCATATAAACTAAAACATCGATGTGAAAATAGCGTACGTTCTCGACTTAAAGGTTTTCCATACATTTCTTACAAATGTTTATTGTACTTTTTGTCGATGGGTGTAGCAAAGCTATAGCTGCTTACTCCAGTGAACCGATCTTCCTGTAATTTTAAAATAGTATATATATTTTTTGGTATTTCAAGTGGGCGTGGCAATTACCCCGGAATACAAATATTTATCATCATCGTGTTACTTGGAAATGGTAATAGGAAAAAAACTGGCTGAATGGGAATATTGGGCATACTACCTGCTACCTCCAATACAAGGAATTAATGTGGATTGCCGCAAAAAAAATTGTTTAGATTGGAAGGCTAGGTGAGGTTAATCCCATTCAAGGTAAATATTTACTATTATATAACTTAGTAACAATAATAGAAGAGGTGTTGAAAATATATACTAATAACCCTCGAATTATTGAGAACTAGCTGTGCCCGCCACTTCGTCAGCGCCCTTGCAATATTTCTTCGATTTTGCTTTGAGAGCAATCCACACCCACCTAAGACCCTACATTTTTAGATCCGCCTTAAAGTATGCCGCATATCAGTTTATGTATTTTTTCCTTTATAAAAAATAAAGTGTGCATATCCGGTAAGTTCAACTGCGTACTTTCGCTGCTTTTTCTCCATTAGCTCTTGGAAATAAGACATTTTTGCGAAACAATTATCCTATATTGGGATCAGGATACTTAGGTAACTCCTCACAAAATTTTGTTAAAACCGATGCAGTAGTTTTTATGTGATGGGAAAGCAAAAGAAAAGCAGACACACAGACAGACGGAAATTAGTTACTATTTTATTAAATGGTTATATAGTTGAGCAAAAACGTGGCTGAGCTTCAAAACTCACATACAAAGTGAAAAATTATTGTCGTGAAACTAAGAAACTATAATAGGTAGAGTGTTGAAATTTTGTAATGGAGTTAAAAAAGGTAAAGAAAATACAACTTAAGTCCGATTATATCTACGTATATTTAAAAATTTATTACCAGCGGTTCAGTCGGATAAAAATTTCATTTTCGCCTATCTCTTCTTTAAGTTCTAACATTGTTGTCATGTTGAAAACAGACATACTATATTAAATGTTATAAAGGATCTTTCAGTAGGGTCTTCCAAACTTAAACAGTTGCTAAAATACATATTGTTGAAGCTAAATCAATTGAATTGGCTATCATTACTCAATATGTTGTGCCATGGACGGATGATTTCTCAGGTGGCCTCACTACGGAGGAAAAATATTAATGAGAACATTTTGAATTTTTTTATGAAGTTTGATTGTTAAACTTCTATTTAAGGGGAAAAAAGTTGTAAATTGTCTCTAATTTGCATTGAAAAATTATCTTCAGCTATATATTTCATTTTAAACAAAATTGTTGAACTTGGGACGATATCAATCATCTGGCGGAGGCTTCATTCATAATTCTGGGAAACCGACGTTGGATACAGGCCATCATAAACATCTATAAACACTATAGATCCAACTGCTTTTGGACTCAATTGGATGATGTGGGCACTAATTGCATGTGTTTTAACAGGACGATGTAACGTACCACATAACTTATGCTTCATTGAATATTCTGCACATGCGATTTACGGCATGTTAGACTCTTTCCTGTGGGGTTTTGTTATTTCTTTTTTTCCCTTAGACTTGCGACTTAAAGTTAATGCGAATAAACCAAAAATTACGGTGAACCTCAAAGTCTACATACCTCATACCACTGGTCAAATTCAGCCATAGACCTAAAAATGTTCCACTTGTTATGCTGGCCACCCAGCGATGTTATACTCCATACATAATCTTAAGTTTCGTTGACACGAACTTTGTTTTATTTAAAGTTAAAGATGGAAAGCGCTTAATTAAAAATCCACAAAATGATATTAAAATCGTTTCTGAGATATAATAATACCTATTTTTCCCTTTATCCTACTCTGATTCCTAGGTATAAAATGAACTTTATATTTATATGTAAATAAAATTTTATTAAAATCGGTTTATCCGTATAAAAAATCCCGTTCTCTCAAACATACAAAGCAGCAGGCTAGGAAGTAGTACCTACCAAAGTACGAGTTGTGGGGTTCGATTCGAAGCATGTGCCTCTCAGTTCTAAGAATTTGGAATTTCTTTGAATTCCTTATTAAAAACCGGAGCTTAGTCCCAAAAATTAGATTGACGCTAGCGCAAAATAGCGTTACATAAATTACTTATCAATCGATGTGAATAGCTCATCGTTTTAAATGCCATTTAGGGCTTAATATTGTTTGTTTTGATCACCTTTTTGTAGACTTCTTCTTTAATTTATTTTCATATCCTTATTACACAGTTTTGAGACAAAACAAAAAAATACAAAAAAAGTGCAATGCAGTCAAAAATTACGTATTTTTTATCTTCAACTTTTCGGGGTATAAGATACAAACATTGAAGCTTATTACATTGAAAAGATAGTGTATAAGATAAACGGACAGTTTTACATTTTAATTTGAGTTAAAATAATAACTTATTTTTCATTTTCTTTAAACGGAACTGTCACTTGGCTGTCTTATATAGTTTGTGTCCTATAACAACACAGTTTTATAATCTTTAAAAATATAAAGTTTCGTGCCAAAAAAGACCGTTTATAGGAAGTTTAACTTGATTATACGTGCAATGCTTTAACTTTAATTTGAATTAAAAGAAACAATGGAAATTGGGAAAATATATTATTTTTTTGGATTTATTGTTAAAAGAAATAAAAATGAAATAACAAAATTCTTGCAAAAAAAACCGACCTCAAAACAGATAGTTGGGTATCAGTTCTAGGCTAAAAATGTAAGAAGTAATCTGTAAGAACTATATATATATAAACCAAATAAAAGATAAACAAAATGCCCCAAAATAAGCAGGAAAAAAGTAAAGACTATGTGAAATTCAGGCAACTCCTTATTACTGTTCAAAGGTTAATCTATTTTCACCAAAGTCCGTCTTTTATGGGGACACCATATAATTTTAAATTTTTATAGCTGTAATAGACACCATAATAATACATATTATGTATCAATTTCAGTTGTGCTCCTAAAACGACTCAAAATATAAGGCATATATCAAATTTCATTAACCACAGGGACACCCTTTCATTTCCACAAGTCTCTATCTATAACGGTTCAAAAGACTAGTCCATATAAGTCAAATTATGTCAGCTATGAGGAAACCCTTTAAGTTTTTTGTACTTTTTATTGTGGACATAGTGATATTCGCTTCGTTAAAATTTCAAATGTTTATATATAAGCGTTGAAAAGATAAGGTCATATAGATCAAATATCATTAACTTTAGATACACCCTTTAATTTCCAACTTTATACTTTTTACTATAGCGGACATAGTAATATACGTTCTGCGTAAATATCTGTAAATATGTCTGTCTATAATGGTTTCAAAGATAGGGCAACTTAAATCTCACAACATCTCCTATTGGGACACCCTTTAGTTTACAATTTTAAATTAAAGACCTATTGTTATAGAGGACTTGGCCGCAAAGCTTTTTTGTAAATTTCAACTGTGTCTCTATAACGGTTCAAAGGTTTAGTCATATACAGCAAATTACAGAACTATTGGGACACCCTTTAATTCATAATTCTAAATATTTATACATGCTAGTATACCAGACAAAGTAGTGGATATTCTGTTTGTCTGTAACGGTTCAAAAGATAGAGCCATATAGGTCAAATTACATCAATTATGGGGAAACCCTTTAATTTTCAAATTATATACCCGTTATAGCGGACTTACCAATACAGGTTCTTTGTAAATTTCAGCTGGTACAAAAGTTTGGCCACATACATAAAATTACATTAACTATTAACTATTTTATTTCCAAATTCAAATTTTATACTTTTTGTTACAGCGGACTTAGTAATACAGGTTCCTTTAATTTATAATTTTTATTATAACGGTCATAGTAATCGACATTCTACCAAACTTTCAAGGTTTTGTCTTTAACGGTTCAAAAGATAGGCCCATAAAGCTCAAATTACATCACCTACTGGGACACCCTTTAAATTTTAGGTTTATTTTTTATTACTTTTTGTTGGTGGCAATTATAGTGATACGCAATTTTTTAAAATTTAAAATTGCTGCCCTTTAGGTTTCTTAACACACGTAAAAAACATGTATACTGTATGAGGACACCCTTTAATTAACAAAATAATTAACTTTTTTTAAAACGGGACCAATCTGTAAGCATAAGCTTTCAAATAAAGAAAAAACTTTTGAAATCGGTTCAGAAATGTCTGAGTTCTGCGGGCACTAACATAAAAAAAGCAACATACAGACGAATTGATAATCTTTTGGTTTATTTGAAGTCGGTTAAAAATTATATTAAACTATTTTTCTAACATGAAAAAATAATTAATTTTTTAAATCTCCATGTAAAATATTTATATGTGCAAACATTTTATTTAATAGGTATACATATTATTTTTGTTACAATATAAAAGTTTTGTATAGGTATGTATGTGTTAATAAGCGGTTGTGGTACCCTTGAGTAACCTGACCAATTTTATCTGGGGGGGCATTGAATCCACCAATTTTTTTCAGGACAGACACATTATTATTGACCCATTTAGCAAATATAGCTTTTTTTAGCAATCATATAGCTTGGAAGATACATATCGATTGAGGTCTTAGCGCTAAAGCAGACAGACCACTTGAGAAAATCAATTTGTCCAAAGTCAAAGAACGCCTTTATCTTTTTCACTACGTGGATCGGTACATTATCTCGCTGGAAAGTCCATTTAACGCCTTGTCAATCACCAGCAAAATCGACGTGTTCGTTTTGCAACAAATCTGTGTAGATCTCTGCATTCAATTTTTCTAGCACAAAGCATATTTCGGAATTCCCTTTTGATAAAAAATATCACCTATACCAAGAGTGATCCTGCACCATGAACTTATTGTAGCATGCTTCCCATGGGCGTCTTATATCCATCCAATATTTGTGGAGAACATCTGGTAGCACAGATTCAAATCTTCCCAAAAATTATTCTTTTCATAAAATACAATATGTGCATTTTTATGACGTTATTTTCGTCATGGTATAGACACTCAGTACTCATATCTAAGGTCTAAATATTGTGTTTATATTTGATGAACACGTTGTTTAGTCATATTTAGACCAAGTTTCAATTTAACTTGCCTACAAGCTAGTAGTTGCTAACTGCTGAATGCGCCTTTTGCTCCTACCATTCAGCCACTACGTTTATTAACACCGTAGTCATACCGGCTTTTCAAGAAATTCGTTTTCGTTTTATGGTTTCTCTTTACAGAAACAGTAATTTGGACAACTTTCATGTTGAATTGACTCATTGCCTTGATTAATCTACGTTTTTTGTCTGTTAATTTAGTTTTACGCTGTATTTTCCTAAAAATTCCAAAAATTTGATTTGTTTTCCATCTTCATTCTAACTATTCTAACTTATGAAGCGTTTTCTTCGCGTTATATGCTGATATGTTGGTTTGGCACCAGTTTGAAGAGAAATAATTCAATTTGCAGATAAAAATATTTTACACAGGATATTCATTATTACTTTATTAATACCGAATGCGGTGCAAAGATAAACTTAACAAACTACAACAAACGTTAAAATAAGTAAAAGAGAATGTGTATGCCAAAAACAACAACTGTACCGTTAGTATAACTAAGGTCCAGGGAAAAGTAATTTTGCACATATAATTATTTGACTGAAAGTATAAAAAAAACAAATCTTTTGCAGAAAACCATCATATTTCGGTGGAAGTTTATACGTATCATGCCAGGGTTGTCAGATTTTTTCACCTATTTATCCAAAATTGATGAGAAAAATCGCCAAAATAGTTTTTTGTAAAATGTAAACAATATTATATAATTTTGAAAAATATTTTTAATAAATCACAAAAAATAAATTTAATCGAAATAGCTAAAATTCGCCAAGAATAGCGAAAAAAAAGTCGCCAAATTCTATAAATAGTTTGTTTTCTATTTAAAATGATTAGTGAAGACGAGAAAGGACAATGTTTACCAAAGACAATTAAAAGTAGTGGTTTTTATAATCAATGGAGACACGAACATACCCAACCTAAAGGTATTTGTCATCGCGTTCTTATATAGAATATATTTTATGAGAATTAACTTAATTCAACATAACTAAAGATCAACAGATGTGTGCAACAAGCCCTATTTCAATTCATAAAATCTATAGCATCAAAAAATAATACTGTTTTCTTTTTCGCAGTCGAGTTTTGGTGAAATCCATTATTGAAATTGAACTTTTTGTCCAGTAATTAGCAGAATATAAATTAATCATCAAACTTGTAAAAAAAAATATTCATTCAACTTAGAGATAATAAAACGAACTTAAAAAATTTTAGCCTGGACCACTTTAAGACTTGGGCAAAAGTTAAGAACTGCTTGTAAAATCATTGAGAGTAGATCAAGCAACAATTTCAAGGAATTTAAAAAGCAATTAAACTAATTCAAAAGCTAGGAAATCGGTCAAGGTAAGTCTAACGGTGATATAACATGTCTGAAATACTGTCTCATTGCCAAAGTTGAAATCGTTTACGACGATAATATACAGTTATTTCCGCTTAATTAAGTTTTCAAAAATTCTTATTTTTTGTAGCAAATAAGCGAAGAATCAAATAAACGATACTCGTTTAATTGAGTCAGTGAATCACTTATTCTGTACTCGGTTAATTGAGTCAGTGTATCAATAAACTGGAAATGAATTCATTCGCTGACTCAATTAGAAAAGAACCCACTTAATTATTTGAGGAGATCAATAAAATAAAATATAATAAAATAAAATACCTGGTATTGAATTTCAAAAACTTCAGTTTTTTGTTCAAATATACATATACTAGCTGTGCCCATGTACGTTCTGTGCGTACTGAAAATATATTGTTCGATTTTGCTTTGAAAGTAATCCACACCAAATTTTAACACTCTTACTTTTTTTAGTGTTCCACGTATACATGTTTTCTTTATATAGAGGGTCCCGTCCCTGGATGCAATTTCAAAAGTTTTATAAAATTCTAAAAATTATTGAAAAGCTCTGTAAAAGGTGTTTAAAATAATTTAATAACAATGTAATTCCTGCAACAAAGTAAAAATAAAAATTTTACATACAAGGAAATTTATAGTCAAGCTTAAATTCGTTTTTTTTTTCTCTCTAAGAACGAATTAATTAAATTACAAATTAGGTGATAATATTAAAGAAAAATTGGGAAAATTTAATTTTTAGACACTAGCAGGAGCGGAATGCACATTTTCTTTTATCTATCTACTTAGGGTAGTGTTTAGTTGTAAGCATCATCTATTTAACCAATTAAACCCAGATAAAGGAATACGAGAAAACTTGTATTCAATTATCAATCGTCAGTTGGTGAGAACGAAGTCTACCACTACCTTAAGCTTCCCTCTTGTTGAATATTTTTTCTTTTAATATTTACCACCTTATATTTGTTGTTCCTTCAGCCAACCTTCGGTTAGCAATGAAAGTTACTTTTTGTTTATTTGTTTTACTTCCAATATTCGTTTTTAGTTTACACTAATCTAGTATCAAACCAAACTTTGTTGAGTAAACAAGATTGCGCGGTGTTTTGCCATTTTTAATTTTGAAAATTTTAATTATTATTAGTCGAACTATTTATGTATTACATACAACTCTGACCTGTTTTTAAGAATTTGTACTGAATTCAATAAATTTTTTATGAATATTGATTTTTATTAAATGTAATCTAATTTTATATTTTAACTATTTTTGAAAGCGTGATATTTTAAGCACTATTACCAAAACTCCGCTTCGTCAGCTTCCTTACAATATTTTGGTTGATCTTGCTTTACCCCCGGGGCACTAATTGTCATTGCGCAAAGCTTTGACGCAGTGCTATCGGGGAAAAAGGGGGCACTAGACGCCAGGGTCTCTTGAACCTTAATCTCGAGGAACCCCACCCTAATCCACGGTGGAACAGCATACGCCAAGGATACGTGGTCAGAAGGGTGCTTTGCCGTTAGTATGCGAACTTTGGATACCAGTCCCCCAGTTTAAATGTAGACTTACCCATAAGATAAGATACTTCTGCGGCTATGGAGGTAAATGTGGATGAATTGGAAGCACCTGGCCCTGTGGGCTTAGGCAAATTCTTTTCGGAAGCAGGCACCTCAAGAGGCTGAGGCGGCAGCGCACATTGTGTGTGAATGTCCAGCACTGGTTAGCATACGACTCAGGATCACTGGTGGATGCTATGGGGGACCTTAGCCTTGAACAAATGCTAGCAATTACTAGAGACTGCGTAATGAGAAAGAAGGCCGACAGTTACCAGTCGACAGTCTGAAATCACTAAAGTCAAGATAAAGGGCTGGTTGTAGCACATGACTCAATGTAAGTAGGTTGCCGTAAATTACACTTCGGTTGCCTGTAATCATAGAGGACGGAAGGGGGTCGAAAAGGGGCCCATTGTGGAAGTGGTCTGGTTCTATATTCCTCCTACATTACATACATACATTGATCTTGCTTTGAAAGTAATCCACACTAAATTTTAAGATTCTTAGTTTTATAGTGCTTCAGATAAAAAATGTTCCTATTAAAGGTATTAATTAGTTTCATATACAATATTAATTAAAGTTTTACTTGATTCAATTATTTAATTGTTGGGAAGATTATTATTTTATTTTTTAATTAAGAATATAATTGAATCAATTAAAAAAATAATTCCATTTTTATCGCCAACTAATTAAAACCATTAATTGGTGCAAATATTTTTTTCTGTGTACCCATCTCTGTGTAATTACTAAGGATCATAGCCTTTATATACACTGACTCAATAATTCTAAAATTTATATAAACTTCTTAAATCATTGTAGAGCACTTACTGTACTGTAATGTTTAAAATTTCCACTGACCAAAATAAATGGTGCTGTCACTACTTTTATCTATTTTCTCTTGGAAATGAGATATTTTTACGGGAAAATGACTATCCTATATTTGAAGGGAGATACAATGGTACCTTCCCATAAAATTTTATTAATAGTCATCTAGTAGTCTTAACGTGATACAAACACGGACAGACAGATATACGAAAAGTTACAGTTTTATAATTTAAATTAAAATTGAGAAAATATTGCAATAAATAGTATATTGAACTTAAAGCATATTCAGCTATAAAAGGCAAACTAATTAAATAACACCTTTTGCTATAACTCTCATTGTTCGCAACAGAAAAATTGGAAAAAAATTTTCAGTTATGAATGTGGTTATTACTTTACTTGATCTTTTTGTAGTCACTGTCACATAATAAGAACAACATACAAACACACATAATGAATTTCATGCCTTTCATACATCGTTCATTAACGATGAAGGATAATTTTATGGTTGCTTGTCTTATCAACTCTTGTTGATGCTATCAAATAACGTTGACGTATGTACAACAGAACAACGTGATTTCAGTGGTAAAAGAATAAGTTGGCTGACTGGTTAGTGGACTACCGCCTGCCTGTCTCTCTGTCTGTCAGGCTGCATGGCTGCTATGATAGTTAATTTGGTTGCTTGGTATTTGGTTTTGTGTGAGAGTTGCTTTCAGTATGAGGTTTGTGTGGCAATACTTTGTAATGTATTTACTTACAAATATTAAAAAATTTTGTTGTTTATTTATAAGTTGTTGGACTTTTTCTCGCTTCCCATTTTAGGGGCTATTTTCTGTTTTTTTTTTGAGGAAAATATGCGTCAAAGATTTAATAGCAAGAATATAATTAAATTTTGATTAAATGCACATACACATCTTTACATTCATTTTATTATAGTACAGGTTTAAATAACATTAATTAAACTTATAGGAGCTGTTTTGTTTTCCATAAAAATAAATGCAAAAAATTTAAAGTAATCTAAACTGAATCTAGTTTTGTCATATGTATCTGACACTAGAATTTTTATATTAATTCTTCTACTATTATCTTCATATTATCTAATACGTTTGATGCCATTAATTGCTTTTTTATACTGGTTTAAATTTGAGGTTGAAGATAAATTTACAATAATATTACATTCAAATAAATCAAGAATTTGAATGCAAAGCTGAAACAAGTTTTCTGCTATGAATGTGTTTCTCACTATAGCCGATCTTATTGTTGGTTGAGCTGCCACATCATAAGAACCACACACATCGTTTATGATAAAATATATCAAATGAGCGATGAAGGGCATTTGTATGATTGCTTGTCTTATGTGTTGATGTATTTAACTACAACAGGATAACGTGATTGCAATGATAAAAGAACAATTTAGTTGGCGGTTTAGTGAACCACTTCTCTGTCTGGAGGTCTATCAGGCTGTTGAGTGACTACTTTGTTGCTTAATTTGGTTGCTTGGTGTCTTGTTTCGTTTAAGAGTAAATGGTTTGTGTGGTGATAGTTTGTAATGCATTTGCCAATACTAAGCAATATAGCAGGTAAAAAATATTCACACAATACAGTTTTTTGTCCTTGTCAGGTTTATCTTCTCACATTCAAAGATAATATCAATCAAATACATATAATTAAAAGGTAACTCCTATTCCTGACTGTCAGTCTGCGTACGCATCACTACTGGATAGATTTTAATGCAATTTTGAGAGAAGGTACCTTTTTATCCTGGTTCCAATATAGGATACATTTTTCCGCAAAAATATTTTATTTCCAAGAGAAAGTGGAGAAAAAGTGTTGAAGGTACGCATTTTTTACCGATTTAATGGTACTGCATTTGAGGCATCTTTTAATTTTGAAAGGGACATATTTTAAAATAATGACAACATATGAATTATTTACTGCCAAATAAACAATTGAATAAAATTTGTATTTACTTTGTGGAATTACACTGTTATTTAAATATATTTTAAACACCTTTTACAAAGCTTTACAATAGTTTTTAGAATTTTATATAAATTTTGGAATTTTATCAAGGGATGGGTACCTTTATATAAAGTAAATGCGTTTTATTGAAGCACTATAAAATCTTAGAATTTGGTGTGGATTTCTTTTAAAGCAAAATCGAATAAAATATTGACAGGACACACACAACGTGTGTGGGCACAGCTATTTTAAATATAAAAGTTAAAATGAACGACTAGATACAATATAATTAATTTCAAATTAGGTTTAGGTTTAGGGTAGGAAGGATTCACAGAAAAAAAAAATTTGCCCCAATTAAAGGTTTAAATTAGTTTTAAATTTTTAATTAGATACAAATGTTATTAATATTTTATTTAACTCAATTACATATTTAATTAAAAAAGAATAAAATAATATTTAAATTAAATAAATAATTGAATTAATTCCAAACTAAATAAAAGACGTATCTAAAACCAATTAAAGCCTTAAATTACTGTTAGAAATTTTCTATCCAATCGAAGGAGTAGTTTGGTTTATCCGTGTCTTAAATTGAGAATGGGCGTTTTTGGAGTGAAAAAATTGGAAATTTTTTCTAGAACTGTACGAATTGGCGTGGAATGTCCCATATAGATAGCCAGGCCAACAATGCATTCTCATTTGTGTGTAAAGAAAAAATATTTTTGTTTCATTTTCAATATGTACTAGTGATGAAAATTTGCATTTCGGTATTGTTAAGACAATTGTAAAGTTTGCACACGATTGGAGTAGGGTAAGAGGTATAGCAAATCCAAATGTGTTGAAATTCAGTAAATTTCGATACAATTGTATTTGCAAAAAATAAATTATAGAAATAAAAGCAGACATTCTAAATACCTTAAATAAGTTTTAGGCAAAGAAAATCATTACAATATTATATCTACCCCTATCATAATACAACAAAACAAATTACATTTAAAAAAATATTTTTCATGTTTTAATACCCGATTTAGGTACTAATGCATGAAAAAGTAAATGTTATAAAATGACGATGGACACCGAAATTTAGTGTTCTGCGTTATTTTCGGCTTAATTCAACTCATACTGTCACTGTTCATAGAGTCAGAAGATTTTGGAAATCATTTGAGAATTATTTTACACGAAAACTGTAGATGAATATTCCGGTTGCCATGAGCAATTCCCTAGAACTCCCAAAGTAGGTAACTACTCAGGAACATAGAATTTATATAAAATTCGAAATCTTATATTAAAGATTACAGACTTCTACAAATTGTGTTAAAAATTTTCCCGCTAACAAAAAAAAAAAAAAAACGGTGCTGCCAAGTTTGTAGTAACATTACATCGATAATATTGCATACTTTCACTATTTGTTCTCTTTTTTTTCTCTTGGAAATGAAAAATTTTCAAGATAAAATATCCTTTATATGAAGCGAAGTATTAAAATGCATTGCAAAATTCTACTAAAATTTATCCAGTAATTTTTACGTATTGAAAACACAAACAGCGAGACGGAGAGATCGACAAAAATTCTAAAATTTGGTGTTTTGTGGTCCATTTCGATTACTATCTCGATCATTATTTAAATTAAAAAAATATATATATTTATTGCCTGTCCCACGATATCTTACAATATCGTTCATTCGAAATTTCCGAATATGTTTTTGTTTTAAATATGAATGAACGAAACTGTGGGGCAGTCAGTTCATGTACTGAAATAGTCCTGTTATAGTTTTATTATATGTATAGATAATGAAATTGTGGTAAAGTTTATTTGCATCTGACTTTCATTATAGGTGTGGAATAATTTATAAAATTTTATTGCATAAATCTCTTATATTAAATTTGGTGGGTGATGAGAAGAGAGTTTTGTATTTCCATATATTTTTTATATACATAAGTATATTCCACGGTAAATCGACAATTGCATAGTGTAACGCTTCTAAAATATAACATTTTAGCTAAGTATTCTTATATCAATTTTAAACAGCCTCATTGGATTTACGATAGTAATAAGACGTGAGAATTTAATTCAAATAGAGCACCACATTCCCTTACATATAGAGGTTGTTTTTTATAGAGGTATATAACTTTAAGTTGGCATTACTTTTCAAGATGGCAACCAATTTAACAGCTGTCAAGTGATTTATTCTCAGTTTGGTTTGGCAATTCATCATGAATAGACTCACGCCTGAACAACGCTTTCAAATTACAAAAAAAACAAGATTACCGTTGTTCCCGATTTTCATAAGCGAATTTTGTTTAGCGATGAAGCGCACTTCCTGTTGAATGGCTACGTCAACAAACAAAACTGCCGCATTTGGAGTGAAGGTAATCCTCAAGTGTATGTCGAAACACCGTTACATCCAGAAAATCTGACTGTTTGGTGCGCTTTATGGGATGGTGGAATCATTGGTCCGTACTTTTTCAAAAACGATGGTGGCCAGAACGTTACAGTCAATGTGAACGGTATAGAGCCATGATTACTAACTTTTTCATTCCTGAATTGAATAACCATGATGTCCAGGAGATGTGGTTTCAACAAGACGGCGCAACATGTGCCACAATAGATTTATTGAAAGACACGTTTGGTGACCGCCTAATTTCACGTTTTGGACCTGTGAATTGGCCTCCAAGATCTTGTGATTTAACACCGCTAGACTACTTTCTGTGGGTCTATGTAAAGTCATTGGTCTATGTGGATAAGCCACAAACGCTTGACCATTTGGAAGACAACATTCGCCGTGTTATTGCCGATATACGGCCACAAATGTTAGAAAAAGTCATTGAAAATTGGACGCCCAGATTGGACTACATCAGCGCCAGCCGTGGCGGTCATATGCCAGAAATCATATTTAAAATGTAATGCCACAAGATTATCTTTCGGATAAATAAAATTCATGTCAATCGAATAATCCATCGTTGTTTTATTGCAACTTAAAGTTCTATACCTCTATAAAAAACACGCTATACATTGTTGCCAGGCGAATTCATTTTAGGTAATGCCACCTAGCACGGCGAAGTGAATTATTTTTTGCTTTACATTTTTATATGCTGTCAAAACTTCGTTATTTTTTAATCTTGAGAAAAAAAAAATAATTATTTCCAAATATATTTTAAGATTAACATCAAAATTACAAATACTACCAAAAAAAAAAAGTAAGAATTTTTTTTGGCGTCTACCTTACTTTTAACGAACAACAAAATGCATGTAAGTGTTTTTTGGTCTTGTATTTGCTGTCTCGGCGATGCCACCTTATATAAATCCGCCTTGCGTTTTATAATTTTAATAATAGAAACAATTTATTCATGTTTTTTTTTAGTTTTCGATTTTTTTATTTTTAAAAAATATAAAAAATAAAACAAACAAATAAATAAAACAAACTGAAACTAAAAAAAACTATGAGAGCTTTTTCATTTCTACATTATCTACTATAAAGTTTTTACTTTATTTAAGCTGCTTGTATATAAAATAAAATAGCTAAGATGGTCAATACATTTTTGATATTTCTTCTTCCTTAATGTTTTCTTTATGATAAACCGTTTATCATAAAGGGATTTTGTATGAAACGGAAAACAAATATATCCAAAAAAAAAAAAAAAAAAATTGTGGAAATAGAAGATTACTTGAAGATTTATTAATGTAAATTTATCTAAAGCTATTAAAAATGCAATGTTATAAATTTTAAAGTTAACGAACAAGTTTTGAAAATATTTCTAAATCCTATATGCTCTCCCATTGTTAAAAAACACTACTCGTATGTACTTTCTTTTCGTTATTCTTCCAGGCCCATTCACAACCACTAGAAGCACTACTTAGTTATCAAGAACTTTGAATTTCTAAGTACACCAAATATGAACTTATACTTAAGACTAAGGATTACGACTGCAAAGAGTGAAAGCTTTTTTTGTGTTTAGTTTATCGAACATTGGTTCCGATTACTTAATACTAATACCACCTATAATTACAGATGAAGCACCATTTTTGGTCGAACGTTTCTGCGTAAGCATTTAAAATTGAGTCTTACGATGATGAAAATCGACTCTATTCGTATGACCTCAATCAGATATTGTTACGAGATCGTGATTGAGAGTATTATATATGTTTTACCTCTTGGTACCAATCTCTAAAAGGCTCGGCCGTTTGCAGAATGAATAAGAATGTCAAATGCTGCTGTAATATACAAAAGATTAAATAGGATTGAAAGTTTGATAAAGGAGGTCATATAGAAACATAAGAAATAGGTTTGGATAAAGAAAAAATCGCTGTGTTACCCCCGATATTTCTTGAACTCCTTTGATAAAATCCTATCCACAACAACTCGTAAAGTGCTATCCCTGGTGTACCAGGCACCAGCCAAACTCTATAAAATGCCTTCGAGATATCTAGACCCACTATCTTTCTTTCGGCGAAATGGTGTATGGATTGACACCATTTTTCTGAAAGAAAAGATAACAAGTCCCCTGTAGAGCACCAACGACAGAAAACATACTTATGCTATTAAATACTTAATTAATCTTATACAAAATTCTGTCTTTAACACGGTTTTGATTTAACGCGGTTTGAAAATAAAAAACAAAATATTTTTTTTACACGATTAAGCACGATTCAAAATCATTTGGGCTTAGGTTTTTTGTAAAATTTAATTTTTGCGAAATATACATATTCTTATCACAAATTTTCGGGGAATACCCTTTTTGTGTATACAAGCAAATTTACTTGTCAGAGCAATTGCAATGTGTATTTTTTGAACTACATATTAGTGCATCCCTGAAAGAAAACGTCGAAAATTAAAAATGCAGAACTAAAACGTAAAGCCATTTCTTTAGAAACTAAAATTTAAATTTTAAATCGCCTTCTAAAAGAAGAAGGCTCAACATTTCTTGGCAATCGGTGATAATTAGGCAATCGGTGATTTTTTTGAACAAAACTATGTGTTAAGTTTTCATCATACACCAGAGATGCAAATAAACGGTGCAAGTATACGTTATCTGTACAATAAACTTATGCAATTTAATAAAATAAATATGAATTCTTGTTCTTAAAAAATACTTATTTTTCACTAATTTTAATAGGTTTTAGAGAAGAGGAACCAGTCACCTATTTTTGCATACCATCAATGTCTTTTTTTACACGTTTTTTTCTGGAACCAAGCTACCGTGTAGAAACAGTATTAGGTGGTCTGCGATTGTTCTTTCGCTTACAGTTCATTAAATGCTCGCTTTGACTTATTTATTAAACCTTCAACTTATCGAATGTTTGAGAAAGGGTGATAAAAACAGGAGAGCCATATTAACTACATTTACATAGAAAAAATATTTTCAACAACTAAAGGTTTTAATTGGTTTCTGATTAAAATTTAATTAAATAATTAATTGATTTAAAATTTTTTTTTAATTAGGATTTTTTTTTTGTTTTATTTTAAACAAATATATTTTTAAATCAATCAAGAGATTAATTGAAGTTTAATTTTCAACTAATTATTTCATTGGTGCAATATTTTTTTCTGTGTACTAATCTGAGTGTTTGTTCGATTGTACTATATTTTTTTCATAATCTGAGTTAATAGCTCGAAGTACATCCTTTCTCGTTTATAATTGGGTACTGCATAGTTATTAAAATCTTCTCCATTAGCTTTGATATTTTGGTAAAAGTTTTATGAGTGTGTATGAATACTTTCCGTGATCTAAAGTGGTATAACAAATTGGAGGAACTATTTATTATTAATATCTTATTACTGGTCTTATAGAAAGCTGCTGCTTTTTTAAGTTTAAATCAATTATTGACTATTTAATATTAAAATATTCAAATCTTAGGAGAAAAGCAGCTTGATATATTTCAAATAAAATGAAAATAAAATGGCCCTAAATAAATTGACATTTTGGTATCAATTCTAGTTCAACCTCCACAGTTAATTTTCAAGGTCGCTACATGAATGCCAGGAAATTTTGCAAGGATGATATTATTCGGTGTACATTTAGAAGGGAAACATTTAGTTTGGTAGCATATTACGGGTGGGGAAGAGTGTATCGTTTTTGTGACATTTGCTTTTTGATATTTCAATAAAATAATACTCAATAACAGTGTTGGGATTTGTAGTACAATTGTACCAAATTCGGTACAATCGACACATCAGCAGTACACTGGTACACTTCATACTTTTTTGTTACAATTTCATATAAAATTTATTCAATTTTATTTTAATCAATATTTTTATCTTCTCCAACCCTGTCTAGAACTAACTAAATTGCTACATCCTTGATTTACGTTCATGACTTTTATTATTTAGTTTGATAACCATTTCATGTATATATAAGTAATAGGTAATTAGTAACAAGGCCTTTTTGCTGAACTACAGCGTTTGAACTTATTTGCTTCGCCTCAATCCGTTTCCGGCAGTATTTGGCTGATATCGTTTTCTATTCTTTCTAGGGGCTTTTTTGATAATGGGGTTACTCGTTAATTATTATTGAAAATAACTCAAACATAATCTATCGCATTATGATCCGGTCACTTTGGTGGAGTTTCAAGTATCTGCTGGAAATTGAAGAATAACCAGCTGCTAACATGTAACACTTTTGGTTAAAAAATAGGTATTTTTGGCAAAATAATTGTGAATACATAAATTAGCAACACAAAAACAGTAATTATCATTACCTAAAATATATAAATACCTTAGTATAATACTCTAGTATAATGATTTATTACATTTTAATGTCAAACCAAATTTTGTTTCAATTTATGCTGATTTATTACAATTTTATCATTATACTTTGTCAGATCCCAATAATAAAATGTTTCTGAAAAAAATTCTTCTTCCAAATATTCGGCAGTCTAAACTGTAGCACAGACCCACACGCAGAGAAAAAATTATGATTATGATATGATCACAAGAACCATCCTCTGTTCTCTGTAACAATATATGGTTGCAATAAACAATTTAGATATGTTTTAGTCATTTCTATGGTTACGACAAACACGTTTTTGTTACTATTTGATCATTAAATGATTACTACACCCAAAAAATTACAACATGCTTGGTTTGAACTATACAATTTTCATACCACAACAAAAATTTTATTAGTATTTTAAAAAAATATTGTATTTATAGCCATAATGTATTATAAGTAAACAAATTATAATAAGTTTACTTCTACGTAACCACAGTAACAAACAAATAAAGTTTGGTTTTTCTGAAGTTTTGTGTATAAATTTTTAAAATTATCAGAATCTAATTTTAAGGGGTTCTTTCACAAAATAAAAATTGAAAATTTAGTCATTTCTCGTAGAGCAGACAGAGTCTTATTTATTTTGACCAAAACCTCAAATCAGCTGTTCAACATGCAAAAGTAACCCGGTAACTAGGCAGATGTAGTAACGTTTACTCTGTAGATGTCGAGCGGCTCTTGACTGCAAAAAGAAAACTTAGGAGAAAGTGGCAATTAACACATAGATCTCCTGAACTGAACACCAGACTTAAAGGGTAGCATCTCTGAAAAATTACCTGGAACACCCAAAATTAACTCCACAAGAAGGTTATTCATTATGGCATGCATGTAGAAACCTTAACAGACCAGTCGTACGTAAGCCTCCCTGGCGAACTTCTTGTGAAGGCTGGGCAAGAAATGATACCGAACAAAGCAATGTATTTGTTGGTCATTTAAAAAATGACCTGTCGATGTTAGTCCGGCTGTTACCCTAAGGTTTGAGCTTAGAGTTTTGAAAGGGCAATAACTGATTTAAGAACCAAGGAATGGCAATGATAAAACTACTAACAAGATGTTATTTGAATTGCCCCATGTATCCAGCAAAATTATTCTTGGTTTTTAATGCCATTTTTTTCCTGCGGTACTAAATATAGATTTGGTCAAACATTTCATTTCGTCTTTGTCTTTTCTTCAAAGGAATTTGTATATTTTTCAAGGAAATTTTTAAAAAAATGAATACATTTTTATCAAGATAAATAAAAGAAGTAAGAAAAAAGTTAAATTGTTCATATTTTATTGAAATTTTGGTCAATATAATATTTGTTTTCTTTGTTATTCACAAACCCTTATAAAAACTCATAATAAATCAAGAAGTAGAAGAAAATTAAAATAAACGAAAAAAGAAATAAAAACAAAATGTAAATACGTGAATATAAATAAAACAAAATAAAATAAAAAATGTGGGGTTGGAATACTGAAACCTTGCATTTACTATTCCTTAGATTTCTTTTTATCCAAGGAAGGAAATACGTACATACATATACTCGTATATTTATTGTCTAATAAATTTCTTACGATCATTTCAAATTATCAATATAATTTTACTACAATACCAAAAATCAATTCAGGTTAATTGCGAGCGTAAAAATGTATTGCTAAAAATATTTAACATGAATATTTAAAGTGAAGTAGTGAGCAATGTTTGATTACAACATTAAAGTTTGTGGATTATTATTTGCGTCAACTGTTACATTGATACTTTTATTGCAACATTAACCTTTGCCTTGCAAATGCCCTTTCGGTTAGACTGTTTTGATTTTATTTCTTTCGTTGTTTAACAAATCTCGGGTAGGTATAAAAATATTTATTAAAACTGCTTTCATTATTCATTAACATTTTTAACATTTTAGTCAGTTGTGGTAAAGGGCCTTGATGATATTTTATATATTTTTTTCTCGTCGCTGTGATCCGCACTTAAAACAGTAAAATACATTTCACATTGTACATCAGCACATGCCGTAACTGCAGTTAGTCAATAGGATGGATTATCCTTTTGTCAATTTGCCCTCTGTTGCAGCCGTTTAGATTTGAAATGCCGATTCATAGATAATTGTTACATCTTATTCTCGACCAAATATAGGTTGAAAAAGTGGCAGACATCTCCGATGCGATTAAGTATTTCATACACTGTCTTAAAAAACTGAAGCAAATGAATGTTTCCTTGACTTAAAAAATCTTTTTACTACATAGAACAACACTATATTTATGACCATATCATTGAGAGCTTCTAAATTCATTCATAAATATGTATTTGAATATTAACGTCATGGTCATAAGGTTTGCTCATTTTTAATATATACAGTGTAATATATACAATCTAAAGCTACTCTGCTCTTAATCCTTCCATCAATATAACATGCGATTATTTTTTAACCGACTTCAAAAAAGAAGGAGGTTATCAATTCGTCTGAATGTTGCTTTTTTATGTATGTAACCGCAGACCTCAGCCATTTCTGAACCGATTTTAAAATTTTTTTCTTTATTTAAAAGGTTATGCTTTCAGGTTGGTCCCATTTTAAAAACAGTTCATTATATTAAAAATTAAAGGGTGTCCCCATACATCATACATGTTTTTTACGTGTATTAAGAACCGTAAAGGGCACCAAATTAAAATTAAAAAAAATTGCGTGTCGATATAGCTCCCAACGGCAGAAATTAATAAAAAAATAAATTTAAAATTTAAAGGGTGTCGCCATAGGTGCCATAATTTGACCTATATATGCCTATCTTTTGAACCGTTATAGACAAAACCTTGAAAATTTTACAGAATGTCGATTACTATGACCCTTATAGTAAAATGTATAAATATTCATAATTTTAAATTAAAGAGTGCGCCAATAGTTCATTTAATTTAATTTATGTGGGCATACTTTTGAACAGTTGTACACAGACCGCTGAAATTTACAAAGAGCCTGTATTGCTAAGTCAGCTATAATAAAAAGTATAAAATTTGAATTTGGAAATAAAAGGGTATCCCAATAGTTAATGTTATTCTATGTATGTGGCTAAACTTTTTAACTGTTATAGACAGACAGCTGACATTTTCAAGGAACCTGTATTCCAAAGTCCACTATAGCAAATATACAATTTGAATTCAGAAATTAAAGGGTGTCTCCATAAATAATTAATTTGGTCTATATGGCCCTATCTCTTGAACCGTAAAACACAAACACTTGAAAATTAGGCAGAATGTCCACTGCTTTCTCTGGTATAATTACAAGTATAAATATTTGGAATTATAATGTAAAGGGTGTCCCAATAGTTCATTTAATTTGATATATATGGCCAAACTTTTGAACCGTAATAGACAGACAGTTGAAATTTACAAAGAATCTTTGTGACCACGTCCTTTATAACAAGACTTTAATTTAAAATTGTAAATTAAAGGGTGTCCCAATATGAGATGTTATTTGATCTATGTGACCCTATCTTTGAAACCGTTCTACACAGAGGCTTGAATGGTGTCCCCATAAAAGACGGATGCTGGTGAAAATAGCTTAACTTTTGAACGGTAATAGGGAGAGGCTTCACATTCACATAGTCTTTACTTCTTTTCCCTCTAATTTTGGCGCATATTTTATTTGGTTTAAATCTAAATCTTACAGATTACTTCTTACATTTTTAGTTTAGAATTTTTGCGCTTATATCTGTTTTGAAGTCGGTTATTTTTTTGCAAGAATTATTAAAGAAAACGATCTTTCAGCCTTATCGCGTAGTTATAGAGATAAAACTAACATTAACCTACTTAACAGTTCATTTGTTTGAAAACGGGAAGATTCCTAAAACCTCATTCAGCATTTTTTCCTATTTTTTAACCAACCAACTTAAGCTAAAGGAATAAAGCTAAATTTAATTGGTACCAAACACCTCAGTGAAATAATTATATGCGCAATGCTTAAACTTTAGGGGTTTTCACAATGGTTATAATGCAAATTTGCATATTGTAAATTTGCAGTGCACATTGAAGTAGATCGTTAGCGTAATTTTTAAATATTTTGAATTTATTGCAAAGCATTTAATTTTCTTTAAAAACCAGACAACTCATAAAAAAAGTACAAAAGAAAAATGCAAATAAAATGACTTAAACAAACAATTTTATTTAATAATTTTCGTTTGAAAACGATAAATTTTTGCTCACGCTTGCATCGTTGGCACTGTTTGCACTACCCAACTTGAAAACCTCTTTTAATTTGAATTAAAAGAAACAATCAGCCATCTCACAGAGCTAAATTCCATTCGGAAGTGGAGTTGATTCCGTACTTTGCTTCTCTAGAAAACATAAAACGAAAAAATTTTCGTAATGAAATCACTTGCAATTTGCTATGTAGAATTAATATTTTTAGCCGCTTAAACTATTCAGGACATGGTTTTATTAAAATTCTGCTATATATTTTATCAATTTACTGCTGTAATTAAAGATATTTTGGTCATTTTTGTTACATTTTTTCTGACAAATATTTTTTGCCTCTCAAAAAATTAAATTATTTAAGTACACAGTGCAACACGGAAAAAAATAACCTTATACGGACACTACTACGTGATAAAAGAGCAAAAAAAAGACCCATGTCTCCCAGTTTTGCCCAAATTCCTTCAGGTTTTTTTATGTGCCCTCAAAGATGTGGGGCCTCGATGTCATTTTTGCAAAAAAATTATCATTTACTCAAGCTCACATTTTGCAAACCGTTTGGAATTTTGATATACTCTCTGAGGCAAAGTTGTAGCTCTTCTCATAAAGAACAAAAATTGTGATCATATAAAATCAAAAAAACTTCATCTTCAAGGTGAAAATCGCAAAAAACTATAAAAATTCAATTTTTTTACCTTTTTTCCCCTGTTCAGGTCCATAGGTAGCAAGCCGTTCAAAATTCAAGGAATCAATCAACTACAAAAATGAACCTAAGATCTCGATAAACATATGAACTTCCTAGGAATGATTCTTAAAACCGTTTAAGTAGCGCTTAGGTAGCCGCAAAAGTGAAAAATTTCCCGGCTACCTAAGCGCTACCTAAACGGTGTTAAGAGTTATTCCTAGGAAGTTCATATGTTCTACAAAGTTGTTTATTGATATCTTAGGTTCATTTTATAGTTGATTGTTTCCTTGAATTTTGAACGGTTTGCTACCTATGGACCTGAACAAGGGAAAAGAGGTAAAAAATTTAATTTTTTAAAGTTTTTTGCGATTTTGACCTTGAAGATGAAGTTTTTTTGATTTTATATGTTCACAATTTTTGTTCTTTATGATAAGAGCTACAACTTTGCTCCAGAGAGTTTATCAAAATTTCAAACGGTTTGCAAAATATGTGCTTGAGGAAAAGATCATTTTTTGCAAAAATTACATCGAGGCCCCACATCTTTGAGGGCCCATAAAAAAAAACCTGGAGGACTTTGGGCAAAACTGGGAGACAGGGGTCTTTTTTTTTGGTCTTTTATCACGTAGTGGTGCCCGTATATGGTTATTTTGCCATGACTTAAAAAATTACACTGTGTGGTATTTTAGACATTAAATGATTTCGTAGTTATCATTTCGATCGGAATGGTTTTAGCTTCTATAGATTCCGTTCGGTTTTAGTAAATCTAAAAAATACAAAACCACTTTTTCTGACCCAAGGTCCGACATTTTCTGCACAAATTAATGAAAACACAAGTTTTACAAAACTAATTATTTTCTGCACAACATTGCAACGTTGCTTGTTAAAGTTTTTCGACCTTCTTAATACAAATCTAAAGACAAAAATTTTTTACCGAATCGTCTTCTTGGATGTTGGGTCCTAAAACTTTTGGCAGATCCTGCCGATAAAAAAACATGTAACTTAATATTAGCGTAATAAATAAAAAAATCATATCGAAAAATAATTGTGTGCTAATAAAAATACTTTTAAATGTTAGCTATATTTTTTACCCGATATGCCCACATATCTGTTTGGACATTTAAACAATATACAGAGAAAGTCCATTTTGGACCACCCTGTTCGCTGTGATAATATTGAAATAAACCAGTAATATTTTGGCTCCCAAGGTAGTCTGGTATTTACTTTCAAAGAAGTAATATATATAACTTTTGACCCAATTCTCAAAATATGAACCACAGTGTGGGGGCTAAATTTTGGCAGTTGCTGACAAAATTTAATTTTTTGAATTTTCTGAAAAGATTTAAGTTAAAAATTTGTTACTAAGTATTAGTTCTAAGTGTTACTGAATATTTAAGCCATAAAAAACCCTTTTTAGCACGGTTTATCACTTCACTTTCATAATAATATTCAAATAAAAATTAAAATGTATTTTAAACCCTCCATTACATTTTTTCTTATCGGTGGATTTTTATATTTTTTAGAAAGAATTAAAGACCAAAGTCTCACCTACAAAACAGAAAAAAACACGTATAAAAATTCGAATCCAATCAAAAGGTATGGATTTTTCACCACTTTGTCGTAGAATTTTAAGGTATGGTCCAGAATATTATCCATTACTAATAAAAAGATGTACTTAAAATATCAATGCCACATAGCAAATTGAAAGTTGTTTTATTCCGAAAAATTTTTTCGTCTTACGTTTTCTAAAGAAGAAAAATACGGAATCAATTCCATTTCCGAACGAAATATAGCTCTGGAACATGGGTAATTGGTTTCTACATTCATTCTTATGTTGCCACATTAAAAGCGGTTTTGTATTTTTTTTTTGATTTAATGAAACTGAACGGAATCTATATCAGCTAAAACCATTCCGATCGGAATGGTAGCTACGGAATCATTTCAATTCCGAACGGAATTTGTGACATGACTGAATGAAAAATAGGGAAAAATATATTTTTCGGTTTTATAGTTAAAAACATAGATAACACATAGATAGTCAACTAAAACGTCAAAAACCTAAGTCTCTTGTCAAAAAACCTAAGTCTAAGAATGTATTGGTAGGCAAAATTGTATAAGCGTTAGTTTTTAAAAAAAATTCCCCACAGTACCTAAACTGCACATAGTTGTAGAGAATATTTTGTAAAAATAGAATATTTTTTTACATTCAATTTTTGATGTTAAAATTAAAAAATTCTTTTGCTTTTTAATAAAAATATGAATTTTGTATTTTTCTAATATATTTATGTGCAAAAAAACGTTAGATTAAATGCTAATTTTAAATATTTATTATATTGATTTGAAAAGTTTCATCCCCTAAAAAACAAAAAAATACAATACTGTGTAGAAATAAATTTCACCAAACAAATATCAACAAAATTAAATTTATTTTGTATTAAAAAATTTAAAATACAATAATTTGTTAAATAATTTTTTGTGCAAAAATTCAAAATTGTTTAAATATTTGTAAAGTGAAATGGAATAACGCGTAATAGTGCCTAAATGTGAATAAAAATTTTACTCCCCTAAGTGTGTTGAATTCACACCGTACCCGTATGTGTAGAGACATTTGTAGCCACGTTTTTGACATTTGGAGAGTTGGTTATCTATGTGTTATCTATGGTTAAAAATAATTAATATTGAATAACAAAATTATATTCAAATATTTTTTTTAATTCCATTCAAACAATATGGTTATTTAGCTGTCATGCAGCTTGAAGAAGCATGTATTTTGGCAGAAAGTATTCACCATAGATTCTCGATGAGATTGAGGTCTGTACTTAAAGTAGACCACGCGAGCATATCAATTTGTCGAAAATTAAAAAACGCCTTTAGCTTCTTCACCACGTGGATCGGTGCATTATTCTGCCGGAATCACCAAGGTTTTCGTTTTGTAACAAATCTATGTAATTTCTGTATTAAATTTTTCTAGCACAAATCCTATTGTTTACTGCCCTTTTGATAAAAAAAAATACCGCTCATACCATGAGTAATCCCGCACCATGAACTCGTTTGTTGCATAATTCCCGTGGGCGTCTTACGTCCATCCAATATTTGTGGAGACTTTGTGGTCCGTCTAAATTAAACTATTTTTGTTACTGAATATCGCAGATTTAAATTTATACTTTTCATAAAATACCATATGTGCATTTTAATGAGGTTTTTTTTAGACATGGTTTAGGCACTTGGTACTCATATTTAAGGTCTAAATATTGTCTTGTTATTGGATGAACACATTGCTTAGTCACATTTAGCAAGTTCCACTTTTATTTACTTACAACTCATGTGGCTATTAGTTGCTAACTGCTGTATGCGCCGTTTGCTCCTGTCATCAATAGTGCATATCCGGCGGCTAAGCTTATCAATACCGCAGTCAACTGGATTTTTCAAGAAATTTGTTTTCGTTTCTCTTTAAAGAAACAGCAATTTGACCAACTTTCATGTCGGTTTGACTCTCCTCTTGATTAATCCATATTCTTCATCTGTTAACTAAGTTTCACGTGGCATTTTCCCTAAAAATTCCAAAAGTTTGATTTGTTTTTCATCTTATACCTATGCATATCATCTATAATTATTTAAAAAGGTTTTTTAAATTTATGTGCTAACAAATATGTTGATTTGGCACCAGTTAGAAGACAAATAATTAATTTTGCATATACATATATATATTTTACACAGGATTTTCGACATACGATATTAAAAATAACAGTATTATGAATGCGGTGCAAAGATAAACTTAACAAAAAAAAATAACAAAAGATAAAGTAATTAAAAGAGAAAAAAATAATTAAAAGTGTATGCCAAAAACAACAATTGCACCGTTATTATAACTTAAGGTCCAGAGAAAACAAAATTTGCACATAGAGTTATTTGACTGAGAGTAGATCGATGTGATTAATGCTGGAGAAGAATATATCATTCCAAAAAATGCATAAAGTTCTGCTAGAATCTTAAGTAAGAATATGTTTTGAAAATTTTGTTTCTGTTGCAGAGACTAATCGTATTGGAATACAAAATTGCAATTTTTAGAAATTTTGTCTGGCTGTCTGTGTGTTAGTGTTCACTTAAAAACTACTAGATGAATTTTAACAAGTAGAGCGGATGCCTTAGTATCGTGGTTAAAAGTAAAATATAATTCAAAATAAATTAATGTTATATCAAATAAAGTAAAATTTAATTAAATGAAGTAAAATATATAAAACAAATAAAACTATTGTTTAACTAAATTAATTAAATGAAACTAAAATAAAATTAGTATTTATATTTGAAAATTTTAATTATTATTAGTCGAACTGTTTATGTATTACATACAATGAAATTTATAATCAAGCCTAAGTTCGTTTTAGTATTTATTATTAATGAAATTTATGAAAAAAATATATTTAAAGTACTTGAGAAAAATATTCATAAAACTATTTGTGTTATGAGCTTATTTATATTCTCCCTAAATCTAGGAATTAAATGGTTTAGTACTTGTTATTTTGAACCAAATAATTTCAAACACAAATTGACTTTTTCATTTTTATTCAGAAAAAAATACTTAATCCTTTTCTAATAATATTCTTTGTTTTAGTATAAGTTTTAAAGTACTTATATGTAATAAAATTTACTAAAATTTATTATGCGATAAATTTTTAATTGTTTTCTATTTTAAACAGATTAGTTGTGCAGGGTTTTTGTATCAATTTAATATTATTGCTATAGAATTGTTAAGTATAAATTATTATTATTTTTATTATCATCAGTACATGGTTTATCTATACATAAAATAAAATAGTAACTCATTTCCGTCTGTATGTCTGTCTGTCTGCTTTTCGTTTGTGTTCGCATCATGCAAAAACTACTGGATGGATTTTAACAAAATTTTGTGAGAAGGTACCTTAGTATCCTGGTCCCAATATAGGAAACTTATTTTCGCAAAGATATCTTATTTCCAAGAGAAAATGGAGAAAAAGCAGTGAAAAATCAATTTCCGGTTTAAAGGTACTGAAATTTTCGGTTTAAAACTCGGATATTTTCAACACGTCTATATTCAACACGGTTATTTTTCAACTCACCTTTTTGTTTTTGAAAATGGAATATTTAAAAAACTACTGCGCTAAAGATGGCGCCAGTTGAATAAAATTTGTATTTAATTTGTATTTTTACTTTGTGGAATTACATTGTTATTAAAATATTTTAAACACCTCTTACAGAGGTTTACAATAATTTTTGCAATTTTAGAATTTTTAATAAATTTTAGAATTTTTAATAAATTTTAGAATTTTATCCGGGGGTACCTTTATATAAAGTATATACATAAACCATAACTAAAGCACTATAAATGTAAGAATACTTTCAAAGCAAAATCGAGCAAAATATTGTCAGGACGCACACGACGTGGCGGGCACTGCTAGTATTAAATACAATAGACTAGTATTAAAGTATTAAAATTTATATATTAACACAAGGAGAAAAATAATTGTGTAGAAAATTGCTGCAATAACGAGAATTAAATAGTTTGTGAATGAGATACATTCTTTTAGATGGGCTTTATTAGCCGGTTCGTTATAATTTCTATAAAAATAAATGTAAGCGTCAATGAAAAAGCCACAATTATAAAAAGCCACATAACATATTCTGTGTTTTATAATCGATGGTTATAGATAACTCGGGACTTAAGAAAATTAAACTAGTGAAAAATTTCCAAACGGGTAACAAGCTCATTTAGGAGAAAAGGGCGGTGAAAATATACAATAAGGTTAGCGGTCTACTCCAGTATCCCTTTACACCAAAAAGAGCTAATGTTCATTGCTTACTTAAGAAAAATATTTTTTCAGTTTTTAGATGCCCAGCCTGCCTAATATTTCCAGATTATAATTATTTTGTTTTTCTCAAATAATACCTTTAGCTAGTTTTTGTATTTCACAAATAATTTTATTGTAAATTTACCACTTTTAAGGATTAATAATAATTGTACAAATGTATTACTATTTACTATTGTAAATAAAGGGCATTAAAACTATACAGATGTAAGTACGAGCAAATAAAACTTACATACATTTATTTGTTATGCGCAATAAAGTACTTTTGCTATCAAAATATTATTTTATTTTGCCAAAACAAAAACAATTAAAAACTTTTATGTTTTTTTTAAGTTTTTAAATACTCATACAAATTACTAGATTAATAATTTAAACTGTTATAACAAAAATGGAATTAATTTTTAATATTTTTGTTTAAAAAATTCGTTTTTTCTTCGCAAATTTTGGGAACTTAAATCAAATTGGGAAATAAAATCACCTCTAATTTATCGACTTTTGCAGTAAATTATTAATTTTGTAATATAACTAGATTTTAGATATTTTGTATTGAAAAGTAAAAGTGAACATGGAAAACTATGTCTTTCAATTATAATATGTAATAGAGATAAAGGTTGCCATTTGCTATTGTTAAATCAATTGTAAAGTTTCAACATGATTGGAGTAGGTCAAATCCAAATACCGCAGATTCAAATGAATTTAAATTTAGCAAATTTCAATACATACGGATCTGAAAAAACTTTATTATATAAAAATAAAAGGACACATTCCAAGTACCTTAAATAAGATTTATAATATCCTACCCCTATCTTACAACAATAAAAAAAAATACATTTACATTTAAAAAAAAATATTTTTCATGTTGTAATACCCCACTTAGGTAATAAAACATGAACAAATTAAGGTTATAAAATTACCATAAAATGTTTATTGAAATTGAAATAATCAACATAAAAACCATCAGTAAAATAAAATTTGAAAGTTTAAAGTCAAAAAAATACACAGTGCAACACGGAAAAAAATAACCATATACGGACACCACTACGTGGTAAAAGACCAAAAAAAAGACCCCTGTCTCCCAGTTTTTCCCAAAGTCCTCCAGGTTTTTTTTATGGGCCCTCAAAGATGTGGGGCCTCGATGTCATTTTTGCAAGCTCATATTTTGCAAACCGTTTGGAATTTTGATATACTCTCTGAGGCAAAGTTGTAGCTCTTGTCATAAAGAACAAAAATCAAAAAATATGTGAACATATAAAATCAAAAATCTTCAAGGTCAAGGTCTATGGACCCTATTCAGGTCCATAGGTAGCAAACCGTTCAAAATTCAAGGAAACAGTCAACTACAAAAATGAACCTAAGATCTCAGTGAACAACTTTCTAGAACATATGAACTTCTTGGGAATGATTCTTAACACCGTTTAGGTAGCGCTTAGGTAGCGCTAAATTTTTCACTTTTGCGGTTTTTAGCTTACTTTAAATAACGAAAAACTATTTATCGCTAGAAACAAAATCCTAACTTTAGCTAAAGGCAAACTATAATAATGAGCCTTATTCATATAAACTAATTTTATTCAAATTAATAGAATTTTTTTTTTGTTAAAAATATATTTCAATAAAATTTGAAAAAAAAATATAAAAATTTAAATATAATTCTGTTAAATTAACAAAAATTTAGTTAAAATAGTTGTAAAATATTCTAAGAAAAACAACATTTTTTAAATTTACACCCATAATAGAAGTTAATGTGAATAATTTATCCGTTGATTTGATTAAATTTCTTTTTTTTTTTTTGCAAAGTTTTTTATTTTATTATTGAAAAAAATTCAATATATAAAAATGAGAAAAATGCTGCAAAATTGAAGAAATTTCGTTCAATTTAACTTAAAAAAAAATTATTTAAGGTGACATATAAAATAGAAAATTTTTTCAATTTATATTTTTTATTTAAAACATTTGTGTCAATAAATGAAATATACGTATTTGCGGTAAATTTCGGTTGTATTGGTGAAAAATAAACCTAAACGAATAACGATGATATTATAAGACGCTTTAATGATGATGGTTCACCCACAGGTGATGCTCGTGTAGCTTTCATTTCACCATACCAAGCAAGATCCGCATATGAGACGAGAAATCTGAAGCAAATGTTTGGTCGTAATGTTTTCATTAAAATAATTTAATCAATTTTAATTACAAAATAATAACGAATATTATCGGTTAAGAATATAATTATTTTGACAATTTTAAAAAGGTATCACACCTAAATAAAGGTAAAGGTTATTGTGATATGCAGTGTTATTTTCTGATTACGCTGAAGATTTTTATTTAATATTTAAAAAGATCTTTTATAGATAAAAATTTTATTAAAAAAATAACTTATAATTTTAGTTAATTTAACCAAATTTTTATCATACTTACACCAAATTTAAAAACGAAAAGTAATAGTCATTTTGAAGAAATTTCTTCAATATAAGGAATTTCATATACATATTTATTTTTTTACGAAAATAGTCTGTAGAATTGACTAAAAATTTTTTAGCTGTAAATAACATACTTTTCTTCAATTCTACACCCCATTTTACAGTATTTAGGTAAATTTTTGGTTCACTGTAGATTTTCAATGATTTTTTCTTCTTTTTTACAACTTTTTTCTCACTTCTTTCCGAATAACTTATAATCTATGGATAATATTAAAAAGTAATTTAAGACTATCTATCACTTGATCGAATCATCAGGTCCTTTTTCTTTTATGATAAAATCTGTGGATGAGTCCTTTGAAAATTTTTAATCAAAATAAAAATAAAAAAAACAATAGTAACATAAAATATCGACTTTATGTCCCATAACATGGCAAATGATTTTAGTAATTAACAGATTGTGTTTTCGTTATTGCATGGTTTATGATTAAATATTTTTGTGCGTATAAGTAACGACTTTTACATAAATATAAAGTATGCGTTACGTATACGTTGAAAGGCCGCGCCAAATCTTATGTATATCGTCGCGTTTATTCTTAAACCACGTAAGCGCCAAGAAATCAGAAAACGAATACAAAAACTTAATAACTTCCCTAATATCGGTTTCAAAACAATTTTTTTTTGCAAAATATGGCTGTGAAACTCTCTGAAGAGTGTACAAACTTTTTTTTCTAACTTTGTTACAATTAACTGTAGCCAGAATTGTTGCTTATGTGGTTTTGGCGCAAACAGAAAATTGCAAAGTTCTGTGTGTAAATTAACATTAATTTTTATATTTATAAAAAAAAAAACTTTTAACTTTACCAAAAATCCTCCAATTAGCCTATTTTGTGGTTGAGACTTTAACAGTTCTACTTTGAATGTAAATGTCATTTGTTTGTATAGCGCTTACGAGGTTTTAAAAATGGCTTTATTTATTTTTCATGCAAACTTTTTAAGATGAGAATAGGAGAGAATGGCAAATGTTATTTTCTACCATAAAAACCAAAAAAAGTCAATTTCGAAAAAATGGCGATTAATTTTTAAATCTTTATTATAACCCAACTTAGCTTTTTATTAAAAAAAAATTACAACGCCCTCTTTTAAAGTAGCTAGATATACATATGTAGTACTATACATAGTTTAGCAAAACACAGAGTGGATTGGAATAGTGGGCTTGGTACCTCCCTTACAAAGTGAAAAATTTTTATCGTCTAGAACTGTCATAGGTAGAATCTTAAAAATTTTCACAAGTAACGCTCACACTAATGTGCATAATGTAGCAAAATACGTATTGGATAAGGATAGTGCGAGTAGTTTCTCTTATAAAAAGTAAAATATTATTAGGGTGTTATTACGCATGGCCTACTAAAAAACAGATTGAATGGGAACAGTGGGCGTCGTACCTGGCATATAAACTGAAACAGTTTTGTCTTGTTAGTAGCGTGCCTTTTCGAGTTAGCCATACTTTTCCTTAAAGTGTTTATTGTATTTTTTGTGGATGGGTGTAGCAAAGCTCATTGGGGATATGTAGCAAGTTGAAAATAAATTCGATATTTAAAATTTCGATTTATTCATGTTTTATTATTTTTTCGTTCAATTTTCTTCGTAAGCTTTTGAATTATAAATTTTCTATGCATTGACCCCATTTCGTGGCACCATGTCGGTCATCGTTTCTCATTTATAGCTGCAGAAAGGAGTGATCCCTGACGTCTACATAAACATGCAGTTAGAAGTATTACCTCATACATTAACCTTATATCATTGCAATAATGTAGAAAAAAGAACAAAACACCTCAACGCCCCTCAAAAAAATTTTACCAATTCTACCCTTAGATTCTACTCGTATAGCCTCCAAAATAGACACTACAAAACTCCGAACCGAACAATGCCGCCAAATACTACCAGTTCCTCCCCTGAATATCACAGGCCAGACATGCATAGATTCAATTTAATTCCTCCAGCATTCTGGAGAACGTTGGAGATCCATAGTTTACACTGTATTTCATTTTAGTCCTTCCTGCGTCAGTGGTCCTAGAATCGTGACAGAAAAAAAAATATATATAAATATTAAAAAAAAAACTGAACCCAATATTGCCCCTTTAACACTACAAAGTCTGGATAATTGGCATACCTTAAAAGACGGGTAAAGGTCATTTGACTACCTTTAACTTTTAGTTGCAAAATTTTACATTTGAATATAAAAATTTGGTTTAAAAATTGTTTATTTATGCAAATTTAACTTTAAATTTTTCACATATGGTGAAATATCCCTTTGTGGACTGTCTCAACTTGAGTTGTTCGTTTGGAGATTCTCTGCCAACGATACTGAGATAAAAAATTGTCGGTAGTCACATTTCTTCCTTTATTTATGTAAAGTTCCATTAAATGCCAAGCGTAATCTCTTCCCAAATGGGAAACCGTTGAGCAGATATTTCGACTTTACACCTACGCAAAGCCAACACTTTATACCAAATTTGTCTGTTTTATTCATCATCGCCATGAAAGAATTGCTCGTCTATAGCGATGTTTGACATAATGAAAAGTTCTGTTACGCACAGGACAGGTTTAGGATATTCAACAAAAACGTTATGAGCAGCAAAACGATCCGGTACGAAGCGGTTTTGAGAAAAAGTCTTCCAAAGATTCCACCTGCTGACCGCATGTCGTACTCATTTTCTACTATTGATGGAATTTGAAAAGTGATTATAATAGCATATTTCTTTTACGTAAATAAGAAAATCAATGGTGTATCATCGATCGAATTATTATTAGAACTTATTTCTGGAACGTAACTGTCACTATCTTTACTTTTTCTACTAATTAATTTTCGCTTTCATCGCCTGGTTGCAATATCTTTGTCACAGAGGGATCTGGAACTTATAAACTAATAAAAATAAAAAAAACTGCGAATGGGTTATTGGCTGAAAGTACATTGAAATTGGCATACTAAAGATAACAAAAAACAACGGAATTTTGATATGTCAAAAAATTAAATATGCGTCTTTGTTATTTTTGCAATTACTTTATGAAATAAAAAGTGAGAAAAGTAATTGATAAAATCATTAGTGCCAGTCAGATGACCGCTTATAGGTAGTTGTTCTAATAATTTGAATTTGGAATACCTAAATAGTTTAAAAAAATATTACTTTTAAATAAAATTTAATGGAGTTGTATTAAAAGTCACGAAGTAAAAAAACCTGTGACATAATTGATAAGAGAAATATTAGGAGTTAGATTTTCAAATGGGCAAAATTACCCCAGTCCGTCTTTCTAGTGTTAAGGAGTCCATCGCTCTGTGGAAGTCTGCTTACCGCCCCTGGTGCCCGTTAGCTACTCAAGGGTCAATTTTTGGTACCTTCTAAAATGGTCTGTAATCCAGATGGAAGCAAACAAACCAAGCATGTTAAACAAACACAAAATTTAACATCTCAAATGAGCTATTTCCACCCGAATGTCAATTGCACTCCTTACGGTCCAATGTCTGTAGTCCTGAATTTATTAGCAAAAACAAGCACTGAGAGTGACATGGACCGTTGGTACAGATTTCAATAATGAATAATCGCAACTGTGCCTGCAAGATTCGTAAGACCCTCTTCTCTTCAATTTATTTTGTTTAAGAGATGAATATCGTTGTCACTTTACATTTCCGTCAAACTTAATAAGATTAGCTTTGATTAAGTTGTCAACTTGAAAAAGCCGATGAACCATGCTTATACATTCTTACATATCGTCACCTAAAATGCAAAAGGCCGTAACTACACTTTTTAGTTTTTTACAGGAGAAGGAATAAACGTTTTAAATTAAAGACTACTTAAATCTTAATATCCACATTTTAGATTCAAACTTAGAAAACAAACATAACACACATTGAAAGATAATCAAAGCCAACTTTGTTTTGATTTTTTTTTTTTTGGAAAAGTGCAGTTACGGCTTTTTGGTTTAGTTGACGTTGCAGTTACGGCCTTTTGTTTTTCACCAATAAAGGCGTTATTTTTGTAAAAAAAAGTAAATTTTGAATTTTTGAGTAGTTACGGCCTTTTGCATTTTAGGTGACGATATACATATATAAATGAAAGTTTGTGCTCATTGTTTTTATCAAGCAACCTTACGTTCTTACATGTTAAAACTCCTTGTACAAACGACGTTATAGCTAATCCATTTAAATAATTGAAAATAAAATTAAACGAAATATTACAGTTAAATAATCAGCTTGATTGAAATTATAATAAAATTGTTGTTAACTGCACTGAATACATGTATCAGAATTTTAGCAATTAAGTGTATTGTATTTAAAGAATTTTGTGCATAGAGTTTAAATAAATAAATAAATATAAATTAACAAAAGGTTCTTACATACTTTTGTTTAAATACCCAGACACGCAATTTAATTTAAAAGCTTTTACTTAAATCTCTAGAAGAAAATTCAATTTAAATATAGAACAGAAACATAAAAATAATAAAAAATAAAAAATAAAAAAGTATTCTTTGGTACATTTTAATACTAAAATCTCTCGATAAGACATAAAGTAGAATACTTTAAGGCTCGAGTTAGTTTGAAAAGGCCAGACTAAAAAAAAAATAAATTACATACATACATAGATACACTCAGAACCTAACGAAATGTAAATGTGAATAAGAAAATAAGCTTAAGTACTTCACCACAGTAACAAAAAGCAACAAATCAAGAGACTGCTGCAACATGCAGAGGTAACAGCGTGAAGATATAAATACGATGACAGCACGAACATCAATGTAGGTTAAGAATACTTAAAGCCAAATTTATAGAATAAGGCACACAAGATAGACTTTATATATATGTACCTCCTCATGTATTGAATCAAATGAAAGTGAAGGCAAAAACCTAGAAAAAATAAAGAAATAAATTCTTAGAGAATTTTTTAAGTCTAAAGTATTATTACGTTTAAAAAATAGTTTATTGAGTTTTTACATACACAAAGGCTAAGAAAAAGAATTTAGTTTTAGTTTAGTTTTATTAAAACAAACAAGCAAAAAATGGCTTAAAAAATCTTGAGTTCATAAAACTTAAAAATAAAAATAAAATGGTTTTAAATTTAGGCAACGAAATATATGTAAGAGATAAAAAAATATAGCAGGCCTGCTTCAAAAAATGCCTTTTTATTAAATTAAATTCAAATTTACATACCAGGCATTTCTCCCACAAGAGATCTTTGTTGTCATTTTTATAATAAACTAGCTGTGTCCACACACGTTGTGTGTTTGATTTTGTTCGATTTTCCTTAAATGTAATCTACATAGAATTTGAAGACTCTTACGTATTTACTTTATATTAAGGTATCCATCCATAGATATATTGAAACCAAAAATTCTAAAAATTATTGTAAAGATCCGTAAAAAGTAAAAATACAACTCAAATAAAATTTTTATTCAATTGGAAGTAACTAATTCATATTTTGTGACAATTTAAAAACAGCGCAACCAAGGCGAATTTAAACAGGTGATTGCACGGGCGAAAATTCTCATCATCGGTTTAATTTAGAAATGTCAAAAAATTCAATAAAAACAAAAAAAATTTTGAAAATAAATTTAATTTTTTTTAATTGTTTATTGTGTGGATGTTTAAATAAATATAGAAACAATTTAAAACAAAATTAAGTAAGTGCTACAACAATATAAACAAGCGGAGTTCGGTGTTTCATGCAAACGGTATTGCAAAAGTTCAAGTGTAAAAAATAATCCAACAACCAAATTCCAAAATTTTTTGTTTAAATTGAAAAAAGCTATGATATAACGAATTTGCTTTTTCTCAAAGATGGTGCCAATAGAGATACGTGAGTGCAAGTTGAAGATTTAAAATAACTTCCTTGGTATGTTAATTATTGCAGCCCGAAAAATTTTTATTATTTTTATTTACTTATTTTTTTTTTTTGTTTCTACGAATGTTTTTGACAAGTGGCATAGATTTTGTAAAAACAAATTGCCTGTTGTTTTTTTATTGTTGTACTTGTTGTAGCCCTGCAATCACCTGTGTATATTCGCCTTGAGCGCAACCATGTTTAAAATATCCCGCTTTCAATTCATTGTTCCATTATTTTAAAACAGTGCCATCTGTTGCGCAACCTTGTTTAACATATGCCGTTTTCCAAACGAAAGATGCCTTAAAGTATGCAGTACCTTCAAATCAGTAAAATAGCCGCATACTTTTAATGTTTTTTCTTCATTTTTGCGGAAAAAAACCAAGATACTAAGGTAACTGCTCACAAAATTTTGTTAAAATTCATCCAGTAGTTTATACGTGATGCGAACACAAAAAATATAGACAGACAGGAAATAAGTTACTATTATATGTATAAATTGGTTAAATTATTATTTAATTTATAATTTTTTTTTATTATCGACTGGACTGATACATGTCGCATTCTTCCCCATTCCAGAGTCTATAGTAATTGCTAACATTTGCTTAAGGATAAGGTCTCCACAGCATCTCCATTCAATATGTGTCTGCCCGTGGTCCAAAGCCTTTTTTATGTTGGCATTTTTCCAAGCACTATCTGCAAGTATCGTCTTACAGCAATTTTTACTTGGCCAGAGTCCATGACAGTTAACTATTTATAGGCACCCATATTATATCCCAGCTCCTTCTTGGTATTCCTGCCAACTTGTGGTGAACACTACCCGAGTCTTTGGTGCGAATCGAACCCACAACCTCGGACTGATAGTAGTAATACACTACCACCGAGGTATCCAGTTGTGCAGCGTAGAGTTTTATCACATTTTTTAAAGAGTATGAAAGAGAAAATAAGGGTTCCTTCTTAGACTACTAGACTTTGCTATATGAGGCCTCAAATTTGTAGAGGGTGTTGTAGCTTAAGTGGTTAGCACGTTGACTACTAAGCAATGTTCACGAGTACAATACTCAACCAAGGCAACATTAATTTTTGTTATATTTATTAATTTATCTTTATAATAATGCATATCACAGCGCCCTCCTTCGCCGATTTTACCACATAGCAATAAATCGCTGGCGCAGTAAAATAATTATAAATTGGCTAAGATAGCTTTTAACGAATTCACCTAAATAACACTAGAGGCGCTTGCTACACTGTTCTAAAAATAATCACGACGTGCAATTGCAGTGTTGCCATAAGAGGAAGCTTTACTATCACACTAATCATCTGTGTTAACTGTTACTATCCCTGAGTGTTAGTTTTCTTAAAAAAAAAAAAATTATTTTGAACCACAACTGGCAACATTAATTAAAAAAAAAATAAGTTAAAGGGTCTCTCCTTAGAAGACATGATTTTGAGGCATGTCGTGTTATTTTTTTTTGAAGCATTACAAGCAATCACTAGAAATTTACTACGAATATGTATTTCTATACAGTCTATTACAAAAACTCATGAGAGCATAATATTAGAATATAGGGCTCCCCACAGATATATTTAAAATCTATATATAACTACAGTTTCTTTTAAATTTTTATTTTAGATTCAATACTGTTCTACACTTCTTTCTGTTTTAAAGTCGACTTTTTGGCAATAATTATTTTGTAAGAAAATATTTTATAATTTAGGAAACTATTTGGAATTATATGTATGTACATACATATATGTCAACCTAGATACATATTTATTTTTTATTTTGATTTATTTTCAATTCATTTTCTTATATTAATTTTTTTTTTTAGATCAGTGCGTTTTTTTAAATTTATAAATATTTTGTTCTACGTCTTATGGCACCAACTGTTACATTTTACATATTATTTGTTCAAAATGGAGAATTGCTATAGATGCACAATGGCAAACTTAAGACTACAAGCGTGTGTTTGAAAAAAAACGAACACAATACATATATCACAATAGTATTTATGGAGGTGTTGCTGTGCATGTGTGATGTTTGCTAGAGTACATGCATTAGTATGAGTGGTTGTTTAAGTGCAATTGTATGCATGCATGGAGCAAATCTTTAACAGTTTTCATGACATGTTTGTTTGTTTGTTTGTTTGTTTGTTTATTTTTTATATGTATGTACGAGTATAAGTATATGAGGTTTTTCTATTTTGCCTCTTCTTCATTTGGATGCTAGTAAAAAGGAAACAATAATAGAAGTGAGTGATGTGACACACAAAAAAGAAACAATAATCAACAGCTACAAAAAAAAACCTACTACAATAAAAGAGTGTTACAAAAATACAAAACAAACATGCTACCTACGAACAGGCCCAGAGTCATCTAAAAATTAAGATTGCAACCTCCTTTCCTTATATTGTAGTTGTACTCATTTTAGTAGGCTTGATCTAAATTGCTCTTAAACCAATTTAGGTTTTAACTGAGAATTTAAATTTAGATATCTTGGACTTTTTTCATATTTTCTGTTTGTATGTTCCCTTTCTTAACTTGCACAAACACTGAAGTGCAGTTCTAGAACAAGTGACACATATGAAAACATTCTTATTATTCAGCAAGAATGAACTTGATGTTCTTGTGGCAAAAAGTGTTGGCAACTTAAGTAGAATGGAAACAAGAACTACATATATTTGATTTTAACCTATTTTAGAAATCTCTAACAATAGCATAAACATTTTTTTACAAGAAAAAAAATCAGCTTAAATAAATTTATTTCACAAACATTTTCTCATTTTTTTCCCATAAATATTTTTGTAGTGTAAAGCTTTAAAACTTTATTCACCCATTGTTTATTTTTGCAATAAAAACATTTGAAAAAAGGGAAATTCAATATTTTATCTAAATCTGTGTGCAGTCTAACATGTTTCCCAAATAAGCAAATAAAAAAAAGCAAAAAAAAAACCTTACAAAAATCCACCTTCGTTCATGTCTGATAAATTAGCTGTATTATATTATTGACAGTATAAGTATCAGGGTTGGAAAATATTATCAAACATTTGTTGTACATTTCAAATAAATAGATTTTTTATATACATATATAAAATATACATAAATAACTTTACTTAAAAGTTTTGCATAATTTGCATAATTTCCTTGAAATAAAAAATATATAGGAAATTAGCAGAATTTCTTTTGTTAAAACCACAGCTGTTAAATTTCGATTAGGATTAGGAATCAATCAGATTACATTTTAAAAAGAATAGTACTGATTATATACATCTCTTTTAAACAATGTCTGATAAGTTTTGATTACATTGATTACAATTGCTAGTAATCGAAAACAAATCTGGATTACTGAAAATTACAACAAAATTAGCAAAAAAAAAAATAATCAAAAGTAATATCCGAATACTTTCAAAGATTACTTTTGATTCTTTTTGATTATTAAAAGTAATCTTCAAAAGTAGTAGTATAATAATACCCTTCACCACAGGTAAAGGGTGTTTTTTATAGAGGTATAGAACTTTAAGTTGCAATAAAACAACGATTGATTATTCGATTGACATGAATTTTATTTAACCGAAAAATAATCTTGTGGCATTACATTTTAAATTGGAATTCTGTCATATGACCGCCACGGCTGGCGCGGATGTAGTCCAATTTAGGCGTCCAATTTTCGATGACTTTTTCCAACATTTGTAGCCGTATATCGGCAATAACACGGCGAATGTTGTCTTCCAAATGGTCAAGCGTTTGTGGCTTATCCGCATAGACCACTGACTTTACATAGCCCCACAGAAAGTAGTCTAGCGGTGTTAAATCACAAGATCTTGGAGGCCAATTCACAGGTCCAAAACGTGAAGTTAGGCGGTCACCAAACGTGTCTTTCAATAAATCTATTGTGACACGAGCTGTGTGACATGTTGCGCCGTCTTGTTGAAACCACATCTCCTGGACGTCATGGTTATTCAATTCAGGAATGAAAAAGTTAGTAATGATGGCTCTATACCGATCACCATTGACTGTAACGTTCTGGCCACCATCGTTTTTGAAAAAGTACGGAGCAATGATTCCACCAGCCCATAAAACGCACCAAACAGTCAGTTTTTCTGGATATACTGGTGTTTCGACATACACTTGAGGAGAACCTTCACTCCAAATGCGGCAGTTTTGTTTGTTAACGTAGCCATTCAAGCAGAAGTGCGCTTCATCGCTAAACAAAATTCGCTTATGTAAATCGGGAACAAAGGTAATCCGGTTTTTGCACTATTTGCAAGCGTTTTTTATTCATGATGAATTTCCAAACCAAACTGAGAATAAATCACTTGACAGCTGTTAAATCGGTCGCCATCTCTATAAAAAACACCTTTTATAAAGGATATATATAAGTTTGTCATTCCGTGTGTAATTTCTACAATATTTATTTCCGACCCCATAAAGTATATACATTCTGGATCCTTATACATAGAGAAGTTGATTAAGCGATGTCCGTCTGTCCGTTCGGGTAGTAAACTCATTTGCCAAGGCAAAATACAAAAAATTTAAGCACACCAATCTGGCATAGTTTCAAAAATTTTCGGATATTAATTCAGCAACATCGGATCGATCCTTTGTAGGCTGCGGGCCAAAAACAACGCCTAGAATTTTGTTTGATGCAATCTTAATAATGGGCTTAAATGTGATTTCTAGTGGACAACCTATATATTGGCATACTGCTGAACATAAAATGCCTGATGCTATTGATTTAGGCATAACAAAGGGTTTTTTAAGATAAATTATTGAAGTAGAAGCATCTCTAAAGTTATATTCTTATCTCCGTCCTGATTCTTAGCGAAGGCAAGTATAAGCATTAACTGGTTGAAATATAGAAAATACCAAATGTACTCACTTTTCAGAAAAAACTCCACTAAGAACGTCAGAAGACGTCGAGACACATGTCTTACTGATTTTAATAATAATCTCTAAATAGCAGCCTACCATGCTACGCAGACCCGTCGAGAAAATCTTTGCAATAAAATTTATTCTGTAGATGTCGAAAGTCGGTCGACTGATGAAAGGAGAACTCGTTGAGAGTGGTAATTACACAGATCTCCGCAATTAGAGGATAAATTAAAAGAAATTACAAAACGACTTGACAGACCTTAACTCTACTTCACAATCAGATTACGTGCAAAAAAAAACCTTAAAAACCTATAATACGTAAGACTCCTTTGAGGCAGAGCAAGAAACGAAAAAAATAATCTATTTGTTATTCATTTAAAAAAAGTATTTACTCCAAACAAATCTACTGATACAACTGATTTAACACCTATCGATGGTGAAGCAATATTACCACTAAGATTTAACCTACGTAATATTGAAGGGGCTATTGCTAGTTTATGTCCTAAGAACGCGCATATATGGTTTTGACAAAATAAGCAAAAATATGATTATGGAGCTTCCTCGAGTAGTAGTTACAATAACACTCTACATTTTGAATACTATTTTACGCCTTGAGACCTTTCCTCGGGCCTGGAAGGCCTCTATGATATCTAAGCCAGGAAAAGGCCACACAATAGTCAATTCATATAGACCAATTAGTCTTCAAATATGTCAAAATTGTTCGGGAAAATCTTACTTACTAAGTTGAACCCAATTTTGGGCGAATAATTCTTGCAAAAAAAACCGACTACAAAACAAATATATGTACATCAATTCTTAACTAAAAATTTAAAACGAAGTAATCTGTAAGAAATAGTACTCAAATCAAATACTTTTATACTTGTTGCTCTAACGGTCATAGTAATATACGTTCTGTACATTCAAATGTCTATCCATAACTGTTCAGCAGATAAAGCCATATACGACAAATTACCTCAGATATGAGGACACCCTTTATTTTTTCACACTTATTATTACGGACACAGCAATAAAAAGTAACGGTTCCAAAGATATGGCCATATAGGTTAAACAATATCACCTAGGGGACACCCTTTAATGTAAAATTTTATATTAAACACTTATTTTAAAGGAAGGATTCTTTGTCAATTTCAAGTTTTGGCTATACGCATCAATTTACATCAACTATTAAGACACCCTTTATAACTTTAAATATTTATAAATGTTATTATACGGGACATAGTAGTGGAGATTCTGTCTAATTTTCAAGTGTTTATCTATGACAGTTCAAAAGATAGGGCTAGATAGGTAAAATTTTATCAATTAAGGGGACACCCTTTAGTTTCCTAATTTTAATTATATACTTGATGTTATAAAGGACTTAGATAAACAGGTTCTTTGTAAATTTCAACCGTCTCTCTGTTACGGTTCAAGAGTTTTGCAATATACATCAAAATACATCAACTATTGGGACACCCTTTAACTTCTAATAAATATTTAATTTTTGATTATAAATATTGGACATTCTGTCCAATTTTCAAGTGATTGTCTACAATGCTTCAAATAGTTCATATATTTAAATTGACGTCACATATGGGGACACTCTTTAATTTTTAAGTTCATTTTTTTATTAATTTCTGTTATTGGCAGCTATAGTGATATGCAGTTTTTTAAAATTTTAAAAGGGTGCTCCTTACGGTTCATAAAACAAGTAAAAAACACGTATGTTGTATGGGGACACCCTTTAATTTTCAAAATTCTGAACTTCTTTTAAAATGGGACCAATCTGTAAGCAAATTTTAAAATCGGTCCAAAAATGACTGAGTTCTGCGAGCACAAACATAAAAAAAAGCAACATTCAGACGAATAGATAACCTCCTTCTTTTTTTGAAGTCGGTTAAAAAGGATGTTTTTCGAATCATCAACTCTGATTCAGAAGGCAGAATAGCACTATAGAACAAGCGAACACGTTGTGTGCGTCCTGATAATATTTTGTTAGATTTTGCTTTGAAAGTAATCCCCACCAAATTTTAAGACTCTTATGTACGTACTTGTTATAAAGGTACCCATCCTGGGATAAAATTTATATAATATTATAAAATTATAAAAATTATAATTTTATAATGCTCTGTAGAAGACAGACAGCAAGTGAACTCATTCTTTTAAAACGGCGCCAACATTGCTTAAAATATACTGCTTTGAACAAAAATCGCCGTACTTTTACTGCTTTTTCTTCACTTTCTCTTGGAAAAAAGATATTTTTGCGGTAAAAAGTATATTTTATTGTAATCAGGATACTAAGGTACCTCCTCACATATTTTTGTTAAAATTCATCGAGCAGTTTTTACGTGATGCGAACATGAAGAGAAAGACAGGCAGACAGACAGACAGAGAGACAGATAGGAAATGAGACCCTGTTTTATTATATGTATAGATTAAATAAAATTACAAAATAAATGCAGTTTTTAGCCTCCAATATGGTATTAAATTCACTCTGTTTTGTCATTTAAAAGACTATTGACAGTGCGCCCATTACAAACGTCAGCCTTTCAAAGCACATCGTGTTATTGTTTTGTATTTGGCTGTAGCAAGCCATAGTTAATGCTACTGCAATTTTGCATTGAATTATGCACGCGTCATGAAACTCCATGGAGATGGATATTCGAAATCAGCATCATCGCCAGAAATGGTACGAAGTGTGAAGATTAGAATTCTTGAACAAAGCTCTCGCGAAGCAAGGGGGCTGCATATATTTTAAAATTACCTGCAATTGAGTCCACAAAAAGTTGCAAATACTGAAAAAACCTGCACGTTAGAAGCGAACATGAAAACTAGGCTTTTTACAAAAAAATAAAAAAATAAAAAATATTGTGTATGGGTAGAGGAGAAAGAGCTGGGTCGCTGGTCTGCGAAAGCAAACGCCTTCATAAGTGATATTTTGGGTGGCGGTAATTACTACAGGAAGCTTAATATTTCATTGTACATCGTACATTGATTTAATATCTCACAAATGCCAATGATTTTGAAGAAACTAACTAACGTTTCTACAAAATTAGGCGCCATGCTACTAATTTCATGTAATCTAAAGATTTATACATTTCAAAGCTTGCAGCACCATAAAAATAAGTGAAATAAGCATTCAATAAGCATAAAGTAAATAATCTACTATACAATTTTTACGCTATTCATAATGTTCATTTCAATCTATTAAGTATTACATCAATTGCTCATTAACCTCTGCCTTATATGCCTCTAATAAAAAAGTTTTTCTTTTCAATGAAAACATATGTATGAAGTATAAGATATTTTTGTTAATGAAACTAAAAAACTATACTTCGATAACAGTTTTTAATGAAACTAATTAAAATGCTATGCCTTATTAAACCCCACCAACTAATTAAAAATGTGCCCCTTTCTCTAGCTTTGGTAACTTAATTATAAATGTATGCGCAAAGGCACCTTTATACACAGAAAATTTATGAAAAAAATAAATTAATAAAAACATATCTATTTATTCGTGTATGGCACTATGTTTGTATTGTACATGTTAGAAGTTGTGTAAGCTGAAATTATAATGTGGAATATAATATTAGATATTTTTTATAAGAACGAAAACTCATGCAATTGGCCATTTCCCATAATAATTTCACTTTGCATTAATTACAGTATTATAATAATTGAAAAACTTTATATGGATTATTTTTCGATTTTGTAGCGTATGGTATGGTCGTAAAAATTATGTCATTATAACTTCGACCCATTGGTTTATTGCTTTTTAAGAAATTTACCCTACAAGAACAGTGACCATCAATTGAGCAATCATTTGAGTGTCACTGATGAGAAATTTTTCTCATTGCGTAGGTCAGAGCTACCATTACGTTATTAAGGGCATGGTACAAAAATGAGGCAAACATTTGTGTACGTGTGATTTTGTATCTCTCTCGAACTTATTAACTTTTTGGACTAATGAGCATATATCTGTACTGCTCACTCTACTGCTTTTTGCTAATCAACTATGCTGTAAAAATTAATTGACGACTGACTACTCAAACTAAATAAATAAACCCCTCACAGCTGACTAAGCAAAATTGTGCAGCAACAGATTTAATATTTTTATATTTATTAAAATACATTTTAAAATTAGTTTATAAATATTTATTTAATATATAATTTTACATATTTAAATATTCGCTCTATAATGACTGCGTTCTACTGCCATTCGTAGGCTTTTTTGAAATTCAATCGCTCCCTGCTACTGTAAAGCATCTGAAATATGAATGAAATATATAAGTTATAAAATATTTTAAGTGGACCAAAGTATGTATATACCTCGAGGATAGTTATCAACTCACATAAGCTTCCCGGAAGCATATTTTTCTCATCTACCTTCCTCATTGTACTTCTCCAGCAGGTCTTCCGAGCAGATTGCGGGGATGTCAGTAGTCTGTGAAGAATAAAATAATAAAGTAAAAATTTGAATTAGTTACTATTGCTTGAGTGAAATTTTCTGTCCTTAATTTCAGCCCTACCTCTTCCGTAGCAACAATCGTCTTCAAGGAAAGAATACTGGCGACTCCATGTTAACACATTCTATATTTTTAATAACTTTTTTATGCACCAAACTACTTTTACATTTATTTTCTTTTCATATTTCATATTTATTTTAATATTTCCGACTCAATTTACAGCGGCAGAGTTGTATTTTACAAAAAATTGAACTCTGCTACTCACATTCATTTTTTATTGTTGTGTATGTTGTGTAAACAGAGTCAATAACTTAAAGTCAAAGTTAGTGTTGTGTTTTCGGCTCCAAAAATGGAGAAGGTTGTCAGATCCTCAGCATGTTGCTTTTTTATATTTGTGCCCACAGAACCCAGTAATTTCTGAACAGATTCTGATTTTTTTTTTATTTGAAGGGTTAAGCTTACTTAGTCCAATATAAAAAAAAAAGGCCCCATTCAACAAAATTTTTATCTGTTGAACGATCCAATTGACATATTCTGTAGATATGTAATTCATCATTGAAATTTAAATGGTAAAAAATCTGCAACATTAAGGTAAAGGAAATCCCACAATTCCCAAAATAAATGACAAAAATCCCAAAATTGAAATTTTTTCGAAATTTTTCCCATAAAATGCACATATGAATTAGAGGTCAAGAAATACTTTCAGCAATAGTTGGGAGTATATAAAGCTTTATTACGGCAGTATTATTTTCCGATGCCAGCTTTGGGATTTTAGAACATATGGCATAAATTTATGATTTCGATGGAAAATAGGTCAAATTGAAGGACCTGCATATTCTACAAAGTTGCTATTTTTAGGCTAAAATAAACAAAAATTCAATAACTTTGGAATTTTTAAATTGAAAATATAATGTTGAAATTTACCCATAACATTTAAATTTTTGCTAAGTAACTATGGGAAAAAATTTACAAAAAATTTGTTAAAAATTTGTTTGAAAACTGAGGGATCGAAAAAATAAAATTTTTAATTTTAAAATGCTTATAACTCGCTCATTTTAAAATATAATTTACCGACTAAACCATCATTTTATATAATTTCTAAAAATCGAACAAATTGAAAAAATGCCAAGCTCTAAAAGAACTTGCAGGGGCGAGGTACACAACTTTGATACCACATAGCACTACCCCTGGCAAGTGGGTGGAGCCCCCCTTCAAAACTTAAGTTCAGATACTCCTCTGCTATGCTCATGCCAAATTTCAATGGGCCTTGTCCTTTACAAATGGCTGATTTATTTCCAAAATATTTTTATTCTGCCCCACTGTGCACTCGCAATAACAAAAACTAAAAAATATATAGTTAAAAATAAAGAGTGTCCCCATCGGGGAGGTAATTTGCCTTAAACCTTTATAGACAAACACGATAACATTAGGCAAAATTTACATAACAAGTATAAATATTACAAATATGAAATTAAAGGGTGTCCCCATAGTTGATGTATTTTAATGTATACGGCTGTATCGTTTGAACCGTTATATTTATTTTATTTTATTTTATTTTATTTATTTATTAAAATTGGAAATTGAAGGGTGTACCCATATATAATGTTATCTATACATATAATAAAATAGTAACTCATTTCCTGTCTTTATGTCTCTTTTTCTTTTGTGCTCGCATCACGTAAAACCTACTGAATAAATTTTAACAAAATTATGTGAAGAGGTACCTTAGCATCCTGATTCCAATATAGGAAATATCTTATTTCCAAGAGAAAGTGGGGAAAAAGCAGTGAAGTACGCCAATTTTCTTTACCAATTTAAAGGTACTGCATGCTTTAAGGCATCTTTTATTTTTGAAAGCAGTACATTTTAAGCAATATCGCGAAACAGGTGGCGCTGTTTTGAAATAAGGAGTAAGCCACTTCCTGTCTGTCTGTCTGTCTGTCTGTCTATCTATAAAAGGGTTCAAAAAGAGAAAACGGCTTTTTAAGGGAAGTGGTATTCCTTTTGATAAATACTCATATTCTACGAAATAAGTTTGTTGACATAAAAGATTAAAACAAATTTCAACCAACATACCTTTTTTACTCCGGGTTAAAGAGGATATTAATAAAAAAGGGGATTTATTTAAAAACAACGCACCAACAATTAAGAAGCCAATTAGTTTCCCTGAAAATAAAATAATTTTCGAAATAAGTTATTTTACTGTACGGGTCGATTAATTTATCCCGTTCGAAGGACCAAAATGTTTTTCGCGGTAAAATAATTATATCGAAAATTATCAAAAACAAAAAATACTTAAAAGTTTTCTTAAAACTTTATAAAACAAGTTAAAGTGCTATATTCGGCCGTGCCGAATCTTCTATACCCTTCACCACGGTGATTTTATTTATACAGACATGTACAGCATTATCCATATTGTTGACTCTTTACTTAAATTAAGTCGTATGAGAAAAATTCATTATTCATGCTTTAAAGAAATAGAAGACAAATGAAAGCAAATTCCGTTGGCAACAATTGTCGCCGTGTTGTCAGCTACGTAATGATATTGAAGACGACAGCTACATCGTAAACTCTGACATTGTTGTAGAAATACTTATTTTGATTTTATAAAATTAAATAACTTTTTTAAAAAATTTTAAATATTTCCTTCAAAACCTTTTGTTTGTATATGAATTTGTAATTTTGTGACATTTTCTTTTGTTGAATAAAATAGAAATTAGCCTAAGTTGACGACAGCCACAACGCATTTAAAAAAATATGTCACTCTATTTATAGATACATACATACATACATACATATGTATATTCTTAATATTAAATATATGTTATGTTACAGTCATGATTTTCATTTTCAAAAAAATATTGAAATTTTTGTTTTAATTTTTCCTAAATTGTTTGGAAAAATTATTTGTAAAACTATTTTTTTGAAAAATTTTTTGTATAATTTTATTCGAAAATTTTTTTGGAAAATTTTTAAAAAAATTTGTTTTTCAAATTTATTTCTGTAAAATATCTTTTTGAAAATGTTTGTAAATTTTATTGAAATTTTTTTGTTAAATTAAGTACTTTTCTGCAATCTTAATTGAGTTAGAATGGTCAGACTAAAGCAAAAAGAAATCCTTACAAAAAAAAATGTCCTTATATTAACACATGGCGGTCCTTTTAACTGCTCCTATTTACCAGTGGGTACCCTGTGGGTCCATTGGCTACATCTATGTGTATTGCTTTCTATTAAAGTCTCTAATACAAATCAAAGCAGAAAAACCCTACCAATCTAAAAACAAACAAAAATCGCCCCTCGCATAGGGTTATTGATCCCCCAAGATCTATATGCACTCCTTGCGATCTACCTGTCGCAGTCTAATATTTATTTGACAAAAAAAAAGGCAAAAGAGAATCATTAACGCCGAAAAAATTAAAAAAAACGTGGCCCGCAGCCTCCAAAGGAATGATCCGATATTGCTAAATTGCAATACCAAAATTTTCTAAACTATGCCTGACAGATTAGTGTACTTAAATTTTTTGTATCTCTTCTGGTGCCTTGGCAAATAACATTACAACTCGAACACGGACAGACGGACATCGCTTAATCAACTTCTCTATGTATAAGCATCCACAATATATATATATATATATATATATATATATATATATTATATATATATATTATATATATATATATATATATATATATATATATATATATATATATATAT
>OX451217.1:119441803-119796061 GCA_949628195.1 Phasia obesa
CGTACAAACGTACCTTATCGGGGTATACACAAGTATTAAATTGTAGCTTATAAAAAGAAAATCTCTAAAGCGATGAGAAATAATAAGAGAGATTTTCGTTAAGCTTACAATAGTCGAGTTCTGTACTTTGCGCATAAACAACAGAGCTTTATACTAATTTTTAGAATTTTTGAATGTTATATAAATTTTAGAATTTTATACAGGGATGGGTACCTTTATACAAAGTAAATACGTAAATATGTAAAAATTTGGTTTGGATTACTTTCAAACAAAAATCCAACAAAATATTGTCAGGGCGTACACGTTGTGTGTGTGGGTAAAGCTAGTTTATTGTATATTAACTTATTCTTAAGCCGTTAGAAACTCGCCCTTGATATTTTCACAAAACATGTATTACTATGTCCGCTACACAGACAATTACAAAACTGGAAACTAAAGGGTGCCTGATAGTTAATGAAATTTGATGTATATGGCCTTATCTCTTGATCTATTATCGATAGAGACCTGAGGTATTATAAATAATAATATAGATGTTATTTACTATAGATATTTCTTTTTCTACCATCCGTTATGGAGAAACATCGATATTTATACAGAATGTGTGAATAATTAAAAAATATACATTTGTATAAAAATATCTAATTGTTGTTAATTGCTAACCAAAGGTTGGCTAATAGCAAGACAGATATATACAATTTTCAAGTAAAAGAAAAATATACAAAGAGAATAAAAATAAAGCAAAAATGTTTGCTTTTTAGTATAAGATAAATAAATAATGTTTAAAAGTGTAAAAACAATTTTGAAAAAGCTCTATCTCCTATGAAATCTCTAGATATATAAAAATGACGTGTTTTTTTGTGATCGCTAAACTCAAAAACTACTGGATCGATTTTGACCAAACTTAATACACATGTTCTATGGAGCGTTAGGAGTGTTTCTGTGTAGTTTGAAGTTCGTTCGACAGATGGCGCAGTATTTTGTTTTTAAAATATAAAAAAAATAAACTGTGTGCGTTATACCAATTTTGATTTTTGAATAAAACATTTTTTTCTATTATAAATAATTAAAAACACTGATTTTAATTTTCTTCGAGAGACAGTTCAAAATAAAAGAAAAATTTGGGGCCAGCAACGCGGATCGGGCCCAGCTTGTATAATATAAAAATTTAAATTTCTCATATTCTATTTTTTCGATAAGTTTGTTTTAAATAGAAAAATTAATAACAATTGAAACTGCCTTGTAGATAGTTACGAAGAGTGCTGATGACGGACGTAGCTGCCTAGAAAATGCATTCCACTCTGCTGGTGTCTAATTTTTCTTTATCTCTTTAGAATTAAGAACTTAAGCCTAAATAATTAATTTTTTCAAGAAGTATAAATATTTAAAATTATAAATTAATGAGTTTCCCGAGAAGTACTGTTATTTTACAAATATTAACATATCTTACGAACCGTAATATACAGATAGTTGATATTTTTTATTACAAAAAGTTAACAATTGAATACTATACAGTCTCTACTTCTTAGAAGTAGCCCGCTACAACAGCAGTTGAAAAATATATAAAATTAATGGGGTATGGGTATTTGTTAATAAATTTCTATACATAATTTTTGGGGTATACTGCTCATCTTTTATTTTATTTTTGAAAACTAGTACTTAAATTTTTGTTTCCCTTTAAATATATAATTTAGATTTATATGTCGGTCTATCTGTTTAAAAGCTTTTTTTTTTAAATTTTAGGCACTATAGTCTAATCTCAAAAAATTCCAAAATTTGTTGTAGCGAAAAAAGCTTTCCTTTATAGCTTATTTTAGATGTAAACAACAATTCAGAATTAATTTAAAGTTAAAAGTTATGTACTAATATTTCTTATCCACTCGGATCATTTCTCAAAATTTAAAGCAATTTCCGAAGTAGGAATTTTGCTTTGAAATATGACCACATTTCATTAACGCATTGAAATTTATTGAATTACCTTATACATTTTAAATGAGGCTTTAAAAATTAATTTACAATTTCAAATTCTTTAAAGTACTTGCTGTTTAATATGGCTCTTGAAACATAATGCTTTGGACTTAATAATCATTGCTTTCAAACTAAATCATGTAAACACGCCTTAACACAAAAATGGTAACATGCGTTAGCACAAAACATTGACTACAATAAAATACAGCACGTAAAAGTAGCACATAAACATGGCAGACTAATTCAAATGGCGCTAATTAACTTTATAATTATAATGGGATCATGTTTTCAAGCCAATAATAAAACAGAATGGCGTAAAAGTAATATAGAATATTTGTACAAGTACCAGCGCATGAAAACACATTTCATGATTTTATCTACACACAGATGAATTAACATATATTAAACTAGCTGTGCCCGCCAAGTCGAGGGCATCATCGATTTTGCTTTTACTCTTACTCTTACTTTTATAGTGCTTCAGTTATAATTTATGTATTTATGCCTGGTAAAAATTCCAAAATTTATAAAAAAAATTCTTAAAATTATTGTAAAGCTTTGTAAAAGATGTTTAAAGTATTTTAATAACATTGTAATTCCACAAAGTCAAAATAGAAATCAAATACACATTTTATTCAATTGACGCCTAATGTCACGTAATAGTGTTTAAAATATCCTAGTTTTAAACCGAAAATTTCAGTACCGCTAAACCGAAAATTGCGCTTTTTCACTGCTTTTTCTCCACTTTCTCTTGGAAATGAGATAAGGGAAAAAGGTGTCCTATATTGGCATCAGGATACTAAGGTACCTCCTCACAAAATGTTGTACAAATCCATCCAGTAGTTTTGACGTGATGCGAACACAAATGAAAAGTAGACAGACAGACAGACAGACAGACAGACAGACGGAAATGAGTTACTATTTTATTATATGTATAGATATGGCAACGAACATAAACAACACCTCTTATAGTTGATCTATAACACAGCTACTTATCCGCTCTAACACAAATAAAAATGAATACTTAAAAACACCACTACAGCTACAGTCAACCATTAGCACTTTATGACAGCAGCTCTATCAGTTTGGATTTAATGCTTTAAACGTGCTGTCTTGGTTGTCGTGAACATATCTTCCCTAATGAAAATTTGACGAGTGGAACAAGTTGTGTAGCAGGTGTAATTTTAAGCAATAAAAGCTGGAAAATTTATTATCTGTTGCTATTTAGGATTTACATAAAAACAAATTTTTGGGTTTTAATACATTTCGACGGTTGATATTTGTGCTACATATAAATGATATACACATTATTAGTTGAAAAAGAAGATACTAAAATCAAGTCTTTACAAATTGGTAAGCAGAACGTTAATGCTGAAAAAAGTCCCATGTATAATCAACATCAACAAATTTTGATTTTAATTCATTATAAATTTCTAGAAAAAAAATATATTTTGTTGCAACTGCAATTTTTAGTATTGAATAACATTGAATCATTTTAAACCATCATGTAATCATGTTAAATCAAATTTTGTGAATTTTGGAAGCAACTGAAATGATACTGATATAAGGTTTTGTTGTGTTAAAATAGAACGACAAAATGTTCAGTTTAAATAAATTTATTAGCAGCTCTAAAATCAATAAAAAAAACATTTTTCATAATAAACATTGCACAGTGGTTTAAAAACTTTTTATTTTGGAAATATTTATATTCCAAATTACAAATCTTATTGAAATTTCAAAGTGGCAGAGCAGAGTCTCTGGAGCTGCCTTCGGTTAGCCTTTAGGGTGAATGGGGTTTGTGGGTACGCACCAAAAGTTGGGTATCTCGAACATAAACTTTCTTTAAAAGTCATTAAAAGGTTATTTATAATTAAAATGTTAAGAATTTGAAATATGTTGTCTTTAAAAATATCATCCAAAACTGTACTTACACTGAAGGAAAAACGATGTTGCAAAATCGACATCGATAGTGGTCACTTTGACACCTTTATGTTGTTAGTTTTGTTTGTAAACGAACGTGGTCGAAATCACAACGACTGTCTTCAACTTGTCAACGAAAGTGCTCGAACCAGCAATGCACGTTGACAACTTTTCAACGAACGTGCTCAAAAAAATGCAATGTTGTCAAACTCCAAAACTCCCAAAAAAACGCATTTTTTCTAAATAACAAAATGGAGCGATCTACAAATTGGATTGACTCCAAACGACTGGAGACATTTTGATGGAAAGAGCTTTTACTTTATACCGGATGATAAAAGTGACGATAAAAAATGAGAAAAAATAGAAACCATCAACTTCGACCAGACAAAATGTAAGTTAACCAGTTTAAAAGAACAAAGTGTAATATTTACTTTTGTTTTTCTAGCGGCGCAAGTAACTTTTAAGAGTTTGCGGTTTTTAAAGAGACAGTGGAGTTTAGACAGATCTTTTTCTGGGAAAAAAAAGATACTAATTGCAATGATCACTGTTAACTACTTTTTGTCAGGTTTATAAGTATAAATTCATGGTTTGGAATTTATGATGACACAATGTCGAAGATATGATAAAACCACCTACAAAACATCTGCGGCAAATTACTGCAAAAACGAGGAAGTATTATCCAAGGTAAGCAAAATTCCAATATATTTTATATGGAACATCTTAAACAATTCTTTTTGTTATATAATTTAGGATTTGAAGACACTGATAAATGAAAAATCAAAGGAAATACAGCGCTTAAAATGCTGATGAATATAAACAAATAAAATTTTTTACTTGTAATAAAAAACACGTTATGTAAATAAAATAGTTTTTAAAAATGTATAATCTATTATAATCTGCTTTATTATTATGGTAAATTTGGAAAGGGATAAGCATTTAAAAATCGACAACGGTATGGTGTCAATTTAACACCGGTATAGTACCACTTCGGCAACAATACGGTGTCAAAGTGCACACGCTCGTTGTCAATTCAAAAATTCTTAGTTGTCAATATTTCGTTGTCAAATTGACTCCGTCCGTGTATAATTTGATCACAAACGTGGTTAATACACTTTCGACACCGTATGTGGACGTTTTGTATACGGATGGTGTCAATATTTCTTTGGGTGTACACGGCTGATCTCTGTTACTTTGGAAGAAAAACAATTTTTTTTAAACAATTTTTGGCATTCTAAAACGGGAAATATATATTCGATTTTCGTAAAGGAGACTGCAATGCTTTTATTATGCACAGAGCTGTCATTTTTTTACACCCAGAGAAAAAATGACACCATCCGTTATCAAAACGACCACATACGGTGTCGAAAGTATATCGACCACGTTTGTACTCAAATTGTACACAGACGTTGTCAATTCGCTAACGAATTATTGACAACGAGGGATCGTTGAATTGACAACGAAAATGTTTTTTTAATTATAAGAACAAAATATTAAATAAACTTAATTCTAAAATAAATTTATCTTATAAATAATAACAATAATATTTAATACTTATGCAATTTTTTATTTTCATCAGCATATTTCCTTTGATGATTCATTAATTGCTGTCATCAAATCTGAAATTATATCACAATAGAATGGTTCAAGATCTTCTATGTAATTCATATCGCAATTTCTCTTACCTCGGTTAAAACTCCCCCGCTTTTTGGAGCAATAATGCTAATGCATTGTTGGTGGTCTCATTATTTCCACCATTGGTCCACTTTGGTTAGTACAGACATCAATTTCGAACTGTGAATTTATATAAACATAAAAATAATAAACCGTTTACAATCGAAACATTTTATTACCTATGTTTTCTTTAGGCAAATGTCTTCTCACTTAACTCCCCTCGCAGACTTAATAGTGGCAGTGCTTCCTTTAAAACTTTCTCCAGTCGTTTTAAGACAATCTTCAATAGAATATTGCTCTATATTAATATTTCAAAAAATGCGTTTGGATAAATTGAAGGAAACGAACCTAAATGAAAAATATTTACTACTGTAAATTTGAGCACGTTCGTTGAGAAGTTGACAAAACTCGTTGTTAATTCGACCACGTTCGTTTACAAGCTGACAACGTGCGTTGTAATGAAAGCACATCGTTGTCAAATTGAAAACACTCGTTGTCAATTAGACCATGTTCGTTTACAAGTTGACAACACCTGTTGTCAAACAAAAATGACAACGAAAAGGTATCAAAGCGGCCACATTCGTTGTCGATTTTGCAACGTCAGTGTAAGTGTGTGCTAAGGGCTGAGGCTTTAAAAATATTTTTACTTGCTTTAAGACGGTTCTTTGTCGTCGGAGGAATTTTACAATAAATTATAAATTTTATTTCAAAATTGGCCATGTTTAGATTGAGCTGGAGAGAAAGCGACTATAATTTATGATCCGATTTTTATTCGCATTTGCTCAAATTCTGTTGTTATACATTCCAGTGATTGCCGAGCGAGCACTTTCGATGCAAGGATATCATTACTCAGTCACGTTTTAGATAGTACTGAAGAGATAGTATTAGATATTTTAGTGTAGATAATGAAGGGTTCAGGTATTTTGTCCATTAGGGCACAACCCTATGCCGCTAAATTGCTTGTTACTTGTCAATTTTATGTGAGATTAGTGTACAATTTAAAATTTTAGTCTTTTATCTTTTATTATTGGATAGTTAAATATTTGTGCATGTTTATCGTTTGTTAGAGTATTTCAATAGTGGAGATTCTTGAAAACGTGGAAATATACAAAACGCAAACTTTGAAGGAAGACATTATTAACGATAAGGTAAACACAGCCTCATACACCATTTTTATACCACTGAAACTACTAAGAAAGAAGGAAATTTTATACCAAACATTTCTCTTCAATAAAAAATTTATATTAAAATACAAGCTAAGCTTCCCAACTAAGCGAGTTGTAGAAAACTTTTAACTTTTACCTCTGATTTTACCAGAAAAAAATCTGTCTAAACTCCACTGTCTCTTTAAAAAACGCAAACTCTTAAAGGTTATTTGTGCTGCTAGAAAAACAAAAGCAAATATTACACTTTGTTCTTTCAAACTGGTTAACTTAGATTTTAACTTGTCGAAGTTGATGGTTTCTAATTTTTTTTTCTCATTTTTTATCGTCACTTTCATCATTGGCTATAAAGTAAAAGCTCTTGCCAACAAACCGTCTCCAGTCGTTTGGAGCCAATCTCCAATCTGTATATCGCATTATTTTGTTATTTAGAAAAAATGCGTCTGCATAAAATAAATGAATTTATTATAATGAAAATTATTTAATAGAACTCATGGAGTTTGACAACATTGCGTTTTTTGAGCACGTTCGTTAACGAGTTGTCAACGTGCGTTGCTAATTCGAGCACTTTCGTTGACATTCGAGCACGTTGATGACAGTCGTTGTGATTTCGACCACGTTCGTTAACAAGTTGACAACGCCCGTTGTCAAACAAAACAGACAACATAAAGGTGTAAAAGTGACCACAATCGTTGTCGATTTTGCAACGTCGTTTTTCCCTCAGTGTACGGATAAAGCCACATTTCCTGGGGACAAAAAGAGACCGGCACCTTGAAGTTTTTATGGTAGAACATGCATAATGTACGTTTTCTAAAGTCTCATCGCGTGAGGATCATAATATCTGCAAATTTGAATTCCAGTAGCTTTAAGCTCTTATTGAGTGACTAGTTATAAATGCCCACATACGTTGTGTGCGTCCTGACAATATTTTGTTCGATTTTGCTTTGAAAGTAATCCACACCAAATTTTAAGACTCTTACGTTTGTAGTGCTTCACGTATATGTACGTATTTTCTTTATATAAAGCGGTACCATCCCTGGATAATATTATGAAATGTATATAAAATTCTAAAATTCTAAAAATTATTGTAACTCTCTGTAAAAGGTGTTAAAAATATCTTAGTAACAGTATAATTTCACAAAGTAAAATTACAAATCAAATACAAATTTTATTCAATTGGCTATTTGGCAGCAAGTAGTTCATATATCCCGCCTTTAATTCATATTTTTTAGTTATTTTAAAATAAAGGCATTTGTTACGCAACAGTGTTTAAAATATCACGCTTTCAAAAATAAAAGGTGCCTTAAATCGGCAAAAAAAATTTGCGTACTTTCACTGCTTTTTCTCCACTTTCTTTTGGAAATAAGATTTTTTGCGGAAAAAAGGTATCCTATATTTGTCGGCAGCTTGATTGTTCGACATTACATATGTATATATGGTTATTCGCTTTGTCTTACTTCCTAAACATTCCCTGGTACAGCTGAAAATGGCGTATACTTTTGCCTGGAAGATTGCTGGGTATTTGTCCATGGGAATGGAAAAGTTGGGGCCAAGAATATCGGCTCCCTTGTCATAATTTTCCTATTTCCAAAATAAAAAGTTTTATGAAATGTTATTAATTGGTTTATATTATCGAAAAATGTTCAAAAAACTACGAAAATCAATAAGATAAATAGACGTCAACACTTTGGGACGAGGACGGAGCTTCATGACATCTCACGAAACCATCGACATATTCTAAGGACATATATCTAGTGCGACTTAAGCCCTTTCTTTTATTTTCTTTGAGGATACCTTGATTCATTGATTCCATATATAATGCCGATAACCTAAGACATCTTTCTTGAGCAATTGGGAGTTTTTGAAATTAAAAAAAAAAAAAATAGAAATATATTGACTGCGTTTTTATTAAGTGATAACCTAAATGTTTTTATTTTATTTATTTATTTGAGTCTATGGATTCAAGAGCCTTACAGATATTAACAAGTAAAAGTGCTATATTCGAGCGTGCCGAATTTTCTATACCCTTCACCACGGTGATTTTATTTATACAGACATGTACAACATTATCCATATTGTTGACTTTTTACTTAAATAAATTCGTATGAGAAAAAATCATTATTCATGAGTTAAAAAAATAGAAGACACATGAAAACAAATTCCGTTTGCTACAATTGTCGCCGTGTTGTCAGCAACTTAATGATATTGAAGCCGACGCTACATCGTAAACTCTGACATTGTTGTAGAAATACTTATTTTGCTTTTATAAAATTAAATAACTTTTTCAAAAAATTATAAATATCTCCAACAAAACTTTTTGTTTTTATATGAATTTGCAATTTACAATTTTGTGATATTTTCTTTTGTTGAATAAAATAGAAATTAGCCTAAGTTGACGACAGCCACAAAGGTGGCCGTGTAGCCATGTAGCTTTGCTAACCTCAAAATAATCGTATTATTTTTGACAGTTTGTAGTCCGTATCCTGATGATGTCTATGTGTTTAATGCCCCTAGGTTTTAAAACAGAGATATCATCTATTTAAAAATCAAACGCATTTAAAAAAATATGTTACCCTATATAAACACATGCATACATATGTATATTCTTAATATTAAATATATGTTATGTTACAGTCATGATTTTCATTTTCAAAGAATTATTGAAATTTTTGTTTTAATTTTCCGAAAATTGTGTGTAAAAATTTTTGTAAAAATATTTTTTTTTAAATTTTATTCGAAAATTTTTTTGAAAATTTTTAAAAAATTTATTTTTTCGAATATTTTTCTGTAAAATATCCTTTCGAAAATGCTTTGTAAATTTTTTGTAAATATTTTTGAAACAAAATTTAAAAATTTTTTTAAAAATTTTTAAAAAAAAATTTTTTTTTTTTAATTTTTTTTTTTTTTTAAATTTTATTGAAATTTTTTTGTTAAATTTAGGACCTTTCTGCAATCTTTATTGAGTTAGAATGGTCAGACTAAAGCAAAAAGAAATCCTTAAAAAAAAAATTCCTCATATTGACACTTGGGGGGTCCTTTTAAATGCTAATATTTATCAGTGGGTACCCTGTGTATCCATTGGCTACCTCTATGTGTATTGCTTTCTATTAAGGTCTCTAATACAAATCAAAGCAGAAAAACCCTACCAATCTAAAAACAAACAAAAATCGCCCCTCGCATGGGGTTATTGATCCCCCGAGATCTGTATGCACTCCTTGCGATCTACCTGTCGCAGTCTAATATTTATTTGGCAAAAAAATGCAAAACAGAATCATTAAAGCAGAAAAAAATTTAAAAAAAACGTAAAAAAAATATAGGTGGGCGTGGTTTTTGGCCCGCACCCTCCAAAGGAATGATCCGATGTTGCTAAATTGCAAAACCAAAATTTTCGAAACTATGCCTGACAGATTGGTGTGCTTAAATTTGTTGTATCTATTCTGGTGCCTTGGCAAATGACATTACAACACGGACAGACGGACAGACAGACATCGCTTAATCAACTTCTTTATGTATAAGGATCCAGAATATATATACTTTATGGGGTCGAAAATGAATATAGTAGAAATTACACACGGAATGACAAACTTATATATACCTTTTCCACCTGTGGTGAAGGGTATAAAAACTGTAACATAAAGTACATAAATACATAAATTTAATTATTTAAATACGAAATAAGATAACATTTAAAGAAAAATCAATATATTTATAAAATTTATTAAATTCAGTACAAATTCTTAAAAACGGGTCAGAGTTAGCGTAGACATCATCTGAATACCTAAATGTTATTTAAATTATTATTATTAGTTTCATGGCTTTAACATATTAAGCATAAAACTTATGTTAATTACATTGCAATAAAATTAAATTAAAGATTTAAATTATTAATTTAGTTTTGAAAATAATACAAAATTATTATTTAATTACATTTTCTTTGTAAATGCAATTTATTCAAACGAAAATACAATTTATTTAAACGAAAACAAAAGAAATTAATGAAATTCCCAGGATATTTGTCTGCGTTTAATTATTAGTTTAGTCTTGTTTATTTGACAATATAATGAAAAACAATTTGTATTGAATTGTTTTTCGTTTTAGTAATGGAAACGCAATTGTTTCACACGAAAGCAAAAATAATTAACTAGCTGTCTAGAAAATGTGCATCCCGCTCTGGTGGTGTCCAAAAATTTAATTTTCACAATTTTTCTCTAATACTATCACCTAATTTGTAATTTAAATTATTCTTTCTTAGAGAGAATAAAAACAACTTAAGCTTGACTATAAATTTCATATGTATGTTAAGAGAATTAACTTTAAATAATTTTCACTAAAATTAGGAATGTTTAATAGGGGCTATATGATCCATGGAACCATACAATACGCTCTACGTCTTCAGATCTGGTCATTGCTTTCTATAGTTAATATACAGAGAAAAAAATATTTTTACAATTAATGATTTTAATTGGTTTCATATTAAAAATTAACTAAATATTTAATTGATTCAATTACTTGTCTAATTATTATTTTTTCCTGTTGTTAACAAATATATATTTGAATCAATTAAAGAGTTTATTGAACATTAATTTAAAACTGATTAAAACCTTTAATTTGTGAAATTTATTCACTTAATTGTCTAATTATGGTTTTTTCCTGTTTTTAACAAATATATATTTAAATCAATTAAAAAGTTAATTGAAAATTAATTTAAAACTGATTAAAACCTTTAATTTGTAAAATCTTTTTTTTTGTATATTTAGATCCCTCTTTTTGTGATTGTACCATTTTCTTCCACTTCTCAGAGTTTATGACAGAACTTTACCTCCACTATTTCATAAAAAGCCCTTTTCCATCTTTCAGCTTTGAACTGGTATTAAGGCTCTCAAAATCGACAGAATTTCCGTCCGGAATGCTCTACAGTCATCTCAAAGCCCTTATCAACTTCAAATGTCTGTACCCATAAGTAGAGCCCCAGTGCTAATATTCATGTTTGAGATGTCCTTAGAAACACGTGGCTCACAGAGTACGTCCGTCTGCTCCTTCAAGTTCTATGGCAAGGCGGCTTGGTCTGATATGACCAGCAGCACTTCCACAAATTATAATATGAAGTTTCGGATTCTAGCGTGTCTTTATATAAAAAATGCTTGTTCTACGGCGCACAGTGGTTTTATTTTGGAAATAATTCGATAGAGCATGAACTACTAAAGATATTTTAATTTTGTATTTTTAAATAGAAAATGACAAAAATATTTATTAGTTGATCAACTATATAGCTTATGGCACATACTGTAATTTTGCGTTCACTTAAGTATTTTCTAACTAAAAAATACTAAGTTAAGGTCGGCCAAAAATTACAAAAACAAAAATCTATGTCAATTTCCTCCCAAATTAGTAGATATTACCCAGACATCTAAGCAGTTTTTTTAGATATTTTCAAAAAAATTTTAAGTTTGAAATTATAAATAATATTTGACATTTCAAAAATATGTATGCAAGAGGTACCCAACTATGGGGTCATACTCACAAGTCCTCTTTGGCCTTAAGGAACCGACCATAGGCAGCTCAATTCTAGCCTTTAGTGATTCATGAGCTACTAAATTATTTCCAAATTAAAATGTTTTTAATCGATGGAAGACCTCCTTAAACTCACACCTCTGACGCACTTTAAATAGGCAGCTGCTTAATATAATAACATAAAAATCGTCTGAGAAGGGGCATATGGGGACTCTTGTGTCGGCAACTCACTGATGCTCTGTACAAAAAATATATTTCAATAAGAATTTTGCTACTCCTTTTGGTAATAAAAGGGAATAGGAGCAAACTGCAGCATAGTTTACCTAACGAGATTACACCATTAAATGGTACACAGATGGATTCAGAACGCTGGAAGTTCACATGATGCGACTATATTTAAGTACTGGTCTTACTCACTTTGTATATTTTATTATTCGTATAACGTATTAGTTTTCACCGTTTTAATTATTTGAAAGCATGTATTGTGAAATCTGAAAAATTCCAAAATTTTTTTTTAACATTATATATAGCAAAAAGATTTGTTTAAATCTTATTTAAATTTGTATAACAGTTTGCCTAAATGCACCCTAGTTAACAGATTAAATATGTGCATTTTTTATGTTAGTTGGATCAGTGCACTATAGTTCAAACGAACCTATTTGTTGGCCAAAATTAATTTTTTTGATATATCGTTTCAGCGTTTTTATTATTAAATTCTAATTGTCAACACTGTAAAACAACAAAAAATGCAGTTCGTTTTTAACAAGTAGAAAAAAACCGTTTAACGAAAGCATGTCAAAATTGATTTTTTTCCAAAAGGAATTTTTTTTTTTTTTGCAAAACAGAACATTTAGTTGGTTTTGAATAATTTGTAAAAATTTGTGGAAACACAATAAAAAAAAACTAAACTATGGAAAATAAAGGTGAAAGTGAGTACAAAAGTAAGAAAGTGATTATGTGGTATAATTCTGCTGTTCTTAAATGCATTAAAAATCATTGGTTTTGCTTGCTTGGATAAGGTTTTAAAAATATCCCCATCTCAAGCCAGCTTAAAACAGCGTATTAAATGTAGATTAAACCTCTATAAATAAAATACCATTTGATTTTGTGCGGTTTTTGAGAAATAATACTTTTTGATACGGTTAGTTACTGCTTTCGAAACTCTTTTATTTTTGACATATGGTACAAAAAGCGTACGTATAGCGGGAATGAAGCTGTTCTAAATTATGTGCTCAAAAAAATCCGACCTGAAAATATTACTGAAGAGTTTGGTAAAAAAATTAATTTTAAAATTAGTAATTTGTGCGGCAAAATGGAAAAACTGCCACAGAAAAATAGATATTTTCATTATTGCTTTCATTATTGCTTTGAAACGCCTGAATATATTCAAAAGAAGTATCCCTGGGTAATAATGACACCTACCGTACATAAAGTGCTAATTCACTCTAAGCACATAATGCAAAATTCGATGCTTCCGGTTGGTTGTTTTGGAGAAGACGCGGCAGAATCACGTCATAAAATATATAAAAGTGAAAGAATACATCATGCCCGTAAAAATAGTCGAACAAATAACCTTTTTGATATATTTTGTAGAGTAATGGATACATCAGATCCTATTATCTCATCGTTGCGCTTAAACACACGAGTTCACAAGCAAAAGCGTTTAGCTCTTCCACCAGAAGTTATTCAGTTATTATGTGTCCCAAATGCGGAAGAACCGTTATTAACCAACGAGCTAGAAGAACATGATCAAAGTATGGATTCGTGTGAGAACGATAACACAGTGCAACACGGAAAAAAATAACCATATATTCGGACACCACTATGTGATAAAAGACAAAAAAAAAAACCCTGTCTCCCAGTTTTACCCAAAGTCCTCCAGGTTTTTTTTTTACTCAAGCTCATATTTTGCAAACCGTTTGGAATTTTGATATACTCTCTGAGGCAAAGTTGTAGCTCTTGTCATAAACAACAAAAAAATAAAATCAAAAAAACTTCATATTCAAGGTCAAAATCGCAAAAAACTTTAAAAAAATTCAATTTTTTTACCTTTTTTCCCATGTTCAGGTCCACAGGTAGCAAACCGTTCAAAATTCAAGGAAACAATCAACTACAAAAATTAACCTAAGATCTCAATAAACAACTTTCTAGAACATATGAACTTCCTAGGAATGATTCTTAACACCGTTTAGGTAGCGCTTAGGTGCCGGGAAATTTTTCACTTTTTCGGCTACGGTTTGCAAAATATGAGCTTGAGTAAATGATCATTTTTTTGCAAAAATGACATCGAGGACCCACATCTTTGAGGGCCCATAAAAAAAACCTGGAGGACTTTGGGCAAAACTGTGAGACATGGGTCTTTTTTTTTGGTCTTTTATAACGTAGTGGTGTCCGTATATGGTTATTTTGCCATGACTTAAAAAATTACACAGTGTGTAACTTAGAAAATAATTTAGTATTAGAAAGTGAGTTATAACACATTTTCCATTAAAAAAATAAATCAGTGTGTGAATTTAAATAAAATAATAATTAAAAAAAAAAAAAACTTTTTTCTAGTGTGTTATTACAACAAAAGCACAAAGTAACTTCGATTTATTTGCATTAATGAGGGATGTCTATGTTAAAATTTTTATAAATAAACAATGTCTTACTATACCGTTGTCTGATAACGCAAAAAATACTGTAATTTTTATTTAAATAATTTGGGTCAAAAAAACCGGTTCTCTGAACCATAGTGCAGTGGGTACTAAAGAAGAAAAACTAATTAACCTAAAAAGTCAACTTTCTTAAGAAAGCTTAGCTTATTTACTAGTGAAAAAATATTATCCTTTGCTTCAATGGATTTCTCTTATGCCTGCTACTACGGCAATGACATAGTCATGTTTATGCGAATAATTTATTTACACTAATGTCAGACTGCATTAGAGTATATATAATTTGTGGGGCTTAATTTTGTATGTATATAAAACAGAAAATTAAGACAAATAAATTCTTTAGCCTTAAACATTAAAATGAAAGAGCAGAAAACTTAACAAACGTTTTTAACCACAAAATGTCAACACATCAAGTATCCTTTAAGCCTAAAAATACAGATTTTTAACCCACAACAACATCAACTCGACAATCGGCTCTAAATGCAGAGATAATGTTCTTCTCCGAAATAATAATTGTTGCTGTAAACCATAAAAACAAATATTTAAAAAGAAAAATTTTTAGTTGTATATGAGAGATAATTTACCACCAGTATTGCCGGCAGCTTAAAAAAAGTGTCCAGAAAAATTATTATTATTACGACATTTTAATTTTAGAAAAATTTAGTTAATTGATTAAATTCAGTGCGTATAGGCATAGCACCACAAAAAGTAATTCAGCGATGTTAAATCACATAATCCGGGCGAACAATTGACAACTAAATTTCAGGAAATTATGCAGTCAGGAAATTTGGTATGAAATGGGTATGCGACATGTGGCACCTGTCAGTAATATCCATATCATGAAAAATAAGCCAAAATGGTGTGGTAAACATCTCTCGATAGCATGATGATCCTTTACCGTAACCATAATTCCTGCTAGATCACAGCGCACCTTGCAGTGATACGTTTAACATACAAAGGCTTCTTATTAATTAATCAATTATGCTTCTGAAAATCCAGTCTATTTTAAAGCGATTGAAGAACGTTGTGTGCAGCAGAATATTTTGTTCGATTTTACCTTAAAAGTAATCCACACAAAATTTTTAGACTCTTACGTATTTACTTTATATAAAGGTACCCATGCCTGGATAAAATTCTAAAATTTATATAAAATTTTAGAAATTATTGTAAAGCCATGTAAAAAAAGGACGGGAAATGAGTTATTCATTATTTTAAAACAGCGCCATCTGTTGCTCAACCGTGTTTGAAATATCTGCTTTCAAAAATAAAAGATGCTTTAAAGTTTGCAGTACCTTTAAATCGTTAAAAAATCGGCGTTCTTTTACTGTTTTTGCTCCACTTTCTCTTATCTTTTAATTTTTGTATAAAAAAAGTATTCCATATTGGAATCTGGATACTAAGGTACCTCATCACAAAACTTTAACTATTTCTTTATTTGGTCCTGCATTTCTATTATAATTTTGAGTTTTTTTTTTAAATGTGTTTACTTCTATTTTACTTCTATTAAGCTCTACAGCAATAAGTAAATTAAAAACAATATATAAATCAAAGTTGTAATATTTGGGAATAAATTTAAATGTATCCATTTGAAAATTAGACCCGCAGTATCAAAAAGAAATTAAAATTAAAAAACATAGAAAATTGTCACTAAAAATGCTAAGCTGGTAACAACATTCCCGCATTTATCACAATTTAACCTAGATACCAAGCTGCAGACAACAAACCACTCATACAGGCTTTAAACAACAACAGAGCAAACATAAAAGAAAAAGCTGGAATGGATATAAATCATGGCAATAATAAAATAAAAGAAACAAATATATAGGAGCAATTACAAGGTCTAATAAATACTGTATTATATACATATATATGTACATATAAGGAGTGAGTTTTAAAGAAAATTGTTACAACTTGTTGAAATTCTATAATTTATACTAAATCCTGGTAATTGAAGTACATAAATAATAAAATGTTTGCAAGATATTTATACTGCTTTAATCGACAGTCACAAAATAAGCAACAAAACAATAAAAGTTTTGGTGATAATTTGCTTTTTAGTAAACTGAAAAAATTAATTTAGTTTTTCTAGTAAAAGCGAAAATTTTTTATTAAAAATTGAATACGGATACCTTGCGAATTTAAGAAGTTATTAAAAAGTCTTAACACAAATTGACGAATCACAGTAGGTTGAAAACATTACATACCATAAAGAATGTGGATTCGCTTTTAGTTTTATCTTAAGAAAGAAGCCATTTTTTTTTAACAAAACTAAGCGTAAAAATAAAAGAACAAGAAAAATATGTAGCTACTTCACATAATGAAAAAAAAAACATGCTTGAGGTAACCATAATCTAAGAACACCATATTATGATTGAATTATGTGGTTGTAGTCAAATTATATCATACAATTCAATTATTATTATGTTTTGAAAGATAAACCTGAAAAATTAGATTCTAATAGTTTTAAAACACTAACCCCCATATTTATAAAAAATAAAATATATATGAAAACTATTTCAGAACAACTTATTCAAACGAAAGTTTTTTTTTAAATTTCAAATAAGTTTTATTTTTTATAATTATGAAAAAAAAAATCAAATATTATTTGTTTGTTTTTGGGCAAACTATTGTTATATAGGATCAAATTTTTCAGTATTTGTTTGCTAATAATAATGTTTAATACTAATAAAACTTTTGTTGCGCTTTAAAAATTATATAGATCAAACCAACCAAGTTGAATTTTTTGGGTGATGTAACCATTTAATAATTAAATAGTGACAAAAAATTGTTTGTCGTGATCATAGTAGTGATTATAACAACTATAAGTTGTTCATTGCAACCATATATTGTTCTAGAGAACATAAAATGGGTCTTGTGACCGTACCATAACCTTGTTTTTTCTCTGAGTATGGAAAATTGTTATTGTTATTGACAACACTTAGTTGTAATATATTTTTAGCAAGGTTCAGAATTTTTTATTTATGAGCGTTTAAATTTCAATATTTATGATATTTATCATAAATGAGATTTTTTAAATTTTATATTTAACAAAAAAAAAATACTCTGCCTACGATCACACTTGAAAAAGTGTAACTGTTTGTTTTTTTTAGCATACATACATGAATAGTGAAAAACGAAGAACTTTCTTCCGTAATATTCATACATAATCTATACATATAATAAAATAGTAACTCATTTCCACCTGTCTGTTTTTCATTTGCGTTCGCATCACGTAACAACTACTAGATGGATTTGAACAAAATTTTGTGAGGGGATATCTAAGTAGGCTGGGCCTAATATACGATACTTTTTCTTTCCTAAAAATATATTATTTCCAAGAGAAAGTGGAAAAAAGCAGTGAAAATACATAGTTAATCTAACCGGATATGCATACTTTATTTTTATAAAGTAAAAAATACATAAACTGATATGCAGCACAGTTTAAGGCGGAAATAAAAACGAATTCGACGGTATTACAACATAGCACTAATTCGCCGGCCAAGTAAAATATTTATAAATTGGTTATGCTTGTTTGAAACTAATTCGCCTAAATAACACCAGAGGCGCTTGCAACTCTGTTCTAAAAATAATCACAACGTACAATTGCAATGTTGCCACAAGCGAAGCTTTACTATCACACTAACCATCCCTTTCTAAAGGAAGTAACGCTCAGGCACTAATTGCCTGAGTGTTACTTCTCTTAAAAAAAAAACTAAAAACGTAAGGGTATTTGGTGTGGATTATTTCAAAGAAAAATCGAACAAAATATTGCAAGGTCGCTAACCAAGTGGCGGGCACAGCTAGTAAGTAATAAATTTACTCGTTCTCATTGATGCTCTTTTACATAAATGTTTGTACATTTTTTTCATTTATGAACATTTTTATTTATGAGTGTTCATTTATGAAATTGGTTATAAATGAGATTTCTAAAACACTTTCTTACTGCATACGCTGGCAGTTGCACATTACAATATATTTGCATATACATAAACACAAACATAAATAAAAACATGTAAGTATTTACGCGAATGCTCAATGCAAACATTTTTCTACGTTCTTTTCATTTATGAAAAATTAAGAAAATTGTAAATTATCATATATGAGCACTTGCGTGAAAAGCTAAATATTTTCTCACTTATTCTCTTTTTAATATAAAGGAAAATATAAAAAGTATATATTCTCACTCATAAATGAACAAACACAAAGTATTTTCTAAAATCTCATACATGTAAAAAGAAGCAGAATAAAACTAAAATTTACATACTCATGCATGATTGACCATTGAGTGAGCATTTCGGTAGTATGATTTTTAGCTTAATTTAAATAGTTTTTTATTTATAACAAAAATATTTATAACAAAAATTATATCGATTTTTTGAAATTTTTACCATTTTTCGCCTATTATTTTATTTTCCACCCTAGAAAAGCATAAATAATTTGGCATCTCTACCTTTCTCATTTCCGATTCCATATTAGTAGACGAATAAAGTTAACGATGTCTATCTGCCCGTCTGTGTTTATGTTGAAATAGTTTCAAAAATCTTGATATGGAAAATCACGCAAAACGTTATGAAAATAGATTAGGTATGGCCAAAAACGGAGAACTATCGTTACACGATTTTTAAATTTAACTTCTTTTACACCGACAAATTTGACCTAAAATATAAATATGTAAATTTTGGGGCACTATCGGGACACCCTTTAATATTTGTTTTCTTTAAAATACTTGGCATGTAAATTTCCAAGTGTCTTCCTATTACTTTTCAAGAAATAAACCCTTATACGCTAAATATCACGTCATTATCGGAGCACCCTTTACTTTGTAGTATACATATGTTGTTATAGCGGCCATAGTAATACAACTTTTGTGGAAATTTCAAGAGTCCACCTTTTACGGTTAAAGAAACAGAATACGCTGACAGACTGACAGACGGTTAAACGGACAGACATTTAAGCGAACCTAATAGGGTTCCGTATTTGCGTTTCGCGTATGGTCTTTTGGCAGAGGGGACCAATAAAATGAATTTTTGTTTCGTTCACATTTAAGCTTTATTTAAGAGAATTTTAATTTTAGCAATGGTTCGTTTTATATTTAACTCTCTATCCCCGATACGCTTTGCTACACATATCTACAAAAACTACAACAAACACTTGGAAATAAAAGTATGGCCAAACTTTAACTCGAAAACACATGTTATTCTCGGAGAAGCCTATGTAAAATTGAAAGTCGGTCACTCACTCACCTTTTATGGGGTTATCATGTGCAAAGCTTAAAGATTCTACCCATTGTAGTTCTCTAGCTGCACGGTAATAATTTTTCACTTTGTATGAAGGGTACCAAACCCACTATTCCCATCCAACCAGTTTTCGTTACATTATACATATTAATAAGGTAGTTATACGAACATAATTTTAAGGCTCTACTTAGTACAGCTATCAAGTAATACGATGATAAATATTTATTTACCACGCCCACGTAAAATATCTAAAAAAGTAGCATATTTTACCCATCGCACATCTGGTAACAAACTGTGAAAATTTGAGGTAGATCGGTCCACTGGTGTAGGCAGCTAAAGCTCTCCGACAAACAAACATACAAATATACATATATACGATATACATATATACGATATATGGTCAGTTATAGCTATGTAAATAGATATATGGTAGACAGACAAAAATCGTTAAATGAGGTCGCAAATAAATATTTGAAAATGTTTAACAGAAATGCAAAACGGTTTTTGTAATAATTATTTGCGTATAAATTGCAATTTAGCTTTAAATCTAATAAAAAAGTTTTAAAATCAATTTTAGAATACGGACTTAAAGTAATTTTTCCTAATCTAGAACCTTCCTTTATTTCAACTCTATTTTGTCAAGAAGAACAATTGTAATTTATTTTCTACTCATTATAATTCTTAAAGATATTTTAACAGAGATAAAAAGGACATAACGACAAACACTTTATCAAAAACAAACGCCAACAGTTGGTTGTTGTTAAATCTCTATGGTAAAAGAAAAAAGAAACAGCGAAACAACGAAAAGGAAAGGAAAACTTATATGTTATTTCCGAGAAAGGAGCCAAAATTTTGTAGAGGAAATGCTGAGAATTTTTTATATCAAGAAAAATACAGTAAAATTTTAAAATAAAGAAAAAAATTGGGGCAAAAGATATTTATTTCATTTCCTAGAAAGAATTTTATATATTTGTTTTTTTTTCTGGTTTCTGAAAGAAACGACATTACAAGTGCTTCAATTAAAAGTTACACAAAACGCACCAAAATTTTGTTGTCACTTATGCGCAGACTCTTAGTAGCAAGCAGATACTTTACTGTGTGGATGGTAAGAGTTGAAGAGTAAAACTTGCAAAAGGATGCTAAAGTTGGAAATTTAAAATCAGTTGTTTTTTGGACGCGGAGAGTTAAAGTTGTTTGTTTAATGCCAGCATAGAAGTAAGGATTTCGGTGAAAAAGTGCTTTGTTTTTGGAAACCAAAATAAAAATAAAAAAAAGAAAACAAAAGGAAAGGAGGAGAAAAATTTAAAGCCGAAGGAATAAACTAAAGGAATACATTTTTAAACGGGAATTTTAAAATTTACAATTATGTATTATTAAGTAAAAAAAATATAAAAAGTAACAAACAGAAATTAATTACAAAAACCAAGTCCTTAAAGAAAGAAATTTTTATATTTAAGGCGTGTCTTTTTTTCTACAAAATATTCGTGTCTATTAGAAATTTGTATTTTCTTCAAGTGTGAGTTGAAAAAATTATTAGAAATATAACCGAAAAAACTAATAAAGTCATTAACATGGATTTGCGACCCTTGACTTATGAAGAAATGTGCCAAATGGAATTAATAAATACCGGCTCTAATTGCGCTGGCATTAGTGTTGTTGGTGGTGCTATAAATACCACCACAAACCCCGCGGCCTTAATGTCTGCCACTAACCAGACAACGACGATGACAGCAGTGCCAACACAAGCAACACAAAATAACAGCAACATCAACACCAACAACAACAACACTTCCACCACAACAATGTTGCCAATTATGGTAATACCCACATCCATAATGCCTCCTGGTACTCATCTCATAACAACAACAGCGGCAGCTACAAATGCAGCTACACCCTTAACGAATGTAGAGTACGATGCTGATAGTCATCAACCGAAACAGCAGCAATTATCGATAAATGCAGCACAGCCCACACATTTCTATCAGTTGCAACCAACCCACATTTTGGCCACAGCGACGCCATCGAATACAGAATTTACATTGAGTACAACACCTACAACAACTCTATTATTACAGCCTACTGCTCAGTTAACTAACAATGAACAGCATCCACATACTAATCAACTTTTGCAGTATCAGCAGCAGCAACAACAGATTCCACAGCAAACTCTTAATATACTGTATACGGGTACGCTTACAAAATCACCACAACAGCAACAGCAACACTTAAACACAGCAATGCCATTAACACGTTCTGCCTTGGAGTGTTCAACTTTGCCGCGTAATTTTCAGGCAAAATCCCTTAATGCCTCCTTTAATGCAACGCAAGATGAAAGTGATTTTGAGGGTAGCGAATGTGGAGCCAGTGTTTCGACTACCACCTGCATACCACATTTTCGTTTTGGTGGTTGTGGTGTCATACTACAGCCTCAGCAAAATTTTACACAACAGCAGCAGCCCTCACATCATCATGGTGAGCCTCAGTTTATTGGCTGTGCATCATTATCCCATATGATGGGATCATTTGCTTCTGCTGCTGGTGATGCCATGCACTCAGGAAGTCGCAACTTGGCTGGTACCTTGGGACGCAGTCGACGTCCACAGCAACAACAGCAGCAACAACAACAACAGCATCAACAGCAAGATGGCATAACAGCACAGACCCCTAAAAGGGTGTCCTTTAAAGGTGTTGATTTACCACCGCCACCCTCACCGGAAGAATTACAAGTGTTGGATGCTGCTGGTCATGGTCCAAATATGGATACATTTAATAATTGTTCGTATATGAATTTTGATAATTTCATGGATTACCAGGTAAGAATAAGTGTTTTGTTTGACTAAAGAAAGAGTAATTAAAGTTGTACGATTTATTAACCCATTAACCGCCAAAATGAAACCAAAACCGATAATTAACCAAAAAGTTTATTATTTTATTAGTTGTATGCAAAACTAATATAAAAAAATAAAAAAGTTGAAATAAAATATAAATCTGTGGAGTAGAGAGTGTGTACTCAACTGAGTACAGCGGCGGGTAACAGGTGGAAATTTTCTTAACATTTTTTTTTCAATGCATAATGTTTTTAAACATATTGGATGACGTAAAATATCAGTACCTATTTGTGGTAGTGACCTATGCCATATCGGGGTAAGCGTAGTACTAATGAACATAAAAGCCGAGACACATATTATACAGAGATGCTGTGGACACCTTAGCCTTAACCAGATGTTAGCAATTACCATAGACTCTGTGATGAGGAATAATGTCGATATGTATCAGTAGCCATTCTGAAATCACTACAGTCGAGAGTAAAGTGGTAGTGATAGCACGAAACTCAATGAAAGTAAAATATTTGTAAATTTTTAGTCGGATACCAGAATTCATTGTGGAGCGAAGTGGGTAGAAAAAAAATTAGTTGATTTTTTTTAAATTTTAATGATTTTCATTTTAAGCGTGTATTTTTGTGTTTGTGTTTGGTTTTTTATTTTTTTATTTCCGGTTTTTAATAATTCTAAATAAATAAATACATTCAATGGATCCTCAAAAAAAAATTATATAATTAGTAAATAATAATTTTGTGTATTGAACGTTACCATAAAAAAAATATTTAAAGTAAAAAAAGACATTCAGAATACTGTTCTATAATTGTTATGTAAGGGTCAGAATTCCAAAGAAATTTTTGTCATACTGAAAATTTTTGTATAATACTTGGGGGCTTTAATGAACGCTAAGAAAAAAAGTGCTGTCAGCAAATATCGATGTGTGAACTAGGCTGCTAGTTGGCATATCTGATGTTTGCAACAAATATAAAATGGTTCTATATATAAAATGTTCTATATTCGGAAAATCCTATTTTAACTGGCTGAAATAAATAAAAAAGTGAGTGAAAGATTTTATTTCACTTGAGTTTGCATTTAATATTGAGGGATGGACTGTAAAATATTTGCTTTATATAATAACAAGTGCAAATTAGACAGCAAAGGAAACGTTAGATAGTCCACTATAAAAGAAACAGCGTTTTACTTTTGTAATAAAGATTATGGAAAAAGTTTTATTATTGTGACTAGAGTCTCTTATTTACAATAAGAGGAACTTTGCGCTTATACAAATTTATATCTAATAGTAGATATAATTTTTGCTATTCTTTTATATCTTATTTAAATTTCTTTCACTTTTAAAAAAATTTATTAAAATATCAATAATAATCATACACAAGTCATTTGTTAGAGAAATCATAATGCATGGATCATGTGCTATAGAATACAACGTTAATCAAATCAGCGTTCCATGTTGGAACAGTCTCCAAAGACAAACGGGTAGTGCGCCAGTTGCGGATTAGATTCTGGCAAGCCTCAGACTGGCAAGGTGCAATCCCCAAAGAAACCGGGAGCATCTTTAAGAAAAAAAAAAGAAAAAAATTTGCCGTCGATCTGTCTAATGGCTTGTTTTTGTGGGTTTTTTTCATATTTTCTTAAATATCTATACGTACACGCAAAGAAAAAAAATGGTTGAGGTAACCATAATCTAAGAGCAACATGTTATGCTTGAATTGTATGATTATATTCAAACCATATTATTTTTTAAAAATAATAATAATATTGTTGTCATTGTAACATATTATTGTATTACATAAAAATAACATTGTAAAGTACAACCATAATTATGTGTATAATATAAATATACTATAATAACTATAATGTGAAACATGTAAATTTTTAATGTTTTTACGGTAGATAAACTGATAGCTTACACACATATTTCTGAACTAAAAAGGGCCAAAACCAAAATATGTATTTGTAAAATCAAACATTATTTGTTTATTTTTAGTCATACTTAACATACTATGTTTAATAATAATATATTATGATTATAAATATAATTTTGTTTTTAAAAATTAAAAATAAATTGTTTGTAGTTTGAATTTTAATATGATTTAAATCAACCATGTTCCTTTTTTGGTGCGTATAGCCATTGAATGATTAACTGTTAACCAAAAATTGTTTATCGTTACCAAAGTATTGTTTAAAATAACTATAACTGGTTCACAGCAAAAATGTATTGTTACAGAGAACATAGTGTGGTTGCCGTGACCAATATGTTTTTTCTTTGCGTGTCCTGAAACTTATATATGGGTGTATATTTTTATATATGTATATTTAATATACCTTGATATAATAATATATGGTTATGCTATGGTCACAGGAACCCTTTTATGTTCTATGTAACAGTGAATGGTTGCGATGAACGAATTTTTGTTGATTGTAATATTACCTTGGTCCTGATAAACAAGTCTTGGTTAAGATTTCATCATTTAATGATTAAAAAATCCAACAAATGTAAAATGGTTGGTTTGAAGTTTGAAAGTTTTATAAATATTCAAAAATAATATATTATTTTTAACCATAATATATATTTTATATTAATAATTAAGTAATTATGTTAACTTTAGTCATATATGTATAACCAAATAATATTTGTTTTTATTCATTGGGTTTGGCTATTTTTTGTTGCAAAATAGATTTTTCATTATTATTTACAATATGAAGTAAGTATTATGTTTAGCTAATTTATGTATCAATAAAATATCCATGAGCTTTTCATGGGTAAATGAATTGGCAAAACTGAAATCGTTGATAATAAAAAAATAAAAACATTTTATTAGAAGTAATGTCCCCGCACTGCTAGAAAGTATGCCAACCACGGTCGTGATCAACGTTGGGCTGACAAAGACACAACTAGGCTCATTTGGGTTTTTAATTTTATTTTTGTAGGTGGATACCGAAGTAGTTGTCTGCTTCATCCCTTCGTTACTCAATGATTTCTGGTATCCGACTGGAAATTTACGAATTCCTTTCTTTATTGAGTCTCGCAAACCTTTTACTCTCGACCGTAGTGATTACAGAATGACGACTGATACATGTCGACATTCTTCCCCATCACACAGTCTATGGTAATTGCTAACATTTGCTTAAGTCTAGATCTCCACAGCATCTCCATATAATATGTGTGTGTTCCCGTGGTCCAAAGCCTTTTTTTATGTTAGCCTTATTTCCAGCACAGCAACTTTTTACCGAAATTTTTAACTTGGGCAAATAATAATTGGGAGTCCATGACCTGTACTAACCCTGTTAACCATTTGTAGGTACCAGGTTATATCCAAGCTCTTTCTTGGTCTTCCTGCCAACTTGTACTGAAAAATTCTATAGTCTTTAAATCTAACCTTAAATCGAACCCACAACCTCGGACTAATGGACCAGCACACTAATGCTATTGATGGTGCTTCCATGATGAAGCCAAACAACCTAATACTACTATCCGTAAATGCATTAGAACAATTGTTTAAGAAAGGAGAAAATTACGGGTTTTATATCTTGTGACGGTAGTTTGAACTACATCGAAGAAAACAATGAAGTGTTAGTTACTGGTTTCGTTCGTAAAGGTCATGTCGTCGCTGTTATTCCCGGTGTACGTTTTAAGGTTATTAAAGTCGCTAACGTTTCATTGTTGGCCTTCTATAAGGAAATGTAGGAACATCCAATATTTTAAAAAGCTTGTGTTTCATTCGATTTATAATAAAACAAATTTTTTTTGTTTTCTACATAAAGGTAACTTGTATGTTTCAAAATTAAAAAAAAATGTTCCATAAGACTTTTTATAGTTTTTAACCATACTATAATCGTTTAGTTTAACCATATTATAATATTTAATAAGAATATAGTTTGACTACAACCATTTAGTTTTGTGTTACATCACCATTTTATTAAAATTTTTCTCTTTAATTTTACTGTAGCTTGTTTCAATTTTAAAACCAATAAACTATAAATACCAGCAAAATTTGTTCAATATTTATGTAATATTACACACACACATATATATAAAGAAAATATTTTTTGACACACCTGCACTAAAATACAGATAACCAAAAAATAAAAAATGTACGCAAACTGTACACCTTTCCGTATGCAAGTGTGAGTAATTTCATATTCCTTTGTGTGTGCCATATCCGTTTCCGTTGATGCTGTTCGTTTATTTTTTTTTTTGCAGACTATTGTTTCATGTAGAGTGTAAAAAATTTTCCACAATTTTAATTGCTTTGCGGTAAATGTTTATTGTGGTGTCTGCTGTTGGAACTTCTAAGCCTAAAAATGTAATTGTCACTTTTATATCGTGTTATTGTCACTTTTATATCGTGTTATCTGTGCAATTGAGAACATAATTATAATGAGAATTAGTACGTAAAAAATGTTTATACAGTTTTACGTAAGAATATGCTGTTTAAATATGACAATTTGTTTCTTCATACTTATACAGCTGTTCTAAAATAGCAAATAAATTTCATTGATCTTAAAAAATTTCATTCATCTAAAATATATCTCTAGTTAATTGATTTGAAAGAAACTCAAAATTTAACCTAATATTTAAGCGCAAAGAAAAACTTAGTTGCGGTATGGCCATAACAACGATCTTATGTTCTCTATAACAATATATAGTTTTAGTCATTACTTTGGTTGCCATAAACAATTTCTTGTTACATTTTGATCACTAAATTATTAATTGGTTGTGGTTTGTAAATTATAAGTTTGAACTGTATAATTTACAAACCACAACAAATTAATACTCCAATAAATATTATTAATATACAAAATACGATAAATTTGTTCTTATGTATATAACTATCGTATGACTGAAAATAACCAATAAAATGTTTAAAGTTTTGTGTTTAGATAGTTTTTCTTAATATTATGAATCTAGTTTTATGCGTTTATGATTCAAAGAATAATAATTTATGAATCGAACCATATCTCGAATTGAATGGTAAACAACTAATAAATAATTGGGTTTTTTATTTAAACGTATGTGTATACAAACATGCATATCGCGTATGACATTACATAGTTTTTATTTAACTCAATCATATAATATATTTCATCATGATAAAATTAAATTTTATAATATTATGATCATATTTTATTATAAAATATTTATAACGAGTTTATTTTAGTTTTAACGATTATCTTTGTTGGCAATAATACGGTTAGAAAATAACACTATGTTTAATAATAATATGGTTTGACCACAGCCATTTAAATTATTCATAATTTGTTGCTTTTGGATTATGGTTACCTCAACTTTGAGGTCTGTTCCAAAAAAAGGGATTTTTGCATTTTCACGAGCTGTTTACATTCAATTATAGATTTTTTTATGTCGTTACACATGTGTCATATGTTCGCGTTATCACCCAATTTGGGTTAGTAGTTTTCGATTGTTGACTTTTAAAAAATTGAATCAAATAATATGTATTAAATGTTGCGTTAAAAATAGATGTTGATGACGATGAGCGTCCTGAAGGTACAAACACGCCAACAGGTGAAGAAAACATTTAGACAGTGAAAAACTTGTTTGGAAAATCGTCGAATCACTATTAGGAAAGTTGCAGACGATGTTGGTATATCAATCGGCTCATGCCATGCAATTTTCTCTAATGTTTTGGGCATGAAACGTGTGGCAGCTTAGGTTGTTTCAAAATTGGAAAATTTTGATCAAAAGCGACGAAAATAGTATTGCTCAGGCGTTGTTGAATGGCATCCAGGTTAGCTCAAAAGGGTCATAAAAAGTGACGAAACGTGGGTATAGGGTTATGACGTGGAAACCAAATCATCCTAATGGAAGGCGCCAGTAGTCAAAAGTCATACATCAAAGAACACACACAAACGTAAATAACCCCTTCAGATAGCAACAACAAACTACTTATCCAAATGGGCTAATATTGCCAACATATGTCTAACACATGTGTACCGACATAACAAAAAAACTATTTTCGATAATCGAATGTAAACAGCCCGCAAAAATTCAAAATTCAGCTTTTCTTTTCAACAGACCACGTATGTTTCCTGATTGAGTGCACCTTTTCCTGTAAAGATTCATTAATTTTTTAACCGTTGTTTGCTTAACAAGGCATAAGAAGAGTACGATTATCCGTAGCCAGCTATCCCCGGTGCACTTCGGTATACCCATCCACAAAAAATATATAAGAAAAGTATGGCCAACCTTTAACTTGAAAAAGCACGCTATTCCTACGACAAAGTACAGTTTGTATGCAAGGTACGACGCCCAATCTTCCCATCCAATATGTCTTTAGTTAGGCTATGCGTAATAACGCGATAATAATTTTTACTTTGAATGGGAGGTACCAGGCCCACCGTCACAATCCAGTCTGTTTTTTGTTAGACTATGCACATTTGTATGAGGGTTACTTGTGCAAAGTTTCAAAAATCTACATATCGCAGAGCTACAGGTAGACGATAGAAATTGTTCACTTTGTATCGGAGGTAGCACGCCCACTATTCCAATACCGTCTGTGTAATGTTAAACTATGTATATTAATAAGGAGGCTGCTGGTGCAAAATTTCAAGGATTTACCTGTTTAAGTCTCTAGTTATTTGAATGACCAATTTTAATTCTCATAAAATCCTAAGTTGGGTTATGATAAAGGGAGTTCTGTTTAAAAGAAAAGTTGAATTTTTAATTTTTTTTTTGAAAAGTATTTATTTATTTATCTATCAATATTCAGTATAACAATACCCCAATCCTTGAAGCACTTCTAAAATGCACTATTCGGTATGGCCGTCAGCTCGTTCTTCGATTATGACTATATCTCATCAATTGTTGCAAAATGCACTTCTTTCATTGGTCTCTTTAGTTTTGGGAATAGAAAAGAGTCCCAGGGAAACAAACCTAGCGAATAGCATGTTTGAGACATGATTAGGGTGTTATTTTTGGCCAAAAAATTACGAGCAAGCATTAATGTGAGAGCTGATGCATTATCGTGATGCAGAATCCAATATTTTTTTTCCACACTTCCGATCGTTTGAGACGTATTGCTTCAAGCAAACGTTCCATAACCTTCTTGTAGTATTTCTTATTAACCGTATGACCTGTTGCCAAGAACTCATGATGCACCACACCATTGTGAGGAAAACCTTCTTATTTGATCAAGCTTAACGTGCTTTTTTAGGTCTTGGCTAATCTGGCCGCTTCCATTGGGATGCTTGGGCATTCGTTTCGACGTCATAACCATACACCCATATTTCGCCACAAGTTAAGACCTTTTTAAGCAAAATTGCATCTTCGTTGATGTCAATCAACAACATCTGAGCTTTTGCTCAAAATTGAGTAATTTTGGAATAAACTGCGCTTCCACACGTTTCATGCCCAAATCATTTGAAAAAATTTCCATGACATGAGTCGATTGATATGCCAGCATCCTCTGCAACTTCCCTAATAGTGATTCGGGGATTTTACAAAACAAAACATGTTTTCTTCACTTGAGGGCGTGGTTGCAACTCCGGGGCGCTCATGGTCATCAAAATCTTCTCGGCCTTCTGTAAAGCGCTTGTAACGGGTAGTTAAATTTTTAAGGGCATATGTTGATTTTGAATAAAACACAAATTATTTAGGAAATTATTCTCATTTCTTTTTATTTTGATAATATTGGTGTGATTCAATTATGTATGGAATAAAATATCGGCCAAATGGCCGCCACGACTTTGGAGGCACACTGCATCCAATTCTCCAAAATTTTCGATTACGCTGAGGCATAATTGAGGTTCTATGCCGTTGATGTGCCGAATTATCTCATCCTTTAGCTTCTGAATTGTTGCTGGCTTATCCACGTACACCTTGTCTTTTTCAAATAACCCCAATGAAAGAAGTCCAACGGTGTCAAATCACATGTTCTTGGCGGCCAATTGACATCGCCACCATGTGAGATAACTCGGCCATTGAATTTGTCGCGTAAAAGAGCCATTGTTTCTTTAGCTGTGTGGCAAGTGGTACCGTCCTGTTGAAACGACATATCTTCCACATCCATATCTTCCAATTCGAGCTACAAAAAGTTCGTTATCATCTCACGATAGCGAACACCATTCACAGAAACTGCCTGAACGGCCTCACTTTTTAAAAGATACTGCCCATAAACCGTACCTAACAGTCATTCTTTGTGAGTGCATTGGTTTTTCGACAATCACTCTTGGATTATCATTCTCCCAAATGCGGGAATTCTGCTTATTGACGAATCTACTGAGATGAAAATGTGCCTTATCACCGAAGATGATTTTCTTCGAAAGTTGATCATCCACTGTTGCCATTTCTTACCACAATTCTGACCATTGACGACGTTTGGAATGATCAAGACGCTTTATTTCTCAAGTCAATTACACCACTCAAGTCACTCTTTGTGGTTCGCTATTGTGGTTTTTCGACAATCACTCTGGGATTATCATTCGCCCAAATTAGGCAATTCTGCTTATTGACGAATCTACTGAGGTGAAAATATGCCTCATCACTGAAGATGATTTTCTACCAAAATTGATCATTCAAAATTGCAATTTCTTGCCACGATTCTGACCATTGACGATGCCATGGATCAAATTGAATTAGACTGAAGTGAGAAATATCAAATTAAATTAAAAAAAAAAACTTACCGTTAGGTGTGGTTCACTTTCAACATCGGCGCTTAAAATTGAACCACCCGATATAAACACTTTTGTGAGAAAAAGTGGACTCGCCGGCAACATTTCAAATGCCTTTTTTAACAAAAAAAAATCGATAATCAAATGTACACAGCTCGCGAAGATTCCAAATTCAGCTTTTCTTTTGAACAGACCCCGTAGATTTCCGGCAACACTTTTCCAATATTAAATAATGTTCAATGTTATAGAAAAAAAAATTGAAGAATAAATGTTCTTAATTTTTCTTCTGCCTCTTATTATTTTTATATTCTTTTTGTAACGATAATTCTCTTTGAACTTATTTATTACAATATTTATACTACTTTAATTTAAAAGACTCCTTTAAACAAATTTAAAAGTTAAATTAAATATTTGCCATAGAAAATTTTTTGTTTTCATTGCAAAATACCATCCTTCATTTCACTTTATCACAACGAGACAATCAAGGCTAAACGATGCAATCAAAGCAAGTTAAATGAAAAACAAAAAACTTAAAATTTACATTAAGAAAAAAATATTTGAAATATTCGTCTATCAATAGCTTGTGTTTCTTAGAAACAAAATTTAAGTTACATTTAAGTACATTGAAACTTGTAGCAGTTATTTGTAACTACCAATATATCAGTTTTGAAACTATACACAACAACATGGGTTTGGCTAAAGGAAAGACCATATATTTAGTTGTTGATGCTAATAATGGCAACTACAAAATTCAAAATCTCGCTGGAGTGAACAAAGCCAGACTAAAATTAAAAGAAAAAAACTTTAATAAAAACAAACATTCAAAAACTTGCACGACACAAAATTTATTTTTAGAAACGTGTTTTGGTAAAGGGACTCTGTACGTGCCATTTTGTAGAAAATTCTAATATGATATTTGTAGTTTTACCACAACAATCGTTTAAATGAATACGAAATAAATATAAATAAAATAACAAAAATAAAAAATATTTTGTTAAATTAACAGAAATTAATGGGGCGAAAAAATAAACATTTCTAAATTGTACATGTTCGAGTTTAACTTTATTGTATTAAAGTAAATATTACATTTGTTCCCAACAATTCCAAAAATTTAAGCAATTGTAAGGATTAACGCTCTAATACTAGTATTTGTTCTTGTTCAATATAATATATTTCTATAGCAAAAACAGCTGCTTAAGCTGAAATTTATTTCATTATTGTTAAGGTGGAACAACTTACTTATCTGTTAGTAAGGTTCCGTCAAAAAGAATTAGCCCTAAATGATAGTTCATTTGTGCTCTCATCACGTAAAAACAACTAAATGGATTTTAACAAAATTTTGCGATGAGTTACCTTACCACCCTGATTCCAATATAGGATGCTTTTTATTCGCCTTACTTCCTTTTAATACCTTACTTCCCAGAGATAATGAAGAGAAAAAGCAGTAAAAGTACGCCGAATTTTTTTACCGATTTAAAGGTACTGCAAACTTTATTTTTGAAAACGGGATATTTTAAACACGGTTGCGCAACAGATGGCGCTGTTTAAAATAATGACAAAATATTAATTACTTACTGCCATATTAATTACTTCTTTATAAAATATTTTAAACAACTTTTGCAGAGCTTTACAATAATTTGTAGATTTTTTTATAAATTTTAGAATTTTTTCCAGGGATGGGTAACTTTATACAACATAAATACATAAACCATAACTCAAGCACTATAACAGTAAGAGTCTTACAGTTGGTGTGGAAAACTTTCAAAGAAAAATCGAGCAAAATATTGTCAGTAAATTTAAAAACAAAGCTACAAAGTTTTAATGCGATCTATTGAAAAGGGAGAAGAGTATGTTTTTCCAGATTTAAAAAAAAAATATTAAATACTCAAACAGTATTTTCTTTATTGCCAAAATGACAAAATCCAAAAGTGTTTCATTATGTTATTAATGTAGGGGGAATATCGAAGCAGATCACTTCCATAATGGGTTCCTTTTCGACTCCCTTCCGTCCACTATGATTTCAGGCAACGCAAAAATGTATTTTTTCCGATTTTTTAAAGAAACTTGAAAATTTACTAGTTTTGTCCAATGGTTCGCCTTATCTATTTGTGGGAGATTTTAATGTGGATGTGTTATCTAACGACAGTAGTCATATTTCATTATTCAATCTGTTTTCTGAGTTCGATATGTATTCTTGTCATAACTTGATTACACGGCCTCAAAGTAAAACGTCTATTGACCTCGTTTTTACTAATATAAATCGTGATGTTTTTGTGCACTCTATTGAAAATGGACTGAGTGACCATAATATAATACATTGTGGGCTTGAAACTGAATTAATGAGGCAGAACATTTTAACTAAAAAAAGTTTTAAAGTTGATTATGAACAATTGGGACATTATTTGGATGATAATCTACAGAATGAAAATTTAACTAGCAGCTCATCTAACATCTGTAAGAATTTGATAAAAACTTTATCAGAAGCTGCGTTATGTAGTACAACAACATCAAGTAGGCAAATGTGTGCACGTAAAAAACTTACTCCTTGGATGACAGATAACCTTCTTTCATTAATATGTTATAAGGACACTTTACTTCGAGCTCGAAGGAAAAACCGCAAAAATAATTTATTATCAGAGCGACTTAAAAGAATAAGTAAAGTTATTAAAATATGCAATAACTACTTAATGAATGAATATTACATGAATAAATTAAAGAGTTTTTGTGGTGATATTAAGAAAACGTGGCAATTTTTAAACAAGGAATTAGGCCGTAATAGTCGCGGTATAAAAAATATCGTAACTGAAGATGGAACTGTCTTAACTCAGGATAAAGATAAAGCATCAAAACTAAACGATTTCTTCTTTGATGCAGTACAAACTATACAAGCTAACAATGTAAGTAATTTTAATGACATTAACGTTTTTCGTACTTTAATACCAGAGAGAACAGCTTTCACTTTAGAAAAAGTCGATAGTATTAAGGTTGGAAGTATCTTAGATAACCTAAAGAGCAATAAATCTCCTGGATATGATAGCGTTACACCAAAAATGTTACTAGTAAGGAAGGATTTAATTGTTGATATATTAACCGATATTTTTAACAAAATGATTGAAGATGGAACTTATCCAGATGTTCTTAAAATACATAAAATAATTCCCATACCCAAAATTGTTGGATCACATAAAATAAGTAGTTTTCGACCAATCTCTCTTTTATCGATTGTGGACAAGGTTTTTGAAAAACTTATCTTTGAACAAATCTCAAATTATTTAGATATAAACAACATTTTATTCGAAAGACAATTCGGGTTCAAAAAAGGTTCTGGAACTGAGGAAGCTGTTGTAACTGTAGTGGATTATATTTGCGGCGAGCTTGATGTGGGCAACAATGGTGTGGCAGGAGTGTTCTTTGATTATTCTAAAGCCTTTGATCTGGTTAACCATGATATTTTAATAAAAAAACTAAGTATTATAGGGGTTTCGAACAAAACTCTTCACATTTTCCGTAGTTACTTATCAAACAGGAAGCAGTTCGTTCAAGTTGGTGAGTCGAAAAGCACAATGCTACCAGTAACCTGTGGAGTCCCGCAAGGAAGTGTCCTTGGTCCTTTACTGTTTAAGATTTTTATTAATGATCTAAAAAATATTGGCTTCAATGGCAAGTTATTTATGTATGCAGATGATGTATGCTTGTTTTATCCCTATAAACACTCACAAGTTCTGAAAACACAGATTGAATATGACGCAGCTATACTAACGGAATTTTCGCAATGCAATAGACTTATTATTAATCCCTCCAAGACTAAATTTGTAAGGTTTAAACCTTACAATCTAAAAAATGATGAGAAGATGGTAGTACATGTTGATGGGGTTGCTATAAATGAATCCGAGATGGTTAAATACTTGGGTATTATCTTAAATCAGAATTTGTTATGGGATGAGCACATACTTTCATTAAAAGCAAAAGTTTCCCCTGGCATTGGAATACTATATAAGTTTAGAAATAAACTTAACTGCGACACAAAGTTACTTATTTATCAGTCTCTTGTACATTCGCATTTCACTTACCTTCCAGCTATATATGGTTGCAGAATAAATAATTCTTTGAGGTCACTTCAATCTGCGCAAAATAAAGCCTTAAAACTTGTATTTAATCTACCTTTAAGACATTCTACGTTGAATTTGTTTAAAAGATATGCTAAAAATATACTACCAATACGAGGGCTATATAAACAGAAAGTTTTAATGTACGTGTTTAAGACTATAAGAAGTACTGAACATCGATCTGTACATTTTTCTCAAAATTTAGCTCGTACGCAAAGAAATACTAGACAAGCTCATAATTTAGGGTTTGCAAGATGTCGCCTTGATTTGACCAAGCAAAGAATTTCATATTCTGGGCCTACTGAATATAATCGATTGCCTGTAAATTTTCGAAATATAAATGCTATTTCAACATTTAAAAACCATATAAAAGAACACTTATTACAAAATATAGAAACACTTCTAATGTAATTATGAAATACAATGTATTTATGAATCCTTTTTTTTCTGTATATATTTATATTTAAATTAAAATTGTATATATATTTTTGCTTTAATCTTTTAATGTAATACATAAAGTTGCCTTTTTGCCTCTATAAAGCCTTTAAGGCGCTGGGGCATTAAATTATAAATTTGTATAATTATATATGAATAAAAATTGAAAACATAAAAAAAAAAAAAAAAAAAAAAAATGTAATTTGAGTGACGTGCTACAACCAGCCTTTAATATTGACTTAAGTGATTTCAGACTGTCGACTGGTAACTATCGGCCTTCCTTGTCATAACGCAGTCTCAAGTAATTGCTAGCATTTGTTCAAGGCCAGGTCCCCCATTGCATGCACATTTAACAGGCTTCTACCAGTAGTCCTGAGTCTTATCTTAGCCAGTATTGGACATTCACACACAATGTGCTCTACCATCTCAGCCTCTTTCCTTTCCCAATCTGCTCTTCTGCCTCTGCCTCTAACTTTTAGGCATGAGCTGTAGAGACTCCGACTCGATTTTGAAGGAATGTTTTGAGGTGCCTGTTTCCAGGTGCGTGCAATTCATCTACATTTACCTACATAGCCGCAAGAGTCTCTTTGTATACTGAAGAGTCCACCCCTTGCGAGGTTTCTTTGTCATTATCTTTGATATCCTCCCTTGGCCAGTGACAACCGGAGTTCCTAAAGGGATTAACCTCTCCACCTCTAAAGAGGCTTCCTTGTACATCCCTGTCGAAACATTCCTGTTTAACGAAATAGGAGAACCTTAAGAGATTAACCTGTTCCCCCCTTGCGAGGCGTTCCTGTCCATCCCTTAAAAATTCGTCTCTAGGCCATTATTGGAGAAAATGATGTCCGCCCACAAAGAGCTCCTTATACGTGGGTAAGTCTACATTGAAACTGGAGGTCGACCGCTATACAGAGTTCTCATACTAAAGACCAAGTACCCTCTTGACCACGCATCCCTGGCGTATGCTGTTCCACCATGGATTAGGGGAGCTGTTAACGACTAGTCCTGTTTAATCACTTACTAACCTTTCAGGTTCTCGGCACTGCTACCAACCACCTTAACCTTACAAGTGGTTCATTAACTTTAAATGTTTAAATTTTTTTTAAGAATGTGTTTTTTTCAATAAAACTTTCTCCATATCAACAGGGTGAGAGTTACAAGACCTACTAATGTTACTGCTGGACATCTACCCAGCAGTATGCGTAATTGTCCCGTATTGTTGAAACTACAAGTTAGGATTCTGTTCCGCTTATAGCCGCAAAAATGTTCGATCTATGTTCTATAAGAAGCTTCTAAAATCGTTCTAAAATCGCTTCATAATCGTTCCAGAAGAAATATGAAGCGTTAACCTTATTGGCCATAACAAAGCATCAAACCGTACATTTGGATGCTGTTGTGTTGCCCATGGATTTTCAGAGGGATGTAAGAACCAATTTAGCATAACAAAGCTTGATAATGATAAATGTAAGCAAGAAAGCCAAAAAACAAGGTAAACCTTTTTTAATTTCTGTAAGGCTATGAAATAGCCACCTACTGAAATCAGACAGAACAGTAGATAATGCTGTTTATCCTAAAAAATTATGTACTAAAAACCCACTTGATCCGGCATTGATTCCGTAAAACTATTTCATTAATCTTTTCTCGTTTATTAAATGCTTTTTGAATTTCCAAGTGGAACTAATGCATAACAAATTCTACAAGAAGCTAAAAAACCTTTAATATAAATGCCACTAAAATCTCAAGTAAATGTAAATCATAAATGCAGATTATAAATAAATACATTTTTTTTATATCCTGCATAGTTTCTTGAGTTGTTTTCAAATAAATTGAATACAAAAACTAAAAGAAAGGTTAAAATTAAAAACCATAATCAGTAACCATAAGAAATCCACTTGTATATATTCTGCTACATTTCTTCAAGTTTATCTCATTCCTCTATTTCGATTGCTATTTTTTAAGGTCAAGTGTTTTTCTTAAACAAATTTATAAAAACCAACTCACTGCAATAGAACAAGGCTGATCAATATTAAAAGCATAAAGATAAAACAGCAGCTGTAGCGGTAGTTATTTATTGATATAAAAATAAGTACATAAATAATAATATTTTAGAGCGAAACAACAGTGTACACACATATTGCATACTAAAAGCGTGTTTACATTACGTGTACAAGTCATATGGAATGTCAGATTTTCCATATGTAAAACTATACACATAATGTAAACCTCTTGAAACATAACATATGTTATTTTCCTATGTGCAATAACATGTGTTAGTTTTTTATTTAGAGCACGCTCTATTTGATGTGTAAAACTATATGACAACAGCTGTTTTCAGTGATGTTCACTTTAATTTTCAAAAATCCCGCTCATACATTTTTATCATGAATTTAAGGAGTTAAAAATTAACCAATATCTTTATTCTAACTTTTGTTAGTGATTTAATGTTCGCAGATTTATATCGATACCTCATAGATGATATTAATAATAAAGTTATGTAATCTAATATACATACATACATACATACATACATACATACATACATACATACATACATACATACATACATACATACATACATACATACATACATACATACATACATACATACATACATACATACATACATACATACATACATACATACATACATACATACATACATACATACATACATACATACATACATATACATATTATATGTGTATCTACTTGCAAGTTTGATTATCTGTACGTCAATCACGGCTAAATCAAATTTAATGATATTTAAAACATAGATAGAACTTTATTTTAACTAGGGCCAGGTGATTTTTATACGAATGACGCAATTTTAATAGAAGTTGAGAACAGAATTACATATCGTCGCGTTTCTTCTTAAACCACGTAAGCGTAATTTTTTCGAAATTGACTTTTATGGTTTTTATGGTAGAAATTAACATTTGCCACCAGACTACATTCTCATCTTAACAAGTTTGTATGAAAAATAAAAAAATCCATTTTCAAAACCTCGTAAGCGCCATACAAATGACATTTGCATGCAAAATATAATGGTTTTTATATTTCAACTTGGAAATGTTAAAGACTCAACCACTAAGTTTTTTGTATTGAAGAATAAAAAAATCAGGAAAGTTTCAGGCCAATTGGAGCATTTTTGGTAAAGTTAAAAGTTGTTTTTTTTTTTGATAAATACAAAAATAAATGTTAATTTACACACAGAAATTTGCTGATTGCGCCAAAACCACGTAGCGACAGATTTGGCTACAATTAACAAATTTACAAAAAAAAAAATATTCTATACCCTTCAGAAAGTCGCAGTCATGTTTTGCAAAAAAAAAAGTTGTTTTGAAACCCATATTAAAGAAGTTATTAAGTTTTTTTCGTTTTCTGAAAAACGACTTTTTGGCGCTTACGTGGTTTAAGAATAAACGCGACGATATATGTACCGGTACTAAGAAAGACTGAATTAAATTAAAAATTTACTTTACTATAGTGCATTATTTTTTAAATCTTTTTTAAGACGGTAAGCAAACTGTGTAAACTGTAATATTACCTTATTAACAACTTTGGACCGTAGGAAAAAAAAAACAAAATGCTATTGAGGTAATGTGGGTATCGAAAATGCTACAAATTACTTAATTGAGCCGTTGCTTTTGAAAATTAGAGAACTCCGTTTTGTGAAAATAAAATGAATAAAACCTAAATCTTATTACAAATTAACATAATTTTATGTTTTTAATCCATGTTGAATAGTACTATTTCTTATATTGCAATATATTAAGAAGCATTATTGGAATTTAGCAATCAAACTGCAGCTATGGTGAAAAATTTTTGTTTTACTGCACCAAAGAAGAATGAAATGATATTGAAATAAAATATATAAGTAAATAAACTATTCAATATTTTTGGTATTATAATTACATTCCAGTAGAAGAAAATCAACATTTTCATCAAAAAATTGCCTTTGAAAATAGAACAACTACATTGGCGCATACCAAAACCTTTTTTCAGATAAAATGGATAACTATTATTGCATATTAAACTTACGTGCAATAAGACCACAAAAAATATAAAATAAGTCTATTACGGCTTGTGAATTTTTGTAACGCCATTCAAATGCAAATCATTCAATATAATAAAATGGCTTTCTATCATTTTCAAAAGCAACGGCTCGATTATTTTAAAGAAATTTAATTATTTTCTATTGTCATAAGAATTAGGATGAAAATATTTTATTCCAAGGAAAAAAAGAGTGAAAATAAATTGACATTAACATCATCAAAATGATTCATTTAATTGTTGCTGATATAGTTCAAATGATATTAATTATTACTTATTGTATTATTTATTATAATTATTTTTTGTTTTAATATAATTTCTTTCTTATAAATTGATTTATGTACCGTTGTAGCAAATGATAACACAAAACGGCAGTTCTTTGCATAGTTGACATCACTAGCGGGTTTCTTATATAATAAAATGGCGGCAAAAATATGCAAAATTGCCTAATAACTTATTACAGCAATTCCCAGTAAAGCTATTATTAGTTTTATTATATAGCCTAATAATTTAAAAATATAATCCATCTATACCACACTTTGAAGACTAGCTGTTTTAAAGATTTGATTTTTGTTTTCAACAACAGAAGGTTATGTCATATGTACGTAACATGTGTAGGTTTGAACACAAAAATTATAAACCATATGTAAAACACTGATTTTGACATACACATGAAATTCCATATGGATAGCAACTTTGACAGTACATATGACTTGTACACTCAATGTAAACACACCTTAACTATGACTACATACGTTGTGTGCGTCCTGACAATATTTTGTACGATTTTGCTTTCCAAGTAATGCACACAAAATTTTAAACCTCTTACGTACTTATTTTATATAAAGGTACCCATCCCTGGATAAAATTCTAAAATTTATATAAAATTTAAAAAATTATTGTAAAGCTCTGTAAAAGGTGTTTAAAATATTTTAATAACAATGTAATTCTACAAAGTAAAAATACAAATCAAATATAAATTTTATTCAATTGGCTATTAGGCGGGTAGTAATTCACACTTTGGTATTATTTTCAAACAGCACCATCTGCTCCGCAACCGTGTTTAAAATATCCCACTTTCAATTCATATATTCTCATTATTTTAAAACAGCGCTAGATGGGACCAGAGATATTGCAATGAATTTTTTTTATGTAAGGGTTGATCCATTTCGAGGTTCTCTACTTTTTTAAAGAAAAAAAAAACAAAGAAAATTTAAGTTTATTGGAGAATGTTTATTATCATTTGAAAGAACATTCTTTAGCATTTATTTTTTGAATATAATGCCTATTAAAAATTGGCCGAATGTCACGCCTGATGTTTTCCTCCAAGGCCTGAATCGAAGCGGGTTTGTCCGCACAAACTGTAAACTTTATATATCTCCACAGGAAATAGTCAACGGTGTGATATCACACGATCTTGGTGGCCAATCGACGGGACCAAAACGTAAAATTATGTGATTATCGAAATTTTCTCTCAATAAATCCATTGATTGATCCGATGTGTGGCGATTACTCCACCGGCCCACAAACCACACCAAACCGTTGTTTTTTTCTGGATGAAGTGGCAGCTCATCCCAAATACGCAATTTTGTTTGTTTACATACCCATTGAGGCAGAAATGGGCCTCATCGCTAAACAAAATTTGCCTCGAAAACGTCGGATCTTTTTGGAACTTTTCAAGAGCACATAGAGCGAAGCGATTCAGGCGTAAGTCTTTCCATTCTGAAACGCCAAACAATACCAAACAAAAATAACATGACAGCATGACAGGACTCACACGAGATCTGTCAAAAAAAGGCTATTGAAAAAAGTATCTATCCTTTAATCACCCTATATTAAGTTAATTGGATTTTTTTTCCGCCAGGGAGTGAAATACTCTTGTCATACCTTTCAGTGAAGACTGTCGCCACTGGCTGTTGGTTTGATTTGATTATTTTTTCGCCTTTTTTTTCAAATTTTGTAACTAGGGCATTGCCGTGTAACTGAATTTCTCAAAAATATGTCGGATTTAGGGCAGAATTATAAAGTACGCGTTGCAGTCTAAGTTTGTGACAGCGTTACTGGAAGTCAACGAGTTTATAAAGGTTTCAACGAGGTTCTTGTCAACTTTCCTTTCATATCGCTTTTCCAAATAACGCATCGATCTAGATGACTAGCAAATATTTGACGAACGAGATTTGAGGCGTTTTTAGAATATCTATTCGAATAAGATGGGTAGAAATTTTAGTTTACTTACATTGATTTTTGATTTCTTCAACCATCAGAATTTATCCAAATTAAATTTATGGTCCAGCAAATATAGTAAAGCTACTTCGAAATTTTCGCCTGTCGCAGGAAATATTGAAGAGAGGAGTCGGTTGCTAATACGCATATACGAAAAATGAAATAAAAATAGATTCCAAGATACTACTATGGATAACCTTGGCTTCAATTGGTGGAGTAAAGCCATAACTTTTTTAAAGCTACACGAAGCAGCTTAAATTACATCTTGTTATTTATTTTAGCAACACCAGTATTTTTAAAGATGTCAACTGTTTGTGGTATTTTGCTTGTTACAGTTCTTAAGCCGTATAATTTATACATGGAATAAGATCCCAGTAGACTTTTAGTTGGTTTCGCTCTTCTTTTGTCCCCACTTTTTCTATTCTAATTCAATATACAATACAATAATACTGCAATTATACTCATCCTTTAAGTGCTTCTCCAATTATTATAAAAACAGACTACATATATTTTAATTACTTGGAACTTTGTTTTGTTTACATGTTTGTTTTTCTAAATGAGTTTGCTTAATTGTCATCCTAGTTTAATCAGCTTTGCACGCAAGTAGCTAATTTGTGTTAGTATTTAATAAGAAGCATATTTTTTTCGAAAACATAATTTGTAAGTGATGGTGGGGATACGCTCTAAGAATAGCTGAATATAAATTTTTTTTTTTTTTTTTGTTTAATTAACAAATATGGAACAAACATATTATCAACAAGCTAAATAAATAAATTAAATAAATTAAACGAGGGCAATTTACTAACTTCTTAATTTTTTTTTATTTTAATTTTTTTCATTCCATTCAGTACTGTTCCCATTAAATCTAAAATGTTATTGCCAAAAAGCTTCTTTTAGCTAGTATTTGGCAGCAGTTAAAAGTAAATAACCTCGTTAATTTTAACGAAAATAGAAACAAGTTAATTTCTTGTCTTGATTAAACATTATTGTTTAAGGAAAAAGTAAAAAGTATTATTTAAAAAAAAGTAAAGACTATGTGAATGTTAATCCTCTCCCTATTACTGTTTAAAAGTTAAGCTATATTCACCAGCATCCGTCTTTTATGGGGACACCATTCAAGCCTCAGTATATAACGGTTTCAAAGATAGGGTCACATAGATCAAACAACATTACCTATTGAGACACCCTTTAATTTACAATTTTAAATTAAAGACCTGTTATTATAGAGGACTTGGCCACAAAGATTCTTTGTATATTACAACTGTCTGTCTATAACGGTCCAAAAGTTTGGCCATATATATCAAATTACATGAACTATTGGGACACTCTTTACATTATAATTCCAAATATTTATACTTGTTATTATACCAGACAAAGTAGTGCACAGTCTGCCTTATTTTTAAGAGTTTGTGTTTAACGGTTCAAAAGATAGGGCCATATAGATCAAATTACATAATTTATGGGGATACCCTTTAATTTCTAAATTCAAATTGCTTACTTGCTATAGTGGACTTTGCAATACAGGTTCCTTGTAAATTTCAGCTGTCTGTCTATAACAGTTCAAAAGTTTAGCCACATAGAATTGCATTAACTATTGGGACACCCTTTTATTTCAAAATTCAAATTTTATACTTTTTGTTATAGCGGACTTAGCATTACAGGTTCTTTGTAAATTTCAGCGGTCTGTGTACAACTGCTCAAAAGTATGGCCATATACATCAAATTAAATGAGCTATAGGAGCACCCTTTAATTTATAATTTTGAATATCTAAACTTTTTATTATAACGGTCATAGTATTCGACATTCTCTCAAATTTTCAAGGTTTTGTCTATAACGGTTCAAAATAGATCAAATTACGTCACCTATGGGGACACGCTTTAAATTTTAAATTAATTTTTTTTATTAACTTCTGCTGTTGGGAGCTATAGCGAAACGCAATTTTTTAAAATTTTAATTTGGTGCCCTTTACGGTTCTTAATACACGTAAAAAACATGTATGTTGCATTAATTTTTAATATAATGAATAATGAAAACGGGACCAACCTGAAAGCATAACCTTTCAAATAAAGAAACAAAAAAAAATTTTAAAATCGGTTCAGAAATGGATGAGTTCTGCGGTTACATACATAAAAAAGCAACATTCAGACGAATAGATAACCTCCTTCTTTTTTGAAGTCGGTTAAAAATAATTTAAACACCTCTTACAGATGTTTACAATAATTTTTAGAATTTTATATAAATATTAGAATTTTATCTAAGGCTGGGTTTTAACAAAACTTTGTGAATATGTACTTTAGCATCGCGAGTCCAATATAGGATACTTATTTCCTCAAAAATACCTTATTTCCAAGAGATAATACAGAGAAAAAGCAGTAAAAGTACACTGACATTTTTTTTACCGATTTAAAGGTACTGCATATTTTATTTTTTAAAACGGGATATTTTTAACATGGTTGCTCAACAGATGGCGCTGTTTTAAAATGAATACAAAATGTTAATTACTTATTGCCAAATAGCCAATTGAATAAAATTTGTTTGTGATTTATATTTTTACTTTGTAGAATTACATAGATATTGAAATCACATTTTGCAAAGCTTTACAAAAATTATTAGAAGTTTAGAGTTTTATATAAATTTTAGAATTTTATCCCAGGATGGGTACCTTTATATAAAGTAAATACATAAGAGGCCTAAAATTTGGTGTGGATTACTTTCAAAACAAAATTGAACAAAATGTTGTCAGGACGCACACCACATGTGTGGGCACAGCTAGTATAAATATAAAGTTTTACGCCAAATAATATTTTTAGCTCTTGCAAAGCGATTATAAATTGTATGTCTGTTTGAAAAATCACAACGTTTCTAGTACAAATTATTTCGTTTATTTTTAAAGTTTAATTTTGCGCTTTTTAAGAACGTTAATACGCCCTCAAGCAGTCCATTAAAACACAAATAAACTGCCTGTAGTTTTTCTTCCATCATCGTAATGACTAAATGGCATTTAATGTTCAACTTAGATTTAAACAGCAGTACGGGATAGTACAATTATTTACACACAAAATAAACAATCTAAGGAATAAAAATAAAACAGAATAAAAGAAAATAAAATAAAAGAAATGAATAAAAAAAATAAAGTACTTAAAGTGTAAATGTATTTGAGAAAGAGAAAACTTTATAGAAATAAAGCAGGCAGAAAAATAAAAAAAGAAAGAAGTGAAAGTTACAAATGATGTTGGCCTACAAATTAAACAAAACATGAAAATACAAATAAATGGACTCAAAACATGAAAAAATATTCATTTAGAAGAAATAATTTTCTGTTTTAAATTTCCGTTTTGTTTAGTTTCCTATTTCTGAACAAACCATTAGGAAACTGAAAAAGCTCAAATTGAAGAAAAACGGGTTTAAATGTTTTTGGTTTTTTATTTTTTTTTTTTTTTTTCAAAAAGTTGTGCCAGATAAAAGGAAAGATATTTCTCTAAGTGCTGTTTCTTAAGTGAAAAACAAATTAAAAGTCATTTAGAATTAAATAAACACAAAAGATTTGAATCAATGGGAAAATATCTAAGTTTAATTAAATTTATTTTTCTTGTAGTTATTTAATTTATTTATTTCTTTTTATTTTATTTATCTTTTTAAACTTCTAAGAGCTGCACTGAATTAAACAGAAAAATTTTATAGACCTGATATTTTTTCTTTAAAACTTTTCAGTTTAATTTTGTGCAACTCTTGGAAGTTGAAAAAGATAAATAAACTAAGTAAAATACAAAGAGAGAAATAAATAAATTAAAAGACTATTAGAAAAATAAATTTTATTAAAAAAATAGATTTTTAACACAGTATCCTTTTGAATAGTATAATACCAGGTTAATTCTTATGAAAATCGTATTTGTAGAAAAGTTCAAAATTTATTTATTACTAGCTGTGCCCGCCACGCCGTGGGCATCCTGACAATATTTTGCTCGATTTTTCTTTGAAAGTATTTCACACCAATTGTAGGACTTTCACTTTTATAAGGTAGCACCTATAAAAGAAAAATGCAACTAAAGAAGAAACTAACAATAACAGAATTTTATAACCACACTCAAGTCGTAGTATTCTTGGAAAAAATTTTTAAAGATTAACGCTAAATAACAAAAATAATAATGCTCGCGACTTAAAAATATTGTTACGTTTTATTTATTCAACAATGAGATCTTTCAAAATTAAACACGCAAATAATTATTTTAATTTCAATACACTTTGTATAAAAAAAATTCAGCTTTGTATAAAAAAAACTATTATTGACACTGTTTAACAATTTCTAACTTATTTACAAATCACCGTTCTCGTACAGGTTCAAATAAATACTCACTCGCAACCTGTGTATATGTATATGTATATGAGCTACTTAAGAAATTCTGTAACAACAACTAAGGCAAACTTAGCAAACTGGAAAAGTCCCGGTTAAAGATAATTCTTGCAAAAAAAACCGACTACAAAACAAATATATGTGCATCAATTTTAAACTAAAAATTTAAAAGGAAGTAATCTGTAAGAAATAGTATTCAAATCAAATACTTCTATACTTGTAACGGACAAGTAATATACGTTCTGTACATTCAAATGTCTATCCATAACGACAAATTACGTCAGGTATGAGAACACCCTTTATTTTTTTACAGTTATTATTACTGACACAGTAATAAAAAGTAACGGTTCCAAAGATATGGCCATATAGCTTAAACAATATCACCTAGGGGACACCCTCTAATGTACAATTTGAAATTAAACACTTATAAGGACAGATTCTTTGTTAATTTCAAATGTCTGTCTAAAATGGTTCAAAAGTTTGGCCATATGCATCAATTTACATCAACTATTGAGACACCCTTTAAAATTTTAAATATTTATACGGGACATAGTAGTGGATATTCTGTTTAATTTTCAAGTATTTGTCTATAACGGTTCAAAAGATAGGGCTAGATACGTTAAATTATATCAATTATGGGGTCACCCTTTAGTTTCCAAAGTTAAATTATATACTTGATGTTATAAAGGACTTAAATATATAGGTTCTTTGTAAATTTCAACCGTCTCTCTCTTGCGGTTCAAAAGTTTGGCAATATACATCAAATTACATCAACTATTGGGACACCCTTTAACTTCTAATTATAAATATTTAATTTCTGATTATAAATATTGGACATTCTGTCCAATTTTCAAGTGATTGTCTACGATGGTTTAAATGGTTCAAATATTTAAATTGACGTCATATATGGGGACACCCTTTAATTGTTAAGTTTATTTTTTTATTAACTTCTGTTATAGGCAGCTATAGTGATATGCAGTTTTTTAAATTTTAAAAGGGTGCCCTTTACGGTTCATAATACACGTAAAAAACACGTAAGTTGTATGGGGACACCCTTTAATTTTCAAAATTCTGAACTTCTTTTAAAATAGGACCAATCTGTAAGCATTTCCTTTCTAATAAAGAAAAAATTTTTAAAATCGGTTCAGAAATGCCTGAGTTCTGCGGGCACAAACATAAAAAAAGCAACATTCAGACGAATTGATAACCTCCTTCTTTTTTTGAAGTCGGTTAAAAAACAAGTAAAAGTGCTATATTCGGCCGTGCCGAATCTTCTATACCCTTCACCACGGGACATGTGCGGCATTATCCATATTGTTGACTCTTTACATAAATTAAAATAAGTCATATGACTTATTTTATTATTCATACTTTAAAGAAATAGAAGGAAGCGGAGACGCAATTAAATGAAAACAAATTCCGTTGGTTACAATTGTCGTTGTGTCGTCATTTTATTAAATTAAATAACTTTTTTAAAAAGTGAAAATATTTCCTTCAAAACCTTTTGTTTGTATATGAATTTGTAATTTGCAATTTTGTGACATTTTCTTTTATTGAAAAAAATAGAAATTAGTCTAAGTTTACGACAGCCACAACGGTGGTCGTGTAGCCATGCAGCTTAGCTGACTTCAAAATAATCGTTTTATTTTTGACAGTTTGTAGTCGGTATCCTGATGTTGACTATGTGTTAAATGCATCTAAGTTTTAAAACAGAGATCTCATCTATTTAATAATTCTTGCAAAAAAAAACCGACTTCAAAACAGATAGTTGGGTACCAGTTTTAAACTAAAAATGTAAGAAGTAATCTGTAAGAACTATATATAAACGAAATAAAAGATAAACAAAAAGCGTCAAAGTTAGCAGGAAAAGAAGTAAAGACTATGTGAAATTCAAGCATCTCCCTATTACTGTTCAAAAGTTAAGCTATTATCACCAACAACTGTCTTTTATGGGGACACCATTTAATTTTAATTTTTTATAGCTGTAATAGCGATCATAGTAATACACATTATGTGTAAATTTCAGTTGTCTATCTAAAACGGCTCAAAATTTTAAATTTCATTAACTATAGGGACACTCTCTCATTTCCATAAGTCTCTATCTATAACGGATCAAAAGACTAGTCAATATAAGTCAAATTACGTCAGCTATGAGGACACCCTTTAAGTTTTTTGTACTTTTTACTGTGGCCATAGAGATATTAGCTTTGTTAAAGTTTTAAATGTTTATCTATAAGCGTTCAAAAGATAAGGTCATATAGATCAAATATCATTAACTTTAGATACACCCTTTAATTTCCCACTTTATACTTTTTACTACAGCGGACATAGTAATATACGTTCTGCGTAAATATAAAATGTCCGTCTATAACGGTTTCAAAGATAAGGTAACATAAATCAAATAACATCACCTATTGGGACACCCTTTAATTTACAATTTTAAATTAAAGACATATTGTCATAGAGGACTTGGCCACATAGATTTTTTGTAAATTTCAACTGTGTGTCTATAACGGTTTATAGGTTTAGTCATATACAGAAAATTACTGAACTATTGGAGCACCCTTTAATTCATAACTCTAAATATTTATAATTGCAAGTATACCAGACAAAGTAGTGGAAATTCTGCCTAATTTTCAAGTGTTTGTTTATAACTGTTCAAAAGATAGGGCTATATAGGTCAAATTACTTCAATTATGGGAACACCCTTTAATTTGTAAATTCAAATTATATACCTGTTATAGCGGACTTAGCAATACAGGTTCCTTGTAAATTTCAGCTGTCTGTCTATAACTGTTCAAAAGTTTGGCCACATACATAAAATTACATTAACTATTGGGACACCCTTATATTTCTAAATTCAAATTTTATACTTTTTGTTATAGCGGTGTACAACTGTTTTAAAGTATGGGCATATACAACAAATTTAATGAACTATTGGAGCACCCTTTAATTTTTAATTTGGAATATTTATCCTTTTTATTATAAAGGTCATAGTAATCGACATTCTGTCAAACTTTCAAGGTTTTGTCTTTAACGGTTCAAAAGATAGGCCCATAAAGGTCAAATTACGTCACATATGGGGACACCCTTTAAATTTTAAGTTTATTTTTTTATTACTTTTTGTTGGTGGAAGCTATAGTGATACCCAATTTTTTAAAATTTTAAACTGGTGCCCTTTAGGGTTCTTAATACACGAAAAAAACATGTATGTTGTATGGGGACACCCTTTAATTTTTAAAATAATGAACTGTTTTTAAAACGGGACCAATCTGTAAGCATTACCTTTCAAATAAAGAAAAAATTTTTATAATCGGTTCAGAAATGGCTGAGTTATGTGGGCACAAACATAAAAAAAAAGCAACATTCAGACGAATTGATAACCTCCTTCTTTTTTTGAAGTCGGTTAAAAATCAAACTCATTTGAAAAAAAATATGTTACTCTATATACATACATATATTCTTAATATTAAAATATATTATGTTACAGTCATGATTTTCATTTTCACAGAAATATTGAAATTTTCTTTTTTAATTTTTCGAAAATGGTTTGTAAAAATTTTTTGTAAAATTTTATTAGAAAATTTTTTGTAAAATTTTATTAGAAAATTTTTTGGAAAATTTTATTAGAAAATTTTTTGGAAAACTTTATAAAAATATTTTTTTCGAATATTTTTCTGTAAAATATCTTTTTGAAAATGTTTTGTAAATTTTTTTGTAAATATTTTTGAAAAAATAATTTTAACATTTTTTTTTAAATTTCCTCATATTGACCCGCCATGTGCCTTTTAACCGCCAGTGGATACCCTGTGGGTTCATTGGCTACCTCTATATGTATTGCTTTCTATAAAGGTCTCTAATAAGAATCAAAGCAGGAAAAACCTACCAATCTAAAAACAAACAAAAATCGACTCTCGCAGGGGGTTATTGATCCCTCGAGATCTGTATGCACTCTTTGCTATCTACCAGTCGCAGTGTAATATTTATTTGACAAAAAAAGGCAGAAGAGAATCATTAAAGCCGACAAAATTAAAAAAAAAAAACGTGAAAAAAATATAGGTGGGAGTGGTTTTTGGCCCGCAGCCTCCAAAGGAATAATCCGATGTTGCTGAATTGCAATACCAAAATTTTCGAAACTATGCCTGACAGATTGGTGTGCTTAAATTTTTTGTATCTCTTCTGGTGCCTTGGCAAATGACATTTCAACCCAAACACGGACAGACGGATAGACGCACAGACGGACATCGCTTAATCAACTTCTCTATGTATAAGGATCCAGAATATATATACTTTATGGCGCACAGGTATAACAACCGCTCGTTTCTATTTAGTTTTTGCAACAATGTAATTCCACAAAATAAAAATTTTATTTAACTGGCTATTTGGCAGTAAGTAATTCATATTTTTTCTGCGACATCTGTGTTTAAAATATCCCACTTTTATAAATTAAAGGTGCTGTGCCGTAATAAGCAAATAAAACCATCTGTGTTTTAAAATATCCCACTTTCAAAGATTAAAAGTCCGTACTAAGCAGGTCTTTTATACCGGAAAACGTAATTTTACTGTTTTTTTCTCAACTTTCTTTTGGAAATAAGATATTTTTGCGGAGAAAAAAGTTATCCTATATTGGGACCAGGATACATAGGTACCTCCTCACAAAATTTTGTTAAAATCCATATAGTAGTTTTTACGTGATGCTAACGCAAAAGAAAAGCAGACAGACAGACGGAAATGAGTTAATATTTTATTATATGTATAGATTAAAGAAAAGGGATTCATTGCAAATACTTTTATTTTTACTTTGTGGAATTAATTTAAACACCTTTTATAGAGCTTTTCAATGAGCTTTTTAATAACAATGTGGTCATACCTTTCGGTGTTGTTTTGGTACATTTGCGAGTTGAAAGTTTCAGTAGTTTTAGTGGTGTAAAAATTGTGTCTGGGGTTGTGTTTATCTGTTCGTTAATAATATTCCCGTTAAAAGTTCGCGGTTGGTAGATTTCCATGTTTTCAAAAATGTCTACCCTTCGTCCTTTTTTGTTAGCATGCAGCAATGTCATACAATCATCTATTCCCCTTCGTGTGGGTTTCTGAGTTTCAAGGTGTAGTGCGAAGTTAGAGTCCCCTCTTTTTCGTTGCACGCACATGTTCTGTAAATCTTGTTTTTAGTGTTCGTCCAGTTTGTCCTATATACTCGTATGTATGGTTGCAGATGCAGGTAAGTCTGTCTACTCCATACGCTGTTGTTTAATTTGTCGGTTGTTTCTGTTGATGTCTTGAGATTATGTTGTAGCGTGTTTCTGGGTTTTGGTGCTGTAAGTATAGTTTAGAATTTTAGAATTTACTATAAATTTTTTAATTTTATCCAGGGATGGATACCTTTTTATAAAGTAAATACGAAAGAGTCTTAAAATTTTGTGTGGATTACTTCCAAAGCAAAATCGAACAAAATATTGTCAGGACGAATACAACGTGTGTGAGCACAGCTACACGAAGAGAAAAATCATGATTATGGTATGGTCACAAGAACCATCATATGTCCTCTGCAACAATATATGGTTGCAAAGAACAACCTAAAGTTGTTTTAATCATCAATATGGTCACTAAATAGTTAATACACCCAAAAACCTCAATGCGGTAGGCTAGAACTATACAATTTTCAACCAAATTTTATTAGTATTCCGAAATAATATTGTATTTATAACCATAATATATTATTAGTAAACAAATTATGATAAGTTTGGTCGTATATAAGCACACAATGATTTAATGTTTAGTTGTTTTAAGTTTTGTGTTTAGTTTTTAAAATTATTCGAATGAAATTTTACGGGTTATTTTCAAAAAATAATAATTTGGTAAATCGAATTGTTTCCCATATCGAATGATTAAAAAAACCACTAATAAGTAATTGTTTTGTATTATATGATATGTTTATATGTATAAACAAATAAGGTACGTATTTATATTTATATATGTATCTCAATTTATGTCACCATAAAATTTTATATTTTATAATATTATTTTTAAGCTAGACAATAATATGGTTCTAACATAACAATATTATTATTATGTCAATAATATGGTTTGATTTCAACCATATAATTCAATCATAATATGTGAGCCGGTCTATGAAAAGGTGGCTTATGACTCAAAAACAAAATATCGAAAAATTAGCTGTTAAAGATAAACAATGCATTTCGTCAGTTTCTTAGTAGTTTTTCTTTTGCATTATGAACAGTCATGCTCAAAAGGCAACCAAAAAATGCAAAAGAGCATATATGAGATAAGTTCGTGTGTGTATATAAAGAGCGATGTTTTTTTCAATGCAAAGCATTTTAAATTTTTCAATTATTATCTTGATTCTGGATTTTCAATAATATTCTGTTTTTCTTTCATTTGTGCTCTTTTTCTCTACATTTTTAATACACTTCTAAGCAAGTTAGGACTTTCTAGTTTTCATCACGTGAAAGAGCCTCGCAAAAACTATCGAAATCAAAAGAAAAGTGGAACAATTTTTTTTTGAGTCATAACTTACCTTTTCATAGACCGGGTCACATACATATATAGCTCTTAGATTAATGTTACCTCAACCATGTTTTGTATAATAATAGAATTGTTCATACATTTTAGAATTTTATCCAGGGATGGGTCCCTTTTTATAAAGTATATATGTAAGAGTCTTGAAATTTGGTGTGGATTATATCCAAAGCAAAATCGAACAAAATATTGTTAGTACGCACACAACGTATGTGGGCACAGCTAGTAAATAATATGAAATACAAAAAAAATTAAAATTAAATTTATACATACATATGTATGTATGTGTTTTTATACATGTTTTGGTAACTTTTTGTTAAAGCTTTTGTGTAAAAACAACTCCTTAATCCAATAGCTTTAACAAAGCTATAAAATAATAATCATTTTGTGATACAAAATAAAAATTTGACTTCTATCTAATTGAATTAGAAGTTAAAGAAAAATTCAGGAAATTTCTTTCGGTTCTGTTTGATGCTGACACGCAATTAGAAGTTAAAAAAAGCTAGAAGTTTCTTTCAGATGTGTTTGTCACGCAAAAAGTTGAAAACATTTTTTTTTTTACAAAAAGAAAACAGATTAAAAGTCAACGTCGCAAAATAATAAAAAAAGCAAAATAAAAGTCTAATTTCTATTACGTGCTTGGGATAGATTTCATATCTTAAATTGGTGCTAAACTAAATTCGTGTTTTCAAATCATCAAAACAACTATTTTTGCCTCCAAGACAAATAAATAAACAAAATTTGTATTTAATGACATCGAATAACAATAAAACTAGAGCATAAGGAAATAACAAAACATCAATAAAGACTCGTAAATAAACCTACCGCTGTTAGCTGAAATGTAAAACGTGGTAACTGAGAAAAACTTCGAATTTGATTTTTTGATTAATTTCGATGGATTTCTTCAGATTCATAAATACAAAATATGTATTTATGTACATTATTTTTTTCTTAATCACGCATGATTCCTTGAAATTTATTAAATAAATATTGTATGAGTGCAATATAAAATATTTATTTCCAAAAAATATAATAATCGAAATTGATTACTATGGGGAAAGCATATCCAGATAGCTATTGCGCTAGTGCTCAACTAGCTCATCAGTGGATTATTCCCAATTATTCTGAATAAAAATGGAAACCCTTAATGTAGAAAATTAAAATAAAAATAAAAAATAATAAAACTTTTGGAAATCAAAATGGTTGCTACCAAGGCGAATTCAGGTTTCCTTTACAGTTGTCAAATTTCATATAGAAAAAATTTGTTTATAATTTTTTTATATGGAGTTTGACTTTTCGCTTTCATGCATATGATGAGCTTTTTCGCCACTGCAATCACCTGTTATAGCTTCGCCTTGGTTGCTACCAAAGTATATCTATATCAAGTACATTCGTCAGCTCAGCTGATATTTTTCGTTTCGTTTTTTTTTTTTTGTTTCTACGTGTCAAAATTTATTTAAATATTTTATAGCGCCATTGAATTTAAAAAAGTAATTCAAATAAAATTGAAAAAAATTTCAAATATACATATATTTTTTTCACTTTCCTTTGTTTCATCAGGGATGGTAACCTAAATTTTTAAATTTCGTTTTTCTGATATAAGTTGCTCCAAACAAACTTTTTATGAATTCTTGTTTTAATTCAGATTGATCTTAACATAAACAGATCATTGTGTTATATTTTTTTTATTTTTATTTAGCGGAATTGATATTTAGTTTTTTTTATTACAAAAAAGTGCAATTGTACCCACTTTGCCATCTCTGAGTTGCTTTTGACACCTAGCAATATTTTTACACAAACAAAACGCCTGTTGTTGTTCTAATGTTGTACTTGTTGTAGACTTGCATGTACTTAATATAAATATACTTTGGTTGCTACGGTTTTTTGTTTTGTTTAGAAATTTACATTTGGCTTTCTTTCTAGACTGATTGAACTTCTCAATTAGTCTATTAAGTTTTAAGCATAAGAATCTGAGTTTTTATTCAGAAAAATAGTGAAAAATCCACTGATGCTTTTCCCATAATAATCAATTTCGATTATTATATATTTTAAAAATAAATATTATATATATCACTAACAAAATATTTATTAGTGGAATCAGGGTTGTCAGAGATGGCGATTTCTCGCCAAACGTGGTGGTTTTCAATCTTATTTGTCGATCAAATTTTGGATTTGGAGACATGGCGACTTTTTGGCGAATTTTAAAATATTTGGCGATATTGTTGGCGATTTTTCTTTGGCTTTTAACAAAGAAATTGAAGTTGTCTTTTATATTTAAATATGATTTTACTTGTGGAAACCAGAAACTTTCGAAACATAAATTTATTTAAAGTTCACGAACATTTCATGTTTAAAATGTTTTTAATTTTTAAAGATAATTTTATCCTAGAAACCAGAAACTTTATTTAAAGTTTACAAGCATCTTTCGATTTTAAAATGTTTCAAATCCTAATCACAAACAAAATTTCTCGTATTGAAATATATAAATTCTAACATACTTTTGGATACTTATCAACCATAGTAGAAAATATTAACTTTTGTTTTAGAAAGATTATAAAAATTATTATATTCTAACTAATTATGTACAGCTACATTAGTTGTATTTGATGTGATGCTAATTCCAATGATTTTTTATACTTATTTGTTATATACAAGGGAAGTTTCGAAATAAGGATTAAGTTCGTTTTATTTTCTCTAAGTTAAAAGAATATTTTTTACAAATTAGATGATTAATTTTAAAGAAAAATTGGATTTTTTTAATTTATATTCTGCTAATTAGTTGATAGAAAGATCGATATCAATAATGAATTCCACCAAAAGTCGACTGTGAAAAACATGCTATAATTTTGTGAATTGAATTAGGGCATGTTGCACACATCTGTTGATCTTTAGTAATGTTGAATAAATTTAATTTCTATAAAACATATTCTAAATAAGAGCTCGATAACAAATATCTTAAGGAAGGATTTGTTCAGGTCTCCATTTATTTCTATTCTTGGCGAATTTAAGATATTTCGATTAAATTTATTATTTGTGATTTGTTAAAAATATTTTTAAAAGTAAAAAATATTGTATATATTAGAGGAAAATTTTAACAAAAAACTGTTTTGGCGAATTTTCACATCGCTTTTGACGAAAAAGGTGCAAATAAATCTAACAACCCTGAGTGGAATCTGGCGTGATTAAGAATAAATAATGTTATAATTAAAACTGTATGTATTAAAATTGAATAAAGTTCTTTAAACTAAAAAAATAATTAAGTTAAGTTAATTAATTAAGTTAATTATAAAAATTGAAATAAAAAGAATTTTTATTAAGTATAATAGTATTGCCATTGGCTTGTCGATTTATTAAAAAAAAGTTCCAAGAACATGTAGCACGCGCATATATAAAAATTGAAATAAGGCACTTGGGGCACTCCTTTTGCCCCTCTTTGCTATCTCTTTTACCCACAAATAAGATAAATAAATAGCTGTTATGATTACTAATCGTAATAATTAGTAATTTGATTAATTTTTTTTGAAAGGTGAAGTAATGATTAAATTACGATTATATTCAGTTTCGCGCGAAAAGTAATCTGCATTATTTGTAATTACAAGAAAGAAATCAAAAAATAATCCGACTACTTTTAAAGATTACTTTTAATAATCAACAAGAATCAAAAGTAATCTTTGAAAGTAGTCGGATTATTTTTTGATTACTTTTGATTCTTTTTGATTATTTTGTTATAATTTCAAGTAACCAAGATTGTTGCGTCGTAAAACGACTTTATCAGTCTACTGTATTTTTGTTATCTGGCATCACTGATTATGTTACTCAATAACATCTGTCAATAAAAATGATTTTAACTTTGCCATTTTGAAAAGAAAGTTCTTGATACCACGACCACGTTTTATTGCATATAAGGTTTTAAAACTTAATTTTAAATTTGTGAATTTATCAAACCTTATATTGGTCGTTGGTAAAATTTGCTTTGTTCGTGAGTGACAAAATTTGTTGTGAGAACGGACGCTAGTAAATTTAATCTTAGTATAAGAAAAGCACAAGTGTAAGTGAAGTTACATTGAAATGAATTTTATATCTAAATTTATTTATTATCAAATTATAGATTAAAGTTGCTACTGATTGAAGTTAAGCTGAAATCTGTGTTTCATTTACTAGGCCGTCCACCGTCCAACATTCTTTAATACTTGTGACTTGCTGTTTTAATTTTCAACCTAACCTCAATCAAACAAGTGATCAGATATTACGTGATGGAAACGGAAGAAGATGGTACAACCAAAGGTAATGGTCAAATGACAAACACCTCGTCCGGAGCAACGACTCCTAACATTGCTGTTGGCAGTCATTACGTCAATACTGCCGCTGACGGCGGCTCAGCAATGTTGGATTACTATAACGCAATTACGCCTATAGGCCAACAATCGCATGAGGTAACCACAGCCTCCGGAGCGCATGTATCTATTCCAAAACAAGCCTCAGCACTGGTAAGTAATTCTGCTCTATCTAAAAATGAAAATAAACAGCCCCCCGACGAACATATATCTCGCACACGCTCTGGCGCTGTAAGAAAAGAGGCCACTAAAAAGCGCAGCCGTGTAACACCTGCATCAAAGGTAAAAACAATAACTACGGTAGACAAGCAGGTTAATTGGAAACAACCAATATCGTTCGCTTCCCTGCAACTACCACCTGTTAACAATAATGCCGACGCATCTATTTCGGCACAGCTGTCAGATATGAGAATTCAAAATACAGTAAATGGCAGCAACTCCATGCAAAATCAAAATTTTTCCTTTGCACCAGCAGCTGCGAGTTCAACTGTACTTGAAACTCAGCACAATTTTTCAGCGGATAAAATCTCAAGACCAACGCAGTTTGCCACTAATGCCGCTGTAACGACATGTGAACAGCGTTCCCAACCAAACGCAACCTATGCTAAATTTTTGAACTCTTCAGCTGTCCCATCTACTACAGTTCCGAGTTCGATTTTTATGAATACAACGGCCGGCGCCACGAATTTTTTAAACCCACCGGTTTCTTCTGCTCAGACTGATACAGCCGGAACACACTATTTTCATAATCGTCCCACGGATTCTGCCGGTAAATTTGCGCTAGAGCAAAATCCTTATGCGGGTATATATTCAACTGGTACAGTAACGTTGCCTTCAATACCTGCGCAAGCGCCGCAAGTATCTACTGTACCTAGTGCGTTTACACATAATGTCCCTTATAATTCCTTTTTCAATTCCTTTTCAAATATCCAACCAATATTCTCACAAAGGCCACCGATGATGGCGTCTGCACCTCTTTTCAATAATAGCCACTCAACGGCGCAGCCGGTTTACAATCAACACACAATTTTACAAAATTCCTCGGCTGACTATACATTGTCTAGTACGCACGTTGCAGCGCGCCATGCTATAAGTAAAGATTTGCCAATTTTTACCGGGAAGCCGGAGGAGTGGCCCATATTCATCACAAATTATGTACAATCTACAGAACGATGCGGTTTTACTGACCAGGAGAATCTACTAAGATTACAAAAAAGTTTAAAAGGTGCTGCATTAGATGCAGTGCGTGGTAAATTGATGATGCCGAGCACAGTAGCCTTCGCTGTTGAGACTTTGCGAATGTTATATGGCAGGCCTGAAATAGTACATTACACTCTTCAACGCAAATTAAAGCAAGAGCAACCTGTGCGTAAAGAGAAATTAGAGACTTTAATTAATTTTGCTCTAGCAGTACAAAATTATAGAGTAACAATGCAAGCAATGGGGCTTGCTGACTATCTCAATGATCCAATGCTCTTAAATAATTTAGTAGATAAACTACCAAGTGACTTGAAACTAGATTGGGGTCGTTATCGTATTGCATTTGCTCGAGTTGATATCGTTCTCTTTGATAACTGGCTTTTTAACTTAGCAACGTGCGCAACTCAAGTGACATCTTACGTGCCAACAACAACAATGAATACGAATGACGAAGTAAAGAATTATCGCAAAAACTCAAAAGAGCGTATATTTGTGCATGATGTCATTGATAATAACAAACATGCATCTCCTAACGAATGCCCGAAATGCAACAAACCGCATCGCTTGACAGAATGTAAAGAATTTACTTCGTTAAAAACCGATGATAGGTGGAAATTTATAAGAGAACGAAAACTCTGCTTACGTTGTTTTAAAAAACATTTTTTGCGTCGCTGTAATTCAAAAGGGCAGTGTAGCGTAGATGGCTGTAAAATGCCACATAACCCATTGCTGCATAATACAGGAAAGCAAGAGCAATCTAATCAAAACAACAACGTAATTAATACAAAAGATAAGGTGATTGTAACACGTCAAGCCCATACCAGTCAATCAGTATTATTCCATGCCAAAGAGAAAAGAAAGACTTTGTTTCGCTATATACCTGTCACTCTATTTGGTAATAATAGGTCGTTAAATACCTTTGCCTTAATCGATGAGGGTGCTGCATGCACTCTCGTTGAGAATGAGGTGGCCACTGCACTCGGCCTAGAAGGGCCGACAGAAGAACTCTGTTTACAGTGGACAGGCGATATTATACAAAAGGAAGAGAGGTCGAAAAGAGTTACGCTCCAGATTGCTGCACGGGAGGTCAATGCACGCAAATTTTACCTACGCAATGTTCGTACTGTATCGACACTGGATTTGCCTGAACAGACGCTTGAAAATTCTGAAATTGATTCTTGCGTAGAGTTTAACAAGATTCCAATACTTCCATACACTGCAGCTAAAGCGCGAATTTTGATTGGGCTTGATAACGCCAATATTTGTGTTCCCATTGAAGTCAAAGAGAACGGTTCGGATGGTTTAATTGCAGCGAAATGCAGAATCGGCTGGAGTGTATATGGCCGTCAGCGTGGAAGCAGCTCTGACTCATTGAGATTAATGCATTTATGTCCATGCAATTCAAACGATCACATGGACGATATGCTTAAAAGTTATTTTTCACTTGAGGCAATTGGTGTAAAAAATACTACTAACTGTTTACGTTCAAAAGATGATGATCGCGCTCTAGAAATTATGAATGCAAAAACTAAATATATAGAGGATGAAAAGGTATGGGAAACAGGCCTGCTATGGAGGTACGACAAAATTAATCTGCCAGACTCTTTGCCCATGGCTCGCCGCCGACTGCTATGTCTTGAGGCAAAAATGGCACGTAATCCTGAAGTAAAAAGCTTTCTTAACGACAAAATTAAAGACTATGAAAAAAAGGGTTATATTCGCAAATTGCAACGAGAAGAAATAACAAGCGGTGGTAAGTCGTGGTATATCCCTATTTTTACTGTTGTTAATAAAAATAAAAACAAAACCAGAGTGGTTTGGGACGCGGCCGCAGATGTTAAAGGCGTGTCTTTAAATTCCGTCTTAATGAAAGGCCCTGACCTTTTGAAGTCACTCGTGGGCGTTCTCATACGTTTTCGTGAGAAACCAATAGCATTGTCTGGTGACATTCGCGAAATGTTCCATCAGGTGCGTGTGAACGTTGACGATCAAATTTCACAAAAATTTTTATGGCGCGGTGGTGACACAACGAAGCCCATAAACGTTTATGCTATGACAGTAATGACCTTTGGAGCATCCTGCTCACCGTCTTTAGCAAACTATGTTAAAAATAGAAATGCCGAACGTTTTCGCGAAACATATCCTAGGGCTGTGAATGCTATTGTTGAGAATACATTTGTGGATGATTGGCTACAGAGCGTAGATACTGAGCAAGAAATGATTGAAATGGCTAAACACGTTCGCAAAATACATCAAGAGGGAGGCTTTGAAATGCGCAATTGGCTTTCAAACTCCGAGCGCGTACTGCATGCTTTAGCAGGAAAAACTGAGCTGCAAAATAAATGCATTCAAGATCCAATAGGCCGGTATGAGAAGGTACTTGGCATGTGGTGGTTGCCATTTTCAGATATTTTTACATTTATTCAAAAATTCGGCACTGAGGTTTACGATGACACAACTGCACCAACAAAGCGTAAAATTCTGCGGATTGTAATGACAGTATTTGATCCACTCGGGCTATTAGGGTTTTACGTTATTTACGCGAAAATCTTGCTTCAAGAAATTTGGCGCACAGGCGTAACATGGGACGAACCTGTACGCTCCGATGAGGAACAAAAATGGTGGCGATGGGTCAAATTACTTCCTGATATATCTCAAATACAAATTCCACGTTGTAACAACCTTGGCAGCAACTGTAAGGATATTCAGATGCATGTATTTGTGGACGCAAGCATCAATGCGTACGCTGCTCTTGTGTATATACGCGCGGTTTGTGGAGCAGTTGTAAAATGCAGTTTGGTAGCCAGTAAAACTAGAGTAGCACCTCTAAAACCAGTTTCAATTCCAAAACTCGAGTTATTAGCAGCGGTCTTAGGCCTTCGTTTGGCAAACTTTGTAAGCAGTGAATCATCGATGCGAATAGCGAGCCGCGTATTTTGGACAGACTCAAAAAATGTGTTGTATTGGATTCGGTCTGATGCCAGAAAATATCAACAATTTGTGGCACTCCGTATTGGGGAAATTTTAGAGGGCTCGCACGTGAAAGAGTGGAGGTGGGTCTCTTCATCTGAAAACGTCGCCGACGATGGAACAAAGTGGACCGGAACTCCAAAGTTCGATGCCGAATCACGCTGGTTTACCGGCCCTGATTTTTTGAAAGCCTGTGAAGCTAACTGGCCCGTAATGGACTTTGACGATCCGTCAGAAAAAATCCCTGAATTTTTGTATTATATCCAGCAAAAGGAGCCAGTTGTGTCCACCCTAGCTGCTATATCGCCAGACCCTACCCGATTTAGCAAATGGGAGAAATATCGTAATACACAATGGAAGGTATTGAAGTTCTTGCGCCTTATTCGTAAGGCACCATTCCCGACAGAAAGAATTGAAGCGTTGATGAACATTAATGACATTGATAGCGTCGAAAGCGTTATAATAAAAAAATGCCAAGAAGAAGAGTATGAAGAGGAAATCAAATTGCTGCGTCTTGGCAAATCTGTGCATCGTAAAAGCACAATATATAAAGGTTCCCCCTACTTGGATAACTTTGGTGTACTTAGAGAAAAGGGTCGAATCGATGCCATCGAAGGCGTCCCCACAAGTGTAAAACGCCCAATAATCATGCCACGAAGACATCCAGTAACGCTTTTAATTACAGATTTTTACCATCGCAAGTATCATCACCACCATGGTGAGATAGTCGTCAACGAGATGAGACAGCGTTTTCGCATAAGTGGGTTAAGGGCTTTGGCTAAAGATATTTCAAGTAAGTTTCAAGTATGCAAAATTCGAGCAGCGAAGCCGAGCTACCCCGAAATGGGCGATATGCCTCCTGAGCGTTTGGCTACCTTTACGAGGCCATTTCATTTCACTGGAGTCGATTATTTTGGACCATTTGAGGTGGTAGTTGGAAGACGCAGAGAAAAACGCTGGGGCGTGCTGTTCACGTGTATGACTACGCGTGCAGTACACATAGAAATATCGCCGTCATTATCCACTGACTCATTTTTATTGGTGTTTAAGCAATTTATAAGTCGCCGTGGAGTTCCGCAGCGTATTCTGTCGGATAATGCGACGAATTTTAGAGGCGCCAGTCGTATGCTGCTAAACGAAGTAGAGAAGATTACCTCAGGTGAGCTTGAGCGCAAATATCCAGAAATTGAGTGGAAATTTATACCGCCGGCCTCCCCCCATATGGGTGGCTCTTGGGAAAGAATGGTAAGGTCTGTCAAATCAGTTTTAATGGATATTCTCCCAGAAGATGGTCTGCGTGAAGAAGTTTTAAGGGCAGCGCTAGCAGATGTTGAAAACATTATTAACTCACGTCCATTGACCTACGTACCATTGGAGGCATCTGACAGCGAAGCACTTACTCCGAATCACTTTTTAATCGGCTGTTCTAGTGGTGTGCGAGAACGAGGTGTATTGAATCATAGCGGGGTGGCTTTGAGCAAAAACTTTCGAATTTCCAGTGCACTGGCGAATCAGTTTTGGAAGCGGTGGTTACGGGAATATCTGCCAGGTTTGACCAGACGCGCAAAGTGGCATGAGAATGTGGCAGACCCTATTGCAATAGGCGACGTCGTGATTGTCGTCGATGAAAATGCAAAAAGAAACAGCTGGCAAAAGGGGGTGGTACTCGACATATGTCGAGCAAAGGATAACCAAGTTCGAAGCGCAGTAGTCAGAACAACCAGTGGTCTTCTTACCCGACCTGCAGTCAAGCTAGCGAAGCTAGATATAAAGAAGTAAACCCCATGCTGATCGCAAGAAGTTTACGAAGGGGGGAATGTTGCGTCGTAAAACGACTTTATCAGTCTACTGTATTTTTGTTATCTGGCATCACTGATTATGTTACTCAATAACATCTGTCAATAAAAATGATTTTAACTTTGCCATTTTGAAAAGAAAGTTCTTGATACCACGACCACGTTTTATTGCATATAAGGTTTTAAAACTTAATTTTAAATTTGTGAATTTATCAAACCTTATATTGGTCGTTGGTAAAATTTGCTTTGTTCGTGAGTGACAAAATTTGTTGTGAGAACGGACGCTAGTAAATTTAATCTTAGTATAAGAAAAGCACAAGTGTAAGTGAAGTTACATTGAAATGAATTTTATATCTAAATTTATTTATTATCAAATTATAGATTAAAGTTGCTACTGATTGAAGTTAAGCTGAAATCTGTGTTTCATTTACTAGGCCGTCCACCGTCCAACACAAGATTAATTTTCGAATATTAATAATCGTAATCAATTAGTAATCAGAAATGGTTTAAAAGTGAATTATATATTCAGTACAATTCTTTTTGAAATGTAATGTAATTGATTCCTTATCGTAATCAAAATTTAACAGCTCTGATTTTGTATTGAAAATTTCCATCCGTTAAAAGTTAAACACTGTGAAGAAATACATTTTACCGAACAAATATCAACAAAATGAAATTTTAATTATTTAATATTATGCTAATAACCCATAAGGTTTTTATAACATAATTCTTGCATAAAAAACCGACTTCAAAACAGATAGATGGGCACCAAATATAAACTAAAAATATAGAAGTAATCTCTAAGAATTAGATTTAAACCAAATAAAAGATGTGCCAAAATTAGAGCGAAAAAAGGAAAAAGTTAATGTCAAGCCTCTACTTATTACTGTTTAAAAGTTAAGCTATTTGCACCAGCTTCCGCCTTTTATGGGGACACCATTCAAGCCTCTGTCTACAACGGTTTCAAAGAGAGAGCCACATAGATCAAATAACATCACCTACTGGGACACCCTTTAATTTACAATTTTAAATTAAAGACCTCTTGATATAGAGGACTTGGCCACAAATATTCTTTGTAAATTTCAACTTTCTGTCTATAACGGTTCAAAATTTTTGCCATATACATATATCAAATTACATGAACTATTCGGACACCCTTTAATTTATAATTGAAAATATTTACACTTGTTATTTTACTAGAGAAAGTAGTAAACATTCTGCATAATTTTTAAATGTTTGTCTTTAACGGTTCAAAAGATAGTGCTATATAGGTCAAGTTACATCATTTATGGGGACACACTTTAATTTATAAATTCAAATTGTATACTCGTTATAGTGGACTTTGCAATACAGGTTCCTTGTAAATTTCAGCTTTCTCTATATAACAGTTCGAAAATTTGGCCACATACATAGAATTACATTAACTATTGGGACACCCTTTTATTTCCAAATTAAAATTTTATACTTTTTGTTATAGCAGACTTAGCAATACAGCTTCTTTGTAAATTTCAGCGGTCTGTGTACAACTATTCAAAAGTATGGCCATATACATCAAATGAAGCGAACTATTGGAGCACCATTTAATTAATAAATTTGAATAATTTATACTTTTTATTATAACGGTCATAGAAATCAACATTCTGTGTTTTGTATATAACGGTTCAAAAGATAGGCCAATATAGGTCAAATTACGTCACCTATGGGGACACCCTTTAAATTTAAAATTTATTTTTTTTATTAAATTTTTTTGTTAGGATCTATAGTGATACGCAATTTTTTTAAATTTTAAATTTTAATACACGTAAAAAACATGTATGTATGAACACCCTTTAATTTTTGAAATAGTGAACTATTTTTATAACGGGACCAAACTGTAAGCATAACCCGTCAAACAAAGAAAATAATTTAAAAATCGGTTCAGAAATGGCTGAGTCGGTTAAAAAATTATATGTATTACACCTTACGTCTGCATTAAGTGATGGCAAAAAAACATCCAATTGTAGATGGACAGTAAGGAAAAATAAAAACCTAGTTTGTTTGTTGGTGTTTTGTTGAAGCTTTAATATGCTGTAATATTATTCTATTAACATGCATAATTCTCATTGTGTTTTGTAGAATTTTATTACTTATAGAGTATTTTTGGCTTCTCTAAAATTAGGAAAAAGGTTTCCTAATGATATGGCCAGAGCAACCAGTGAAATACGTATATGAACTAGCCCTTTTCTCCCAACAAATAAATTGAATTTTTGTTATAAAATGTTATGGGTAATTAGCATAATATTAAATAATTAATATTTATATTCCCAAAAATTTTATAAATAAATTAAATTTATTTATAAAATTTACGCAGCACTCAGTTCCTATAATTGTTATTATTAATTTGTAAATTCATTTACTTTTAATAAATAATAAATAAAAATAAAAAAATAAATAAACAAAAATGAATTAAATTGTAAATACATTTTTAATGCAAAAATAAAAATTAATTGCTTACTTCGAAAGTGCAACGATATATCGCTTAATAGTGTCTTAATATAAGTAAAAATGTTACTCGCCTATGTATGCTGAATTCACACCATACTCGTATCTGTGATGACATTTATAGGCACTTTTTTGACATTCGGAGAGTTGGCCCTTTATGTATTCGATGGCTACAAATACAATTACAAATTATATTCTAACTTAATTTTTCGAGCATAGCAGTAAAGAACTTCTCTCGTTGTGGAGAAACATACAGAGTGTTTAATGGGAATTGAACTCACAACCTTTAGGCAGATAGAGTAGCACACTTCCTACTAGCCTATCGAGTAGGAATAACACGATATAAGTGTGTATTTGTTTAGCAGCTTCTTTGTCGAAAAGTTTATTTTTTGACCATAGCTATCTTTTCGTTGTCATGGTCAGATATTTTGTTGTCAGAATAAGCTATGAATAAGGCTCTATTAGTGGTATTGTTTTATTAGGCTTAAACAGCAACCTTTTTCCAGATGAAACAATTATAAAACAAGTATAAGTGCTATATTCGGCCGTGCCGAATCTTCTATACCCTTCACCACGGTGATTTTATTTATACAGACATGTACAGCATTATCCATATTGTAAAGAAATAGAAGACAAATGAAAACAAATTCCGTTTGCTACAATTGTCGCCGTGTTGTCAGCTACTTAATGATAATGAAGCCGACAGCTACATCGTAAACTCTGACATTGTTGTAAAAATACTTATTTTGCTTTTATAAAATTAAAAAACTTTTTTAAAAACTTCCTCCAAAACTTTTTGTTTGTATATGAATTTGTAATTTACAATTTTGTGACAGTTTCTTTTGTTGAATAAAAAAGAAATTAACCTAAGTTGACGACAGCCACAACGGTGGTAGCCATGTAGCTTTGCTGGCTTCAAAAGAATCGTTTACCTATAAACGTGTGTATTTTATTTTTGACAGTTGGTAGTCGGTATCCTGATGATGTCTATGTGTTTAATGCACCTAGGTTTTAAAACAGAGATATCATCTATTTTAAAATCAAACGTTACAGTCATGATTTTTATTTTCAAAGAAATATTGAAATATTTGTTTTAATATCTCGAAAATTGTGTGTAAAAATTTTTTTTAATTTTTTTGCATATTTTTCTGTAAAATATCTTTTTGAAAATGTTTTGTAATTTTTTTTGTAAATTTTTTAAAAAAAATTTTTTTTTAAATTTTATTGAAATTTTAGTTAGAATGGTCAGACTAAAGCAAAAAAAAATCCTTACAAAAAAAAATTTCCTCATATTGACACATGGGGGGTCCTTTTAACTGCTCCTATTTATCAGTGGGTACTCTGTGGGTCCATTGGCTACCTCTATGTGTATTGCTTTCTATTAAGGTCACTAATACAAATCAAAGCAGAAAAACCCTACCAATCTAAAAACAAACAAAAATCGCCCCTCGCTGGGGGTTATTGATCCCCCGAGATCTGTATGCACTCCTTGCGATCTACCTGTCGCAGTCTAATATTTATTTGAGAAAAAAAGGCAAAACAGAATCATTAAAGCTGAAAAAATTTAAAAAAAAACCTGAAAAAACGTGAAAAAAATATAGGTGGGCGTGGTTTTTGGCCCGCAGCCTCCGATGTTGCTGAATTGCAATATCAAAATTTTCGAAACTATGCCTGACAGATTGGTGTGCTTAAATTTTTTGTATCTCTTCTGGTGCCTTGGCAAATGACATTACCACACTAACACGGACATCGCTTAATCAACTTCTCTATATATAAGGATCCAGAATATATATACTTTATGGGGTCGGAAATGAATATTGTAGAAATTACACACGGAATGACAAACTTATATATACCCTTTCCACCTGTGGTGAAGGGTATAAAAAGAAGTTCTGAAATAAATAAATGGAATTATATCCAAGACACAATAAATAACTTGTACAAAAACATATGAATGTTTAGGAAAAAATTCTTTGCTTTAAAATCCTTAAACTTAAATTTGTATTACGACTTTTCTCTTTATTTCTATAAAGCAAAAAAACTTGTTTTTTTTTAAATCTAGTGCTTTAATTTCAATTTGCTTTTCGCACAAGTTTTTAAAAATCTACTTTGTGGTGCTGTTAACAAAATCCAGATAAGATTTTAATACGAATAGTAGAAGAAAACTTAAATTGATTCAAGCGTAAAATATTTAAAATTCCAGAAAAGAAATTTAACTTAAATAAGCTCAAACAAAAGTAAAACTAATTTGCTTTTAAACATTTTCACAATTTAATTTAATTATTAAACACACACACTCGCAAATATTTATTCTATACATTTCTTGCTTCATTAAAACTTTTAAAGAACAACAAAATATAAGAAATAAAAAACCAAAAATAAAATAAGAAAAAATATTAATTTAAACTTTTAAATGAAACAAAACTCAATTGTAAACAAAAAATTGCGAACGAAAAATTCTGCAACCGGATGTATCTCTTCGAAGTATATCAGTGCAGAAAGATTCATAAGAAAAGTTATGATTTTTTTAGTTTTATTTTAAAAGAAAAGTCATTAAATAAAGAAATTAGGTGACGAAAGAGAGGTGAAGAGAAAACAGAACTAATTTCTGTCAATATTATTACGTTGAAATATTAATGACTAGCTGTGTTGACAATATTTGTCTGATTTTTTATATATTTTGTCAGATTTGCTTTAAAAGTAATCCACTCTTACTTTTATAGTGCTCTTTGTAAAGAGGTACCTATCGCTGGTTAAATTTCTAAAATATATAAAAAATTCAAAAATTCTTGTAGAGTTACTGTTTAAAATATACCGCTTTCAAAAAGTAAAAGCTGCTGCCAAGTTTGCATTACCATTGAATCGGTAACACTTCATACTTTCATTGCCTTTTCTCTATTTTCTCTTGGAAATGAGATAATTTTTCGGAAATCTAATAGATTGTGAGTGATGCGAACACAAACAGACAGATGAGGCCCATTTATGGCTCAACGGGTATGTAAACAAACAAAGTTGCCGCATTTGGGACGAAGAGCAACCTGAAGAGATTCAAGAACTGCCACTTCATCCAGAAAAAAACAACGGTTTGGTGTGGTTTGTGGGCCGGTGGAATCATCGGTCCATATTTCTTGTGATGATGATGATTCGTAAAAATTTTTTGTAAAAATTATATCTAATTTTTTTTAAATTTTTTTGAACAAATTTTATCGAAATTTTTTTGTAAAAATTTTTTGTAAAAATTTATTGAAAGTTTTTTATAAAAATTTTATCAAAAATTTTTTGTCAAAATTTTATTGAAAGTTTTTTGTAAAAATTATATCGACATTTTTTTAAAAAAAACTATATAGAAATTATTTCGTAAAAATTTTATCGAATGTTTTTTTGTAAAAATTTTGCAAAAAACTTTTTTGAAAGTAAGGACCTTTCAGCAATCTATATTGAGTTAGAATTGTCAGACTGAAGCACAATAGGGTGGTCATATTGAGCAGTGGGCACCCTATGCGTCTATCGGCTACCTCTACGTATTGCTTTCTATAAAGCCGTTTTAGTATATTGTCAGTTACAGTGCCGTGAGCCTCAAACTAAGTGATAAACTATGGGTAGAGGTATGACGGAGCCCAATTTTACGAAGCGATAAAATAAAATACTAAGCAACGTGATTGTAAAATTTCATTATTAAATTGATTGTAAGCGAGTGGTTAAAATTTTCAAGTTTCTAATAATTTAATTACAGTATAGATCTTTCATCATTTGACAGCCTATTTACTTTTCAACATCATGTAGGGTGCAATCTTTACTTACATATATAACTTAAAAATAGGTAGCTACAACACAAAAACTTCTATGTGCCTTAATGCAAAATGTATACAAAGGTACGGCACATAACTTTAGCTTTTTTTCTGTAAATCAAGTGCCGCTAAAATATATCTAACCTCTGTTTTATATTAAAAACTTCATTTATTTTAATATTTATTAGCATAAATATTTAACCTTATTTTATATTTAAAATTTTTTTCATATAAAACATGTCACTCGCAACAAACAATTTACATATTTTGTGCTTTAAAGTACCTTAATACTCTAGCTACGACGTGTCTTTATGTTCTTAACGTATACAATAGGAGGTTAACATGAGTGTATAGGAAAGCTTATGAATAATGAAAGATTATGTCTTATGATGATGACACGAACAGGAAATAAATACGTGCAGACCAATGTTGCCATATATTTTTCTTAAAAATCCTCAAGTCAACCAAAAAAAAAACTTTTTTGAAGTGAACACTTCTTTAGGTACGTTAAGCACATTTTGGTTAAAGAAAAATTATTGAACTCGAAACTCGAAAACCGTTGTCACCATTATCACAACCGTAACCGCGTCACCTAACATTCGTTTCTATACATAGGTCAGCTCGTTTTGGTTGAAGAAAAATTATGGAACTCGCATCATCGTCACCATCGTCACGTAACATTGTTTCTATACATTGGTCAGCACGTTATGGTTGAAGAAAAATTATTGAATTGGCATCATCATCACCATTGTCACCTAACATTGATTCTATACATACATAGGTCTGCTCATTTTGGTTGAAGAGAAATTATTAAACTCGCATCATCGTCTATCTATAAAAATCAACATTAGGTGACGATGATGCGAGTTCAATATATGTGATCCGGCCACCTTTTCATGGGAAAAGGTGGCTTATGACTCAAAAAAAATTTTTCCACTTTTTTTTTGGTTTCGATAGTTTTTGAGACGCTCTTTCACGTGGTGAAATAAAAGGAAAACATAATTTTATTGAAAATCCAGAATCAAGAAAATAAATGGAATTGAAAAATTTAAAAACAGGATTAAACGCTGAAAAAAAGATTTTACCGAAAAAAAACTGTTTTACACAAAAAATATTTATTTAGCAGTATTAAGTAGTTTTCTTCGTCGCTATCCTTGTTGAAACTCTTGAAGTTGCATTGTTTATCTTTAATAGCTAATTTTTCGAAATTTTGTTTTTGAGTCATAAGCCACCTTTTCATAGACCAGGTCACATATATATATGTATATATTTTCACAAAAAGCTTTCAATAAGCGGACATTTGAAAAAGAAGCAAAAATTGTAGAGCTGAAAACTGTAGTAAAACTTTCAATTTAATAATAAAAACATTATTATCAATATTTGTATTCTATGAAAACTTAAATGATCTCGTTGCTTTGCAATTTATAAAAAAAATCGTGGGAAAAATAAACACAAGTTACTTTATTTTCACTTCTATTGACAGTCCCACCGACTACTCAGCATTTTCAGTTCACACTAAAATAATAAATATCACATTTTTTTAAAAACTTTTTTGTAGTTAAACATTTTTTTAACTTTTTTGACATCTCAAAAAACTTCGGAAAATAGATAAATCGTCACAAATGGTAACACTGATGCAGACACAGCTTCAAACTTTGTTGTTGCTTATAGAAGATTATTAAAATATAAGAACCTTACTTTCTTGGTTTGCATTTTTTTTAATTATAAAAAAGAATCAACACAAGTTGCTGTCTAAGTTACTTTTACTCCTTTCTTTTTAAAACACTTTAATGTAAATATTTTTTTTTATATTTCCATCTTATTAAGCTTTTAACATAATATTTGTTTGTCTACGAGAGTATGAGCTATTTATACGCTTAAGTAGAAATATTTTTATTCGCCTCAATTCCAAAACCAAAACAACTAAATGTTAATATAAACACAACGACTTTGTCCTGATTTGAAAACAAACTAAATCCTTTTCAACATCGTTTTAAACTTACACATATTTATAAAAGCTTACATGCATACACTAGCAAGCAGACTGTTATTGTTCGATAAGTAATGTAACATACTGCAGTGTATCAACATAAAGGTTGAATGACATTTTCATTTAGGCTTTAACTGACATGTCTCTTTTCGTCTGTTTATTTTTGAATTTATTACACACCACAACAAGTAAGCCTTACACTGGCACAAATACTCGTGTATTTAGCTACATACATGCATAAATACAACGTTCACCCAATTGCATCGGTACGGCCCATTAAATTGTAGAGTAAAACCCCACTTTAATGTAATGTGTTTCTATGCTTATGACTAGTTGTATCCAGTACAGTGATTTTGTTGACATGTAAATATTCGTAATAGAAAAAGTAATTGAAAATATTCACAAGTGTAACTTAACCATAAAATGGTGAATTGTTTCGTAGCGAAATTAACTTCCTGAATATATGTGTATGTACATCACCTTAACAAGTTACATGAGCTTATGGTTGTTTGTTTTTAAAGGACAACAAACAAATTCTGTAAATGTAAAGATATAAAAAATATATTGAGATAAGGTAAGTTAATGGTAAAACAAGACACTATTTTTGAAGCTCTTAAATAAATAAAAACTTAAATTTTAGACGATATTAAGCAACAATACAATCTTCATTTTTCGATCTGTTAAGGTAGTTATTTTGCGGACAATTCGAAAAATATAAATTGTACATGTTAGTAACGCCCTATTAGCTTCTTGTTGACTATTAGTAATATATTTAAGAAGACAACACAGTGCAACAAATCAAATTTTAGAAAAAAAACATGAACTTGATAGTATAGGTACGATTCTACTAACGAAGGATAATAAAACCCTATACTCAGTTTGGCGAAATTTGAGACCAATTTTTATTTGTGGACCTCGAAAGATTCTAAAAATCTGTGGGCCCTTCAAAAATGGTGTCATCAGTTTTTTTCTAATATCTTATTCAAACTAAGTGATACCGCTTTAATTTGTTCGGCAAAAATGTAACTGAGTGTTCGCTAAATTATTGCTATTAACATTTTATGTCAAATAATTCTTCCAAAAAAACCGACTTCAAAACAGTCAAACTTAAAATCATGTTTCTTTAAGAATGTAACTATTGCGACACCCTGTAATTTCCGAATTCAAATTTTATACTAGTTATAGCGGTCGTAGCAATACAGGTTCATTGTAAATTTCAACCGTCTGTCTGTAACGGTTTAAAAGTTTGGTCATATACATCAAATTACATAAACTATTGCGACACCCTTTATTGGGACACCCTTTAAATTCAAATTTTAATTTAAATACTTTATAAAGAGGACTTTGCCATACAGATTCTTTTTAAATTTTAACTTTGTGTCCATATACGTCAACTATTGGGACACCCTTTAATTTTCAATTTTAAATATTTATACTTGTTGTTATACCAGACATAGTAGTGAACATGCTGTCTATTTTTCAAGTGTTTGTCTATAACGGCTCCAAAGATGAGGACATAATGGTCAAAATACATCAATAATGGGGACATCCTTTAATTTATAGATCCAAATTTTATACTTGTTGTAATAGCGGACTAAGCAATATAGGTTCTTTGTAAATTTCAACTGTCTATCTATAACAGTTGAAAAGTTTGGCCTTATATATTACTGTTACATTAACTATTGGGACACCCTTTAACTTACAAATTCATATCTTACACTTGTTATTTTAGCGGACTTAGCAATACAAGTTCTTTGTAAATTTCAACTGTATGTCTATAACGGTTCAAAAGTTTGGACATATTTATATCAAAATAAACCAACCAATGGGACACCCTTTAATTTCTAATTTTAAATATTTATAATTATTATAACAGACATAGAAACGAACATTATGTGCAACTTTCAAGTGTTATTCCTGGACATTTTTTAAGAGAAAATTAAAAAATATTTTTTTTACTTTTTTCAGCATAGCTCAGAGGGACTCTTAAATTTTCACTACTAATGGCTGATTTCTAAAACATGAATTGTTTTGTCTTCGAACAATGTGTAGTGTTTCAAAACGCCGCATTGCAAAACATTGACAATGTATATACCCTTCCAGAACGCAGCAAACAAGCAATTAAGGCATCAGTTTCTAATGCTTGGTTTTCACTATGTCATTTTTGTTGTCAAATTGTCCAAATTGTTGGCAATTGTATGAAAACGGATTGTCATATGGTACCATCTATGTTTGCAGTCAGTTATGCACACCAACTGCCATCTTAAATGACAAATAAGTGAAAACGCCAAATTTTAGTTTGTCAGCAGATATGGCATCATTTTTTTCTTAAAGTAGATTTGACAACAAGTTGTCAACTTTTTTGTTTGTCTTTACCGACTTTTTGTCAGTTCTTAAAATGCAGTGAAAACGCATTTGACGCAAAATGACGACAATTCATTTGAGGCAGTTTTTGTTGACAGTTCATATGACATAATGAAAACCAAGCATTAGCATATGAAAATGTTTTGTATGCGGTAGCATAAATGTATACAGACATTGTATTGATACATTTTGAAAGTCAGCCAATATATAGGAAAGTTGTAAAACTGAAAGCAAACTGGACATGTCTATGGACCCTAAGTCTGCGTATACACACGGAAACATTTGAAAGAGAAACATTTAGTTTGGAAGGATATTACCGGTGGGGAAGAGAGTATAGTTTTTGTGTTCGGTACCCGGCGACATGCTTTTTTTGTCATTTGTCTTTAAAAATTTGCTTTAAAAATAATAAAGTGTTTGCGACAAAATGTTATTCAAAATGTTTTTCTTCCAAATGTTCGCCCGTCTAAAGCCTAGTACTCTGTTCGAATGTGTTAAGGAACATTTATTATTTCACAAGGAAAATTTAACATTTAAAATGTGGTGTCTATTTCGCAATTCGGAAGAATTTTACGATTTTATCGCTCTCAAATATACCACATTGTTTTACAAAATTTTCCACAAACATTTTACAAAAAAATTCCACATAAAATAATGCCCATTTGCTTTATTTCACATGTTTGATAAAATGTTGCCAGAAACATTTCAATGTTTTTCCACAGCAAAAATACTGCTTCTGCAACATTTTTTTCATGACTTTTTCATAGAAATTTTTTATGTATGTAATTTGACAGCATTCCACATGAAAAAATTATAAGAGTACCAGGCTTAAACTGGGACTTCAATTCAATTTACTGAGAATTTTATCTGAAAAACATTTTATTTGAAAAATGTTTCCGACAAAATGTTCGTTCAAAATGTGTTTCTTCCAAATGTTCGCCCGTCTCAACTGGGACTTCAATTCAATTTACTGTGAATTTTATTTGAAAAACAACAACAAAACCACCAAACAATCAAGAAGGTTCAGGCACGAGAAATGTATAGGCTAGTAAAAAACTAGTGTTTTTAAGGTAGAAAATGCTATTTAAGGTGCCTAGGCATGATCAGGTTGTATTCGTATCTTCAAAAAATTTGTTCAGCTTTACAGTGGCTACAATTTTCCTGTATATTGTTAATGAAAATTTAAGAAGTAATGCTGAAGAAAGTAAAAAAAAGTACAAATATTTAAATTTTTTGTTCAAAAAAAGTTCAGAAATAAATTATGTATGTATGTATGTATGTATGTATGTATGTATGTATGTATGTATGTATGTATGTATGTATTTTTTGACATAAAATGTATATAAAATTTATTAAACGAAAAAATGTATATAAAATTTTTAAAACGTTATAATAAAATAGTAACACAAATAGCAACTCAAACTACTGGATGGATTTAAAAAAAAATTATGAGGAGGTATCTTAGTATCCTGATTCACATATGATATTTTTTTCCGCTAAGTTATCTCGCTTCCGAGAGAAAGTTGAGAAGTAGTGGAAGTACACCGATTTTTTACGATTTAAAGGTACTGCATACTTTAAAGTACCTTTTACTTTTGAAAGCAGTATATTTTAAGCAATGTTGCGCAACAGATGGCGCTATTTGAAAATAATGAGTAACTCATTTCCTATCTGTCTTCTACAGAGCTTTACAATAATTTTTAAAGTTTTATATAAATTTTAGAATTTTATCTACACAGAGCCAAAAATGCCTAATAGAATCAAAAACATATTCTCAATGAAATGTTTTTAGGCTAAGGGTGTTGCCAGCAGAAAGAAAAGAAGATATTTTTAAAGGTATTCCGTATTATTTTCATATGGTAAATCTTTTTAAATTTATCAATAAGGAAATCCCATTAAATCTATAACAAAACTTGTTATTCACAATTTTTTTACTCATTTTTGACAAAAAAAAACAATCAATAGAGAAAAACTTTTTGATTCTATTAGGTTTTCTTATGATTTGTATAACAAATGGATTTCTTATTGATTTTATTAGCCTACCTAATTGATTTTTTGAAAAAGGTTTTTCTGGTTGATTTCATTAGGTTCCTATATGATCATGTGTAAATCAAAATTTTATTTTTTTTTTTAAATCAACATAGAAACTGTTTGTTAAAACATAAAATATAAAATATACATTTGATGTAGTGGTTAAGTGGGTGCCTAAAAAACGAAGCATACCAGGTTCGATCCCTGGCAGAGGACGGAAAAATTTTCACCATGTGTTTTCGGATTTCATAAATTAAGTGGCTTCAACACTCTCTAGATAATCCATCAGAAGAAGCCCCACTGACCTTTTACCCCTGAAAAAATAGAAGATAATATGAAGGCAAAATAAAATGTCACAAAAAGAAAAGGTAGAAACAAATCAAAGATTGATTAGCAAAAAATTATAAGGAGATGCCAAAAAGGTAATTTGTGTTTCAGCAAAACAATGACCCGAAACACACATCGAAGTGGGCAAAAGATTGGTTTGAAAAATATGGGGTGTGTGTTTTAAGCAGGCCTACTCCGTTGCTAGTCTTAAACCCATTAAGAACTTGTGGCGAATAGTTATATCAGTTCTTAAGGAAAAACATGCAACTAATAAAGATCACTTGTGGGCATTAGTTAAAGGAGTATGACATGAGACATGTCAAAAACTCGTTGACCCTATGCCAAAACGGTGCTTACCCGTTATTAAAAATAAATTATATTCCACTTAGTACTAATGTAATAAAGGTAATTAAAGTATATTATTCTCTTCATCTTTTGGAATTTTGTGTTTTTTAACTGACTTCAAAAAAGGAGGTTATCTATTCGTCTGAATGTTGCTTTTTCTATGTATGTAACCACAGAACTCAGCCATTTCTGAACCAATTTTAAATTTTTTTCTTTATTTGAAAGGTTATGCTTTCAGGTTGGTCCCATTTTAAAAACAGTTCATTATATTAAAAATTAAAGGGTGTCCCCATACAACATACATGTTTTTTACGTGTATTAAGAACCGTAAAGGGCAGAAAATTAAAATTTTAAAAATTTTGCGTGCCGCTATAGCTCGCAACAGCAGAAATTAATAAAAAAATAAATTTAAAATTTAAAGGGTGTCCCCATAAGTGACATAATATGACCTATTTGGGTCTATCTTTTGAACGGTTATATACTAAACTTTGAAAATTTTACAGAATGTCGATTACTCTGACCGTTATAATAAAATGTATAAATATTCAAAATTTTAAATAAAGGGTGCTCCAATAGTTCATTTAATTTGATATATATGGCCATACTTTTGAATAGTTGTACACAGACCGCTGAAATTTACAAAGAACCTGTAGTGCTAAGTCCGCTATAACAAAAAGTATAAAATTTGAATTTGGAAATAAAAGGGTGTCCCAATAGTTAATGTAATTCTATGTATGTGGCCAAACTTTTGAACTGCTAGAGACAGACAGCTGAAATTTACAAGGAACCTGTATTGCAAAGTCCACTATAGCAGGTATGCAATTTGAAGTTAGAAATTAAAGGGTGTCCCCATAAATTACGTAATTTGATCTATATGACCCCATCTTTTGAACCGTTAAACACAAACACTTGAAAATTAGGCAGAAAGTCCACTACTTTCTCTGTTATGATAACAAGTATAAATATTTGGAATTATAATGTAAAGGGTGTCCCAATAGTTCATGTAATTTGATATATATATGGTTAAACTTTTAACCCTTATAGACAGATAGTTGAAATTTACAAAGAATCTTTGTGGCCAAGTCCTCTATAACAACAGCTCTTTAATTTAACATTGAAAATTAAAGGGTGTCCGAATAGGTGATGTTATTTGATCTGTGCGCCCCTATCTTTGAAACCGTTACAGACAGAGGCTTGAACGGTGTCCCCATACAAGACGGATGCTGGTGAAAATAGCTTAACTTTTGAACAGTAATAGGGAGAGGCTTGACATTCAATAGTCTTTATTTTTTTCCCTCTAATTTTGGCGCATCTTTTATTTGGTTTAAATCTAATTCTTACATATTACTTCTTACATTTCGAAATATGTAGTAAAAGGTGTCTCTATTTTATGGAACACTACTGTACGTACCACCTATTATACGCAAACTTTGTACGAAAGCTGTTTCGTTTTAGTGCTATATTTTTTTAGAGGGTCGCTTTTTATAAAAATACTGCAAAGTTCCGAAGTCTCAAACAAATTAGAGAGATTTAAATTTAAATCAATTAAGAGCAGGGATCGTAACGGTTATAAGTATTATTAAGAAAACATTTTTTGTTTTTTTATTTTTGCTTCGAAAATAAAAGTTATTTTTCAAGTTTTATTTTTCGCTTAGAAATTAATGATTATTTATTAATTTTTATTTAATATAATGATATCAGTTAAAATAGGTTCTAGGCGCAAAAATCCCCTTTTACACTAATTTGTGTTGCACGAACGTTATGCAAAACTTGCGCAAATCTATACAGATTTGCATAAATACATTTTTTTTAAGCAAAAAGTTAAATTTAAAAAATATCTATATTTTTTAATCGAAAAATAAAACTTAAAAATTAACCATTATTTTCCAAGCAAAAAATAAAAATATTTTAATTAAATTTTTATAATAAAACTAAATGCAGGCAAGAATAGTCCTTGTAATAACGATTATGTTGGTGGTGTACTTTTACATCATGAAGCATTTCTTATTGATTATGGTTTTTTATGGTTAAAATTTATAAAATAATAATTATTTGCGATCCCTGATTAAGAGGCCTTATTTAAGGTGGGTATCTTGAAGCAGTTGGTGCTGTGGACATGTGGGTTAAATGTATTTAGTGCTGTGGGAATTTTGCAACATCGTATTACTACGTTTATTTATGTATATTCCTTGTTTGTCATTTTCTCTCGACCTTTTTTGGAATACTTTAATCATTAAATTTTTTCCAACGTTCACAAATACTTGTAAGTTGTGTTGCCTTTTTTTCTTGTTTGTTATATAAACACATACCACTAGAATGTTCTTTGTTCCAGACATAAACGGAAGTTACAAGTTTTTCATATAGTTGGAAGTTTAAGTATGCTTAAAAAATAATGCCTCTAACAAATTGTTGAAACGAATTATTAAAAACTTAAAAGTAAAAACCTTTTTGTTTCATAAATGTAATATATTTTAAGCGTAGAAAATATCTGCATGGTCTGTACCTAAGGGAGTATAGTTTTTTATATTTTTTTAATACACAAAGCAGTTCTTTGTTGGTTAAAACTTTTTTTTACATTTGAACTTTGAGATAAATGTGAAATAGTCATAATAGGATTTTTATTGTGGCCATTGTGTAAAGTTAAACTTTGCATATATCTGAGATATATGTATGTATGTATATGTATGCATATACTTTTTGCTTAATAAAATAATTTCTGTTTTTTAGGTTTGTGTTTTTTAGCATGAATTTAAAAAACTAAAGATTAAAATCTCCATTTAATACTTTACACAAGTTTCAATATTACGTACTTAAGCCATCCCATAACATTGCCAAAAGTAGCAGAAGAGGGTCTTCATTTAAAACAAGTGCAAAAGACTGGCGAAAAAGGGTCCTGATTACATATTTAAGGCTCAATTGAAGCCTCTTTTTGTTTCCCAAAAATGAATAGAATTGAAAACAAAACTTAACAAGTAAGGGTGCTATATTCGGCCATGCCGAATCTCATATACCCTTCATCATAGTATTGCTAAATATTGCGTTACCTTCTTATGTTTCTTTGAAAATTTTTTTTATATTTTTTTTTTTGAAAATTTTTTATTAATTTTTTGTAAAAATATTTTTAAAAAATTTTTTTTTAAATTTTTTTTTAATTTTAGTAAAATTTAATATTATTCTGTTTTGAGAATTTTATTGTAAAATTTTTTTTAATGTTTATTTTTTTAAAAATTGTTGTAAATTTTTTTTATATTTTGATACAAAATTTTTAAAAATATTTTTTTGGATAAATTTTTTTGAAAATTAAAAATTTTATTGTTTATTTAATATTTTCTTCGACCTTAAGAACGCAAATTTTATTTACTCCTTATTTTGGGCTCTAGGTTAAAAATTTTATTTTAAATTTTTTGCAAAAAATATTATTGAAAATTATTTTTAAAAAGTTTTTTTCTTACACCCCAATGTGCCTTTTGACTGCTCCTGGTTACCAGTGGGTCTACTGGCTACCACTATGTGTATTGCTTTCTTTAAAGGCTTTTAATATACATCAAAGCGGAAAAACACTACCAGCCTAAAAACAAACAAAAAAATCGTCCGTCGCAGGGTGTTGTTGTTCCTCCGAGATCTGTATGCACTCCTTGCGAACTACTTGTCGCGGTCTAATATTTATTTAACAAAAACAAGCAAAAGATAATCATTACAAGCGATAAAAAATTGAAATAAAATAACGTGAAAAATATATGTGGGCATGGTTTTTTGCCCGAAGCTGCGAATAGAATCGTCTGATGTTGCTGAATTGCAAACCTAAAATTTTCGAAACTATGCCTGTTAGATTGGTGGGCTTTAGACTTTCGTACCTCGTCTGGTGGATTAGCAAATGACATTTCAACCCAAACACGGACAAACACACATCGCTCGCACATCAACTTTTCTATCTATAAGAATCCACATTATATATATGTACTTTATGTGGTCGAAAATAAATATTGTAGAAATTAGACACGGAATGAGAAATTTATATATACCCTTTCCAACTGTGGTGAAGGGTAAAAAAAATTAAAATTATCAGAAAAACTAAACTCAAATTGAGGAAAATTAAAGAAAAGTGTATCAAGGTTTACGCCAAACAACGTTAAGAGATTTTGCAATCTACTGTAATTTGTTAAATTGTATATTTTTCGTGAAAGAATTCGGATAAGTTGTAATTATTTTTACTTCAAAAATAATAATTCAAACAATAGATTAGGTAAGGATGAGTGTACCAATAGTATGCTCGCAACTCGAAGACACCCTAAGTCCCTTCATTTGCGTCCTGTTACCTATCATTTAGCTAAGTGACTCTCCTAATAAAACCGACGATGGTGTCTCTTGGCCCATAGTGAAATCTTTCGCGTAGTCATGAAATCGGGCATTAAATGACGTGGATAATTTCTCTGTATACTCGTTATCGATATAGGTAATAGGTCTCTTTTGTATACCTTATAAAATTTGTATCTATTTCTGAAAATTTTTCAATTCTTAATGTATTCTAAACCAGGTTTTAAAAGATTTTTATGAAAATATTTCTCGATGCTACAACTCTACTTTCAAACATTTAATTGTGGGAATTTCCAAACATTTGTGTTAAAAAAAAGTTTAATGTTTAACCAAACACATTAATAAAAAGACCCAACAAGGATGTTGCTTTCAAAAATTAAAAGGCCTCAGCTTTTGATTTATATAGCAACGATTTGCATTTACATAACTAACAATAATACAAAAAAATGGAACACATTTAATTGGGTCACCAACTCCAACATAGTCGTTCGTAATATTTTTAAAAAGGATTTAGAATTTTATATGACGCAGCGAAAAAAGAAAGAAAAAATTTTCAAAAATCTCATAAATTTAACAAGCGAATGCTTAAAAGCGACAACTTTATGGGGGATTTTCATTTTATTACAAAATGTTAATAAAAATTCATTCAGTATTCTTTGTTGTATAAAAAGGAATAATAATAATAAAGAAACTTACATAATACATACATATGTATATATTTACATATTTATAGAAACAAAACGAAATACGAAAATGTTCAACGAGGCGTATACGTGCTTGTAAAGTGATTGAATTGTTGAGCAATGTACGCAAATGAATTTAATACAATTGTTGAATTAAAATTTATTTTTATTTGCTGATATTAATTGTTTGTATTTTTGAAAGTTTAATAAATTTTTTTCTAAATATATGTATATTTTATAGAAAAGTACTTACAAATTTATAACTTACCTAAAGCATTCTCCCTTTGTAACAATAAAAAAAACTAAACCTGTGAGCATTAGCGGTAATGCTTATTTTTCGGAAAAATAAATAAAATTTTCTATAGTAAAATATCGGTTTTGCAATCGTCGATCGATCGCGAGTTTTTTGTATACCACCGATCATTCGTAAAATTTTATTTTGACACCTTTGTATTTCTTCTAATTTTGATACTAAGGAAGTATTAAATAATTTAATTCCACAACACTATATTAAAATCGAATTATTTGGTAGAAGTTTGCAATCTAAGCTTAATTGTTCATTTACGAGAGCGGAGTCGCATGACTCAGAAAAAATGCCAACAGTCGTCCGAAAATTTCTTGCCCTATAGCAACCAGAATTTAGGCCTGAGTAGCATATAGAAAATGTAATCCCTTAGGTGACGTTATGAGAGTCGTAAACGATTCCAGAACCATGACCATAAATACTTTCGATGCGTTAATGTAATTCTAGGTGTTGCAAACGTATATTATTTTTCCCTTTCTATTTTGGCCTGTAAGTTAAGTAGAAGCATCATATAGCTGAAAGGTACAGCAGCGATCAACATTAACGTCAGAACTAGACACCCATATCGCACTAGATGTACCGCACAGTCACAATGTGTAGCAATTTATAGAACATGGCAAGCGTGGACCCATGCTCTAACCTCTTATTTAGGCGATGGAGACTCTCCAATTCCTTCTGTTGAGAGTGCAACAGCACACTTTGATTAACAATGCACCATACCTGCATACATCGATCGGCCACAGAGAGGTGCGGCTCTCTGTGGATCACCTGTTGCCGTGGTACCAGTCTTTTATACATTGGTCGGTCGTTGAAGGTGACCCATATTAAAACAGACCTATTATTCCAGATTCAGGTTGCAGGAACCCTGGCATCTGGTGCCCCCATTTTCCCCGAGAGCAGTGTGACAGTTTGTAACTCCGGGGGAGTTAAAAGATACCATCAAAATCTAAGGCAGCCGAAGACAATAATTCTAATATGACAGCCTGTTCTAGATCTCCAACCAACCACATACAGACAATCTAGCGGACTACTAATGAATTTTGCCTCGGAGCCTGTGGAGAACATTACTCCTTACCAATTGAAACACGATCAAATATTTTAACCCTGTACTGTAGCTAAAGAAAATATTTCCCATTCTAATATGTTAACTATACTAGGACCGTAGTATACGTAGGACCTCTACGTAGCACTTAGAACCAAATATTCTGTCACGATTATAACAATGGACTGTAGCTTGTTTAGCAGTGAGTTAGATATTTTATTTCCGGAATAAAGTAAGCTAATAATAATCCCCGATATTTTGTACTAACACTAAAGATAATTAAGATAAAATACTGAGTATATATAAGGTGTCATAACTAGCACCTTATATATGCTTGATATATCACTTAACACGTTCATATAAAAAATACAAAATGCCTTGAACTTGATACATTATGACACACTAGTACTAAACTCAGAAAGCTTGTTAGTAAAATGTACGTTGTTTTTGAAAAAAGCATATCTCATGAGAACAAATAAAAGTTAAAAGGTCACTAGAAATATATTGGGGTCATTCCCGCAATATTGTTTCTATATGTGAACCCGCGAACTGTTTTTTTCTGTTTTTCTTGGTTAAAATATATAAATAACGTAGTACTTATTGATAGGAATAAATATGAACGCTATGAGCAGTATTATGCAAGAAATTTTACTATGTTGCAATCTACTATGTTGCAGGCGGTACTTAACAAACGAAGAACTGTTTTAAAATATGTTTCTGCAACGCTAACGGTTTGCGCCAACACAAAAATGAACTCGAATATGTACTTCCTGAAGAAGCAACAAATTGCTGCCATGCAGGTTTCAGAGACTCACTTAACAACAAATAGCTTTTTTAAAATCAATGGCTATATATGTATTACCCCCGTGGTAGAGCATATGGTGGTTCAGCAATACTAATAAAGGCTCGAATTAAGCATTATTTACTGTGTAGTTTTTGTGAGGACTACCTTCAAGCAACAAACATCTCCATTGAAGAATATCATCAAAATTTCGTTATTTCTTCGATTTATTCACCTCCTAGATTTCAAATATCAGAGAGTCAATATAGCGACTTATACAAATCACTAGGTCCCTGTTTCAAAGCATCAGGTGACTACAACGCTAAACGTACGCTTTATGGATCCAGCCTAATTACTCCAAAAGGACGTGATTTATTTGACACAATTTCAAAAATGCGTTTGAATGTGACATCGAGGTGACAACCCACCTATTAGTCTACTGATCGGCAAAAAATACCTGATGTTATTGATTTTGGCATGATTGAGGGTATTCCGAGAGAACTGATTAAACTTGAAGCGTCACTTGAAGTATCCTCAGATCATTCACCCACTATTGTATATATATGTATTCTGAAAAATATCGTTTCACCAAGATCAAGCACAAGCATAAATTGGTTGGAATATAAAGATCATTGTTCGGGAAACGTCCCTCTAAGAACACCAGAAGACGTAGAGCATAGTCTTATTGTTTTTGATCAGCTTCCCAACATGAAACAACTTATTAGACACAATCAAGTTTACACTGCAGACGTAGAGAGGGTATTAGCTGAAAAAATAAAAATTCGCAGAGAGTGGCAGTCACACAGATCAACAGCTAAGAGAGTTACTGTCATATTTATTCGTAACTAGCTAGATAATAACCCTACTAAACTAACTCGATGTTAAGAGCCTTCTATCATCTTAGTTTTGATAATAACCACAAGGCCTGATTCTACTCTTGCCTGAAGATTAAAGAGATACCCAAAATAATAAAAGCAACAATAAAAAAAATTGTTTGCCTAGAATTGATTGGGGTCAATTAAATACATTTATTAGCCTAAAGTAAATAAATCAGTCAAGTGCGAGTTAGTCTCACACACGTAGGGTTCCGTACTATGTTTAGTACGCCTTTAAAAACTCAAGTTGTTAATTTTTTCATATCTTAAGGGGCACCCTTTTCTTTTTAATATCAAAGACATATTCGCGAAAATTTCAACGCGATTGGAACACCCTTTAAATTTTAAATTGTTGTTATAACGGCTATGGTAATACACTTTCTATAAAAATATCAGGCCTACCTATTGTCATTCAATAAAATAAGGTAATATACGTGAAAACATGTCATTGCTGGATCACCCTTTAGTAATTAGTAATTGTTACAGCGGCCGAAATATAAAATCTACTGTAAACAATTCAAGAGTCTACCTATTACGGTTCAAAAAATAAGGCTATTTAAGTAAAAATCATGTCTCTGTCGGAACACCCTTTAATTTTTATTATTTGTTATAGTAATAAACCTCTTGTAAAAAGTTCAAGAGTCTACTTATTATCGTTCAAAACTTAGGCCATATACACGCAAAGCACGTCACTATCGGAACACCCTTTAATTTTAATGTTTAATTTAATAGAAAGCGAACATGGAGTTAATTACTGTCTGCAAATTTTAAGTGGTTGCCTCATATAGCTCAATAAATAAAGACATAAGGCAAATAAAACCTCACTTTCGGACCACCCAATAAGTTTTAGTATTTATTGCTATAGTGGCCACAGTTATACACCATCTGTGAAAATTTCAAGAGTCTACCTATTATGGTTTAAAACTTAGGCCATATACATGCAAATCACGCCACTATCGGAACACCTTTTAATTTTTAGGTTTATTTTTTTAGACTTGTTTATAAAGCGAACTAAGTGTAAATTACTGGTTGTACATTTTTAGTGTATGCCTCGTACAGTTCAGGAAATAAACACACATTCGTGGATAACACCTCTCTATCGGAAAACCCTATAAATTTTAGTATCTGTTACTATAGCGGCCACTGCTATACACCTCCTGTGAAAATTTCAAGAGTCTACCTATTATGGTTCAAAACTTATGCCTTATACATGCAAATCACACCACTATCGGAACACCCTTTAATTTTTAGTATTATTTTTTTATACTTGTTTATATAGTGAACTAAGTTTTAATTACTGTTTGTAAATTTCAAGTGTATCCCTCCTACAGTTCAAGAAATAAACACATTTTTGTGAATAACACCTCTCTATCGGAACACCCTATAAGTTTCAGTATTTGTTGCTATAGCGGCAACAGCTATACATCATCTGTAAAAATTTCAATAGTCTACCTATTACGGTTCCAGAGATAAAAGGCGCTGACAGACGGACAGACGGACAGACGGACAGACATTGTAGCGAAAACAATAGGGTTACGTTTTTACACTTTGTGTACGGAATCCTAAAAACAGTTTGTAATTAAATATTCATGCAATTTGCAAATATATGAATTGTAATTTTTCAATTACATTACACTATTTGTTTTGAATTACACATTATATGTAATTTATAATTGAAAAAATTGTAATTAATTTGTACAAATCACAAGTAATTGTGATTTTAAATTTTTAATTACAAATTAATTTGTAATTGAAAAATTGTAATTAATTTGTAATTACAAATCACAAGTAATTGTAATTATAATTTTTTAATTACAAATTACATGTAATTGTGATTCAATTACATGTAATTTGTAATTAAAATGCATGGAAAATTTTCAGAAATATAATAGAATTTTCTTCATTTGAAAGTAATCGTTATTGTCTAATTACAATTGAATAATTACAATTATAATTACATGTAATGTGTAACTAAAAATTTCCAATTACAAGCAGTTGTAATTGAATTTAGTCCCTGATTTAAATTACAATTAATTGTAATGTGTGATTGAGAGTATTCAATTACACATTACTTGTAATTTTAATTGTAATTGAAATGTAATTGAATCTCTCCATGTCTGATTGCAGGTATAATAGACAATATAAAAAACTTTAAAAATGCTCTACTAACAACAACAAAATGAGATGTAAGCTATTTTTTTATTGCCACAAATTCATTTGACAATTTTTTTAATCATTTTTATTCTTTAGGTCCATAAGCTTACATCATACATTCGATTCAATAAACCACATATTTAAATCCAATCACTGACAAGGGCTGGTATAGTCATCCTACTTTCATTAGGTTTAACATACAGGCTTTTGAATATGCATATTTTTTGTGCCCACAAATATAAAAAAAAATACAAATGTGAAAATGAAACTTGTATTCCTGAATTTTTATTATTTCATCCAGCTACGCAATTTCTGATTTGATTTTCTATGCAAAAATATGTGATTTTTTCAAGAAATAACTGTCAGATAACTTTGGTTAACAATACCACTCAAAATATATATATCAATGCGAATAGCTTCACAGGCTTGGCAGCGAACGAGTTAATATATTCATCTACCTAAATTCTATTTTCAAACAGGATGTCACTATATTTTTTTTTCTTTTATCTTGTTTTCTTTTTCATGTTTCTCAGCTTTGTCATAAGTTCATTAGCATTACGCATTTCAATATTCTCTCATCATTTCATTGCATTTCCTATTTTGTTTGATGGGAAAAACTGTCAATAAGAAAAGTAGTGAATGCATTTTTGCTGGTTTTCAATTGCTGATACCTTGTATAGATTTCTTTCATTTCTTGGAGCTTTTGTTAAAACAAATCGCATATATTAGAAATTCAATTTTTCAATATAGGAATCTTTTTATTTTCTTTTCCGTTAGATACGTTTCAATTAATCAACAGTTATGGAGCACTGCCTCGGCTTCTGTCTTAAAAAAAAATTAAAGGCATCAAAATAAGATTCTTCATTTAAATCCGCTGGCTCAAAACAACCTAATTTATATTGGTTACAGTCGACTTCTTAAAGGCGGATATTGCTTCTCTTCTCTGATCATCAGAAAGATGACCGCAAATGTTAATATACAATTTTTGTCTTGTACAAAGCAATATAAATAATTTAGTCTATATCTTAAAGTATGCAGAACCCGACAGAGAAGGTTATCAATTAGACTGTATGTTGCTTTTTTATTGTTGTGCCCTCAGAATAAACAAAGCGATTTAAAAATTTTTTGTTATTAAAAATTTTACAGATTCGTCCCACCCATTTTGGTAATAGTTTATGATTTTACAAGCTAAAGGGTATCCCCATACAACATACATGGTTTTTGTTCCTATAGCTGACAATAACAACAAAATATACAATAGTAAAAAGATAAAATGAAAACATAAAACTTACGTAATTTCATATATAAGACGTATTTTCTGAACCGTTACAGAAAAACACTTAAAAATAAACAGAATGTGTATTACTACACCCAGAGAAAAAATGACACCATCCGTTATCAAAACGACCACATACGGTGTCGATATGTAAATGTTCATTCCTTTCCAAATTTATTATAATAAAACAGATTGTAATAGATTATACATTTTTTTAAATATTATATTCAAAATAAATTTATCTTATAAATAATAAATAACAATATTTAATATTTATGCTCACAGGTCCATTTTTTATTTTCATCATTGATGTTTCATTAATTGGTGTCATCAAATCTGAAATTATATCACAATAGAATTGTTCAAGATGCTCTATGTAATTCCTATCGCAATTTATTTTACCTTGGTTAAAACTCTTCCGCTTTTTGGAGCAATATGACACTAATCCACCATTGGTCCACTTTGGTTAGCACAGACATCAATTTCGAACTGTGAAATTATATATACATAAAAATAATAAGCCGTTTATAATCATAACATTTTATTACCTATGTTTTTTTTTGGGCAAATATCTTCTCTCTAAACTCCCCTCGCGGACTTAAACTTAAAACATGCTCCAGTCATTTTGAGACAATCTGCAATATAATATTGCGCTATATTGATATTTCAAAAAATGCCTTTGGATAAATTGAAGGAAACTAACACAATGCAAAATATTTACTACTGCAAATTTGAGCACGTTCGTTGAGAACTTGACAACACTCGTTGTCTATTCGATCACGTTCGTTTACAAGTTGACAACGTGCGTTGTAATTAAAACACATTCGCTGTCAAATTGAAAACACTCGTTGTCCATTCGACCACGTTCGTTTACAAGTTGACAATACCCGTTGTCAAACAAAAGTGACAACGAAAAGGTTTCAAAGCGACCACGTTCGTTGTCGATTTTGCAACGTCGTTTTTCCCTCAGTGTATGTCCCGCGCCCACTAACGAAACACATTCTGTATTCTGCTAGACTATGCACATTAGCATGAGGGTTACTTGTGCAAAGTTTCAAGACTACCTATCATAGTTCTCTAGGTACGTAATAATATTTTTTCACCTTGTATGGGAGATACCACGCCCACCAATCTGTGTTTTGTTAGACTATATACATTAGTATGAGGGTTTCTTGTGCAAAGTTTCAAGAATCTACCTATTGCAGACCTCCAGGTGGACGATACTAATTGTTCACTTTGCATGGGAGGTACTACGATCACTAGTTTCCTAGATACTTAGAAATTGAGCGTAAAAGTGAGCGTGGTAAATTTTTTCTTTCGGTAAAGACCTAATTTGGGTAATGATGAAGATTTAAAAAATTGGTAAAATCGGAGCAGCCGTTTTTAAGTGACGCGATTAACAACGAACCACATTTGATTTTATTTATATTATTAATTATTATTTATTTATTTATTAAATAGATTTTTTAATACATATTTCCAATCTTAAAGATTAAATATTACTAAATTATCTATATTTGGCATAACATGATAGTTGTGTGCCAGATTGGCATATGTAAAGCTATGCATTATTTCATTTATTAACGTAATTTCTTTAATTTTAAAATTTTTTTTTTTTAATATTTTATTTAATATTACATAGAATGAAATTTATAATCAAGCTTAAGTTCGTTTTTATTCTCTCTAAGAAAGAATTAATTAATCTTAGAGAGAATAAAAACGAACTTAAGCTTGATTATAAATTTCATTCTATGTAATACATAAACAGTTCGACTAATAATAATTAAAATTTTCAAAATTTTATTTAAAGTAAAAAATATTTTTAAATGCATTTATATACAATTCATTTAATATTAGTTTTCTGTATTTAAGACAAATTTCTAAATATTTATACAAGGTAAAGTAATCAAATTCAAACCCATTTAATATGTTCAGAACTTCATTCAAATCTAAAGTAGTTTGTTTAAAATATTTTACTCTGAATTCATAGTACAATGGACAAATTCCAATTATGTGTAGAGTGTTTTCTGTGGCGTCTACGTTACAAAGTGAGCACAGGCCTACTGAGGAACTTCTAAAGGCCCTGCCATTTATGTCTAATAATCCACCTCTTACTCTTATTATTAAACTTGCTGCTCGAGACGACAGATCAAAAACAGAAAGTGGTTTCATGCTATAATCCACCTGCGAATATAGATCGTGGAATTGAGAGTTTTTTGCGACAACCAATAGATCTTCTTTTTCCTTAATTGTTAAAAGGTCAAGGATTTGTTTTGAGTATGCACATATAGGATTTTCAGTATTGTCGCGTATAAAATTATATTTCCACATAAAGTAATCCATTCATCTGCCCAATATGTCTTTTTTGATATTACCTTCTCAGCTAAAATACGCGGCAACCTGTGTCTAGGCATGCACAATGCTTTATTGATATAATCAAAATGGAGCTTAAAAGTATTAACGTATAATGAGTTTAAACCAGTTTCTAAGTAAAGCATGTAATTTGGTGTGTTTTTATTCAGATATTTTTTTTATAAAATATCTGAATTTGTCAACTTCATCATATTTTGTAAAACCCCAGATTTGAGCACCGTAAAACATAATCGATTTTGAAGCGGCGTTGAAGATTTTGAGTTTCTTGTTATTTGTGATTTTGGGATGGTTTATGTAATGTGACCATGTTGAAGAAATAGCCATTTTAGAGGTGGATAATTTACTTACTATGCGTTTTTTGAAAGACAAGTTATAATTAAGGTCCATTCCCAAATATCTGTAGCTGTTAACGATTTCTATGTTATTTTCACCATAATTTCATTTCAGATTATTAGATATTCTTGTTCCACTGCGAAATACTAATATTTTGGATTTAGCAAGATTAACTTTTAGGCTCCAAGTGTTGCAGTACATATGAAGTTTATTAATCATATTCTGAAGAATGTTTGGCGAATCAGATAAGATGACAATGTCATCAGTGTAAAGAAAAATTTTTATTGGTTCATCTACTACATTTACACCACCAGGTAATGCATCAGCCAAGTCGTTAAGAAATAAAACAAACAAAATAGGTCTTAGAATATACCCCTGCTTTACCCCGATGTCTACACCGAATGAGAGAAAGTGTTCCCATAAAGAATTTGACTAGTATTATTTTCATAGTAAAGTTGTAAAATGCGAATTATCTTAGACGATAAGACCATACAGGATAATTTGTAAAAAAGAGAGTTCCTTGGTATCATATCAAAGGCGCAGGAAAAATCCACGAAGAAGGCGTAAGTGCTTTTACCATTACAGTTATTCAAATGAACAATATTAACCAGATTAAAAACGTTATCAATTGTAGAGTAGTGTTTTCTAAAGCCTGCCTGATACTCATATAATATCTTGTTCTTATCAATCCCATCAGTTAAACGATTTAAAAGAATATTATTAAAAATTTTACACAATGTGTCTATTAACGATAATCCTCGATAATTTGTTGGGCTATTTGGATCCCCTTCCTTTAAAAGTGGGATCAGTATAGACTTTTTAAAGCAGGAAGTTATGTTTTCTTTTAAAAAAATTTTGTTAAGTAGACATAAAACTTCATTAACGAAACTATCGGGAGCATATTTATAAAATTCATAACTTGATCCATCAAAAACTGGAGCCTTTTTATCTTTTAATGAACACAGCACTGAATAGAGCTCACAGAGTTCAATTGTAGAATCAAGAAAAGCATCTGTAAAACAAGGCAAACTCCATTGTAATGTATTTTCGTGGTTTGTATTTTCTAGCATAGTACTAAAATGTGTAAGAAAGTCTTCCGATGATAAGTCACCCCTCGTTATTCTCCTACGTGTTTTCAAATCATTTGCCAATTTCCACAATTCTTTACTGCAATTAACGTAGTTAAGTTGTTCTAAATTTTTATTGTAAACTTCAAGTTTACTATTACGGCATATATTTAAATATTTGACTTTATAAGAAAGGTATTTTGCCTTATTTACATATGTGTGCTTTTTCCTATATTTGTTAAGAGATTTCATCATAATTTTTCGGGAGCGAGCACATTTCCAATTAAACCATTTTTGTTTTGGATCAAAGCAATACTTGTAGTTGGTAGTAATATTAGATTTTACAATTTTGTTTTTTACAGAGAGTACCATTTCATCAACAGATATATTGTGTACATTATTTATATTTTTAGTGAGAAGCTTTAAATTTTCAGAATATTTAAATGCAAATTTGTCGTTCCATCATATTCTTTGCGGTGTCGAATCAGCTGCAGCTCTATTGTTAGACATTGGAGAAATTAATTTAAGTACCAGTGGCATATGGTCAGAGTAAGGTTTACAATCAATACTAAAATAATCAACGAAATACAATAAACTCTGAGAGCCAATACAGTAGTCTATAACAGAGCAACCACTTCCACCAAAAAAAAACTATATTCACCCTGTGCATCACCCACTGTCCTACCATTAAGTACTATGCCCCCCAGGTTTTCAACTAGATCTATTAATCTGTTTCCTTTTGTGTTACATAATGTGTCTTTAGAGTGTCTGATCTTATTAATATGTGGAAGGTCATGTAGAAGGTTAGAATCCAACAGTTGCTCATTACCAATACGTGCATTCAAATCTCCAACTATGCAGAAATTTGTGGGAGAGAGTTCTAGTAAAATATTTTCAAAAGATTTATTTATATATGTAGATAGATTAGAAATTAATGAATAGACCCATAGCTGATATAATTTTATGTATAAAAACAAATTTTTTGAACCGTTATAGAGAAGCAGTGGAAATTTACAAACAATCTGTATTGCTAAGTCCGCTATAACAACAAGTATTTAATTTAAAATCGGTAATGAAAGGGCGTCGCAATAGGTCATAGTATTTGATGTTTATTTTTTTGAACCATGAGAAACAGGAGATTAAAATTTCGTTTTGCTATATCAGCAATAACAAGTGTAAGGCAAATTTAGAAAATTTCAATTTTCGGTGTGGCGTAATCTCGTCTTCCATTATCAATGATAGGACCTTATCTTTTGAACCATTATGGATAGACACTTAAAATTTACGCTGAATGAGTACTGACTGTCCGTAATAACAAAAAGTGTAAATAATTAAATATATTAAATATTTAAATATTTATTCAAAATGTGTATTGCTGTATCTTCTAACAAAAAGTATCAAATTTAAAATTATAAATTAGAGGTTTCTATTAGACCACTCATTTATGCAAATGTGTTATTTGATTAGCTCCCCGCATATTTCCTATTATGTGGGGGATAGAATATAATATACGATATGCATAGAAGCACAAACCGCATGGAACGTTGCATTTATGTGATAAAAATCGCTTTAAATTGCTGTAAAAAAGATGTGTGGCTTGTGGCGAATTACTTGCAGTTCCCCAAAGTTGGATGCCGTATGTCCATATAGGTTTTAGAATTGTTTTGTATAACAGAACCTTATTATCCAAGCTTAAGCTTGATCTTGGACCCAATAACCAAAACATTTTTCTTGTTTTTAATTTAAGTTGCTCACGTTTCTTTTTGACATGCTCTTTCCAAGTAAGTCTTCGATCAAGATGAAGGCCTAAATATTTTACAGTGTTGCAGCTGGGTATAGCTGTGCCATTTAAATATACAGGCCAGCAATCATTTTTTCTTAGCGTAAATGTAACATGAACGGACTTTGTGTTATTAACTTTAATATTCCACTTTTGAAGCCAACCTTAAAAAAGATTCAATTGATTTTGTAGCATCTCGGAAGCTATTATGGGTGATTCGTTTGAGGCTAACAAAGCAGTATCGTCTGCATAGGTAGCAGTAGTTATATTTTAAATTTTTGGCATATCTGCTGTAAAAATTGTGTACAATATGATCCCAGGACACTACCTTGTGGAATACCCGCGTTAATACAACCAAAACTTGAATAATTTTCATTTATGTTTACAAAGAAGGATCTGTCTTGAATATATGTTTTTAGTACCAAATAAAATGGGGCTGGGATGAGGTTTTTTAATTTATACAGGAGTCCACTGTGCCAGACCCTGTCAAAAGCCTGTAGAACTCCTCAAAAATATTTTATTTTATGACGGCAAAATAAAATTGTTTTTTTAAAACTTTCATTTGAGTTTTTATAAATAACTGTTATTTATGGAGTTGAAATCGATTTCTTAATATCATTATAGTTTCTGAAAGAGCTCGTCAATACGAATCTGTTGATATATGACAGTAAAGATCTCCGTTGACTCTAACATAAAGAGTTTTTGAGTTTAATATTTTTTAAATAACTGTTATTTACGGTCCCTGATAACTCTTAAACTGATTTAGTTTTATAAAACTTGTTTTCGTTATAAAGGGGACAAATATCTTGTTCGTGCAAAGTTTAAAACCACGATAAAGTGCTAGTGGATAAAATTCTAAAATTTATAAAAAATTATAAAAATTATTGTAAAGCTTTGTGAAAGGTGTTTTAAATATTTTAATAAAAATGTAATTCCAAGAAGTAAAAATAGTTACAAATCAAATACAAATTTTACTCAATTGGCTATTTGGCCATTCATATCTTGTCATTATTTTAAAACAGCGCCATCTGTTGCGCAACCGTGTTTAAAATATTCCACTTTCAATTCATATTTTGTCATTATTTTTAAACAGCTCCATCTGCTGCGCAACCGTGTTTAAAATATACCGCTTTCAAAAATAAAGTATGCAGTAACTTTAAATCACTAAAAAAAAATCGGCGTACTTTCACTGCTTTTTCTCCACTTCCTCTTGGAAATAAAAAATTTTTTTGGGGAAAAAGTTAAAATCCATCCAGTAATTTTTACGTCATGCGAACAGAAATAGACAGACAGTGACACAGGAAATGAGTTACTGTTTTATTAAGTGTATGTGTATATGAAATATAAAGTAATGAAATATAAAGTAAATGTCTTCTCAAATTTTACTATTGCTTTTGAGTACCTCTATGCAATTCCAATATCTTTATGTTATAAAGGTAAAAAAAAAGTCGACTTTGTCGATTTAAAAGAATCAATGAAAATGCTATGCAATACTAAAAAAAATCTTCTCTTTAAAATATAATGTAAATAATCCATCACTTTCTTACGAATAAATTACGCGCTACTTTTGCCTTCTTTACCACAAAACTTCTTTGCTTGAAGTACATACATACACACCATTGAGGCATAAATACCATAATTATAAAAGTAATTATTTTTCTCCGTAATGACTACAATTTTAAGTTTTTTTTTTCTTTCTTCTTATTTTCACAAAATAACTTTTCGCAAAATTTACTGCACGCTTAACTTTTTCTCCACAGATTAATTAGAAACGTTGTCGTGTATGTTAATGTAGTGCTCATGTTTGCTTGGAATCATATGTGTATATGTATGTATGTAAACACCTTAAAGGATTATGACAAATGTAATTAAAAACTTTTTACTTACAAAAATACATTGTTGCAAATGTTTAATATAATTTTTGTAATTAAAGTTTAATTAATTTATAACTGAAGTAATTAAATTTTGAAAGTCTGTGAGCAGCAAGAATTATTACAATTGAGATTTTTTATGGAAAGGAAATGCGGAAAAATATTGTGTTGAAATTCCCACACAAAGTGTATTGAAGTCTTAAAATTAAAAAATACAAAATGTGCTTTTTATTGATTAAGTCATTTATTAGCTATAAGGGAGAGACTACTTGAAATTTTTTATTAAATCTCGATGGTTATAGGTTTATAGTTGGCATAGTCGAAGAAAACAAGAAGTATATAATTCTTGCAAAAAAAACCGACTACAAAACAAATATATGTGCATCAATTATAAACTAAAAATTTAAAAGGAAGTAATCTGTAAGAAATAGTATTCAAATCAAATACTTTTATACTTGTTGCGCTAACGGACATAGTTTCATACGTTCTGTACATTCAAATGTCTATCCATAACGGTTCAGCAGATAAAGCCATATACGACAAATTTCGTCAGATATGAGGACACCCTTTATTTTTTACACTTACTATTACTCACACAGCAATAAAAAGTAACGGTTCAAAAGATATGACCATATAGGTTAAACAATATCACCTAGGGGACATCCTTTAATGTACAATTTTAAATTAAACACTTATTTTAAAGGACAGATTGTTTGTAAATTTCAAATGTCTGTCTAAAACGGTTCAAAAGTTTGGCCATATGTATCAATTTACATCAACTATTGAAACACCCTTTATAATTTTAAATATTTATAAGTTATTATACGGGACATAGTCGTGGAGATTCTGTCTAATTTTCAAATGTTTGTCTATAACGGTTCAAAAGATAGGGCTAGATAGGTAAAATTACATCAATTATGGGGACACCCTTTAGTTTCCAAATTTAAATTATATACTTGATGTTAAAACGGACTTAGAATGACAGGTTCTTTGTAAATTTCAACCGTCTCTCTGTTACGGTTTAAAAGTTTTGCAATATACATCCAATTACATCAACTATTGGGACACCCTTTAACTTCTAATTATAAATATTTAATTTCTGATTATAAATATTGGACATTCTGTCCAATTTTCAAGTGATTGTCTATAACGGTTCAAATTGTTCATATATTTAAATTGACGTCACTTATGGGGACACCTTTTAATTTTTAAGTTTATTTTTTTTTTTTAATTTCTGTTATTGGCAGCTATAGTGATATGCAGTTTTTTTTTTAATTTTAAAAGGGTGCCCTTTACGGTTCATAATACACGTAAAAAACACGTATGTTGTATGGGGACACCCTTTAATTTTCAAAATTCTGAACTTCTTTTAAAATGGGACCAATCTGTAAGCATTTCCTTTCTAATAAAGAAAAAAATTTTAAAATCGGTCCAAAAATGACTGAGTTCTGCGGCCAGTTATTGCTAATATTTTTCCAAGGCTTAGATCTTCTATAGCATTCTTATTAAACAAGTTTCTGCTAGACAATCACACGCAATGTGTGCTACCATCTCAATCTCTTCCAGTAACAGTCAGTAAGTGTAATCTTCTTTGATTTTTATCTTGGCTAAAAGATACTTGCAGTTTCCATCACCTGCCACTAACGCAGTTATCCAACTTAAGGTACTTCTATGATAAATGAGCACCAGTAAGGTGAAGACATATTATGGCAAAGTGCTCACCTTCTCGACGTTTAATTAGAAACAAAAAAAAGTTGAGTTGCCTTTCACACGTTATTGATAAATTGTAATATATGAGCCGTTGCTTCTGAAAACGACAATTCATTTTTTCAGGAAATGGGGTTCTAAACCTAGATCTTATTACAAATTATTTTTATGTTTTTAATTAATTAACAATATTATTTCAATATCAGTATAAATTTGTTATTAAAAAATAATTTGGTCAACAATACTTCAAACGGTTTGATTTTGAAAATGAAACAAGTCCATGTTGAATAGTACTAAAGGGTGCTTAAATTTTAAGGGCCGATGTTGATTTTGAATAAAAAAAAACTAATATTTAGGAAATTGTTGTCATTTTTTTTATTTTGATAATATTGATATGGTTCAATTATGTATGGAACAAAATATCGGCCAAATGGCTGCCGCGATCTCGGCAGCACACCTCCATCCGGTGCTCCGAATTTTCGATGACGCTGAGGCATACTTGTAGTTCTATGCAGTTCATGTGCCGGATTTATACCTTTTATACCTTTACTTTCAAATAACCCCAAAGAAAGAAGTCCAACGGTGTCAAATCTCATGATCTTAGGGCCAGCTGACATCGCAATCACGTGGGATAACACGGCCATTGAATTTGTCGCGCAAAAGAGCCATTGTTTCGTTAGCTGTGTGACAAGTGGCACCGTCCTGTTAAAACCACATATCGTCCAAATCTATATCTTCCAATTCGGGCCATAAAAAGTTCTTTATTATCTCACGATAGCGAACACCATTCACAGTAACTGCCTGTTCGGCCTCATTTTGGAAAAAATACTGCCCGATAATGCTGCCAGTCCATAAACCGCACAGGTACTCTTTGTGGGTACATTGTGAGTGATTTTCGACAATCACTCTTGGATTATTAGTCACCCAAATCCGGCAATTCTGCTTATTGACGAATCCACTGAGATGAAAATGTGCCTCATTACTAAAGATGATTTTCCTCGAAATTTGATCATCCACTGTTGCCATTGCATTGATTTGAATGCTCATTTTCATAATAAGCCTGAATAACTTTAACGCATTGTTTGATTATGTATTTTTCCATGGTTCAAATTCAGTTAGTCTGAAATTGAGAAGTGTTAAATTAAAGGCAGTTAAAAACTTGACGTTTAGGTGTGGTTCACATTCCACTTCAGCCCTTAAAATTTAACCATTCGATATAAAATTTTAGTATTTTTTTGTTTTTCGTTTTCCTGTACCAAAACTGTTTACACCGCATCAACTTTGCCCTTCACAACATAGCTTAGGCCAGATGGTCCAATGAGTCGACTTGCTCGATCACAAGGAAAATCTGGCCCTCTATGGACCAAAAGAAAACGGTCTTGCTATTTCGGCTGCAGAAAATGCAGATACGCGACTTAATAGCAATAGTCACTGGTCATTGCTTATTTGGAACCCATGCAAGCAGAATGGGTATCCCTTATAATGATTTCTGCAGAAGTTGCCAGGATGAAGAAGAGGAGGAAACGGTTGAACACCTTCTCTGTCATTGTCCTGCATTAGAACACTGTCGCCTACAATACTTGGAACGACGATGTTTTGAAAGCCTTTCGTGTGTTTCATCTCTGGAACCAATCAGGATTAACTCCTCTTTAAGGAACTGTGGTTGGTTTTCTAACCCTCTTCCAACTGAAGTGACATAGTTGTTCATCAAGATATGTCACGTCCAATAGTGCCTTCACGGCTAACACCTTCCCCGTCTATGACCTTCTACTCACTTCTTTCTCTAATTTCTCAGTCTATAATGATCTTTGTTTTCTATCTTCTCTGTCTATCCCTCCTCTTATCTGCAGGTATCACAAAGGGACCAACATAATGGACCCAAGTGAGCTATTTTATTCCACTTCTCTTTCTCCTCCTCTATACAAGCTGCCTACTTAACCTAACCTAACCTAACTGTACCAAAGAAGAAAGAAATGATATGGAAATAAAATATATAAGTAAAGAAAATATTAATTTTTTTTTGGTATTATAATTATATTACAGACAAGGAAAATCAACATTTTCATCAAATCTTTGCCTTTGAAAGTGAGAACTACATGGCGTATACCAAACCTTGTTTTTTCAGCTAAGATGGATAACTATATTACAAATTAAGCCTGCATATAGGCTTAATATGTAATATAGTTATCCATAAGACCACAAATGTCTATTATGACTTGTGAATTTTTTTAACGCCATTCCAATTCAAATCATTAAATATCTAGCAATAACATTAAATAGAGTTCTCTCATTTTCAAAAGCATAATTAAATTTAAACATGTTTTGTATGTCAGATAGTAAAAGTACTGTTGAAGAAGATCACCAAAATCGTAGGTTTCAAAGAAAAGCCAAGAGGCAATAGTCAGTCAATTTGCCAGGGAAATTTTGACGGAAAATCGTCTATTTAAATGACGTTGTGTTTTTGTAACAATGCGTTGAGTCCCATCATTCACGCGACCTTCAATGCTTTTGCTTGTTTTAAAATGAGTTTCTTTTTGTACTTGAATTGCATTTGTAGAAGTTGATAACACCTTTTCGATATCTTCCGAAATTGTATATTCAATGCCACTGATATTCTCATCAACAGATTGAATTCTGCGTACTTCGCTGTCAAGATTCAGCTGTTTTGGAAATTGCATAAAATAAATAGCAGTTTCTTCCAAAGGGAAAATCGTTTCCAAGCTCTAACAGAATTTGCAAGGGCAAGGTACCCTAATTAAAGACCACATAGCTCCACATAGTGTCCACCATTAAAACCTCTGCTATGCTCGTGCCAAAATTGGATCAATCGGCCTGGCCCTTTACATAGGGCTGAGTTATTTCCAAAATATTTTGATTCTTCCCCACTGTGCAGTGGTATACTCCGTTTTTAAATAGATCTGTTAATAGAAGTCCATTACAAAATACTAAATTGAATTTTTATTATAAAATATTGTGGGTAATTAGCTCCATATCAAATAATCAATATTTAAATTCGCAATATTTTATAAAATTTGCAATTGCCTGTGCAAACTTTTTGGCAACAATTGTTAATTATTGTTTCTCTTGCAAGCTTGAGTATGTATTTATTTCAGTTTTAATATTTTATTGGGCTTCTATGAAAAGAACTCTCATTCGGTTTATGAAAATGTTTTACAGCCAAAGAAAAAATGACATCATCCGTTATCAAAACGACCACATACGGTATCGAAAGTGGACCACGTTTGTACTCAAATTGTACACGGACGTTGTCAATTCGACAACGAAATATTAAAAACGAGGGATTGTTGAATTGACAACGAACGTGTACACTTTAATACCGTATTGTTGTCGAATTGACACCACACCGTTGTAAAGTTGACACCATATCGTTGTCGATTTGTAAATGTTCATTCCATTCCAAATTTATTATAATAAAACAGAATGTAATAGATTATAAATTTTTAAGCTTATTTTATTCGAAAAATGTTTTTTTAATTTTAAGAACCAAAATATTAAATAACCTTAATTCTGAAATAAATTTATCTTATAATTAATAACAATAATATTTAGTATTTATGCTCAGAGGTCAATTTTTTTATTTTCATCAGCATATTTCCTTTGATGTTTCATTAATTGGTGTCATCAAATCTGAAATTATAACCAATATAATTGTTCAAGATGCTCTATGTAATTCCTATCGCAATTTCTCTTACCTTGGGGTTGAAACTCCCCCGCTTTTTGGTGCAATATGACGTTTATGCATTGTTGGTGGTCTCATTATTTCTTCACTTTGGTTAGCACAGACATCAATTTCAAACTGTGAATTTATATAATAATAAAAATAATAAACCGTTTACAATCAAAACATTTTATTACCTTTGTTTTTTTTTTAGCCAAAGATCTTCTCTCTGAATTCCTCTCGCAGACCTAATGGTGGCAGTTATTCCTTTAAAACTTGATCCAGTCATTTTTAGACAATCTGCAGCAGAAGATTGCTCCATATTGTTATTTAAAAAAATGCGATTGGATAAATTGAAGGAAACTAACACAATGAAAAACATGACATTGCACTGTTAATTTGAGCGCGTCCGTTGTGAAGTTGACAACACTCGTTGTCAATTCGACCACGTTCGTTTGCAAGATGACAACGTGCGTTGTAAATCGAGTACGTTCGTTATTAAATTGAAAACACTCGTTGTTAATTAGACTACGTTCGTTTACAAGTTGATTGTCAAACAAAAGCGACAACGAAAAGGTGTCAAAGCGACTGCATTCGTCGTCAATTTTGCAACGTCGTTTTGCCCTCAGTGTACTGATAGTATATTTTGGGCTTTTCTAAAGTTAGGAAAAAGGCTTCCTCACGATCTGACCTAAGTATTTGGTGAAGTACGTATAGGAAGTAGCTTTTTAACCAACAAATAAATTGCATTTTTATTACAAAATCTTCTGTAAATGTTTATATTAATTGACCGAGTGACTTTAGACTGATATATAATAATAGATATATGTCGACTACGGTCGGTGTTTTTGGCATTTCCAATCACGTAATATCCACGTTGTTTTTTGACATGCAACTTCGTCCCTGGAAAAATATCTTCAAAATGTACAAAATAACGAAATTTTGAGAAATAATTCTTTGTAAAACAACGCTAGAAGAAAAGCGTTTATTAAATATATATTTCACAGTTTTGGAACATTATTTAAATTATTAATTTTACCAAACCATAAAAAACTTTTAATTGTTTTCACTTAAATACTGGTGTTGCTACTACGAGTTCTTCCACTTCCAAATGCCACTGCGTACAGAACCAATTAATGTGTGCTAGTGTTGGGTGTGTGTGCGTTTATTGCAAAAAAGAGGACCTTAATTTTTCAAAAATAAAGAAGTGAAAGGAGAACACAAAAGCAATTTTATATTTTTCATGCTAAATCTAATGGAATAAATTTTTTGTTTTCGTTGTTATACACGGCTTTGCTTTAAAAAAATAATATTATATACAATAATTACGAGGTACGTTACCAAATAACCTAAGCAACCTAAAAGCCTCATATATAAAATTAAATTCCTATGTTATTGTATTTGCTTACTCAACACACCATTTTGATGTTATAGGCAATAATTTGCTTTTTACAAGTCGACATGTCTAAGAAGCCACATTTTGAAAATGTGTAGTTGTTTATGAATCTGTGACGTTCTGTATTAAAATTGAAATGTGAGTAATCCTTTTATAGTGTTCAGTAAAATATTATAGCAATTTAATAAGCCACTTATAAAATATGCCTTCTAAAATCGCTGTTTTTTGTGGTAACTTTTGCTGTGTTGCAATACACAGTGCAACACGGAAAAAAATAACTATATACGGACACCACTACGTGATAAAAGACAAAAAAAAAAAAGATCCCTGTCTCCCAGTTTTGCCCAAAGTCCTCCAGGTTTTTTTTTTATGGGCCCTCAAAGATGTGCGGCCTCGATGTCGTTTTTGCAAAAAAATGATCATTTACTCAAGCTCATATTTTGCAAACCGTTTGGAATTTTGATATACTCTCTGAGGCAAAGTTGTAGCAAAGTTGTCATAGAGAACAAAAATTCTGAACATGTAAAATCAAAAAAACTTCATCTTCAAGGTCAAAATCGCAAAAAAACTTTAAAAAATTCAATTTTTTTACCTTTTTTCCCCTGTTCAGGTCCATAGGTAGCAAACCGTTCAAAATTCAAGGAAACAATCAACTACAAAAATGAACCTAGGATCTCAATAAACAACTTTCTAGAACATATAAACTTCCTAGGAATGAGTATTAACACCGTTTAGGTAGCGCTTAGGTAGCCGCAAAAGTGAAAAATTTCCCGGCTAGGCTACTTTGCCTCAGAGAGTATATCAAAATTTCAAACGGTTTGCAAAATATGAGCTTGAGGAAATGATAATTTTTTTTCAAAAATGACATCGAGGCCCCTAATCTTTGAGGGCCCATAAAAAAACCTGGAGGACTTTGGGCAAAACTGGGAGACAGGGGTCTTGTTTTTGGTCTTTTATGACGTAGTGGTGTCCGTATATGGTTATTTTGCCATGACTTAAAAAATTACACAGTGTGATATCAAAACACGAGATATACATCATAAATTTGACCTACTATGTTAAATGGCATTTTCAATGAAGCAATTCAGGCAATTTTGGTATCTATACGTCCCTAGAAAATGTTGTTTAATCTATATAAATAAAATCAAATGTCATTCGTTATAAATCGCATCATATAAGAACGACTGCACCGATTTGCATAATCCAACTTAAGTTTTTACAAAAAGAAATATTATCCACGCCCACTTTTTCTTTTTATTATTTATTTTTTATTATCGTATTATAACGCATAGTCTAGCAAAAAAGAGATTGGATGGGAACAGTGGGCGTCGTACTTTGCATATAAACTGGAACAGTTTTGTTGTAAGAATAACGTGCGTTTTCGAGATTAGTCATACCTTTCTTTTAAGTGTTTATTTTATTACTGGTAAATGGGTGTAGCGAAGCGCACCGGAGATAGCTAGTACAAAATAAATTCATTTAAAAAAATAACTCTATGCAAGAAAAACATTGTTTATTTAAAATCTTTTTCACATTTTTGAAATTTTATTTAAATCATAATTTTTACATTTAATGACACACTAACACACATCCGTAAAAGTTTTTATTGTTGTCAGTTAAATACTGGTGTTGCAACTACGACTACTTTTACTTCCACCACCAAATGCCACTGGGTATAAATAAGTAAAAGGATTTTACCGTCTATATCACACACGAATTCGTTCTTTCGCGCAATTACATTAAAAACAAAAACAACATTTGTGAAAATGTTTATTTTTAAAGTGTAGTTGTGCGAAAGAACGAGTTCGTGTGACACTGTGAAATAGGCAGTTAGTGTTTAGTGTTTGTTTATGCGTTGATTACAAAAATAATCACTTAAATTTTCTAGCAATGAAAACAAAATAAAGAATACAGGGAGAATAAAAAACATTTTACTTTTCTTCATGTTAAATGTAGTTGGCAGTCGCTTTTGTATTCGTCGTTCTACATGGCTTTACTGTAGAAAATAATATTTACTAGGGATGCCACTAAATTACCCAAGTAACCTGAAAACTCTTTAACACAAGTGGTTCTTTAAAACTACAAATTTTAAAATTTGAAATTGTACTTATAATTTATATTTACCTAAGTACGACCGACGGAAAACCAAAAAGAATTTTTTATATGTATTTTTTTGTGAATATCTAGTATATTATAAATATATTTTAAGGTAATTTTAAATAAAATAATTAAAAAGAAAACGGGGTGAAATTACAAAACAACAAATTTATAAAAGTTTTAAGTTTATCGGATTCATAAAGGTTAGTTTTAGGCATAAGGGTGTTTTTTCTAATTTTTAAATTTGGAAACAGGCAACAGTCTCAAGGAGACGGAGGATGGAGTAGGACGTCGTATGCTAATTTATGGATTTTTGTCATAATGACTACACACATGCACACTTGAACATTGTCCTGATGAAGTAGCAATTTTTTCGCAAGATGAGTTCGTTTTTGCAAGCAAGAGTAGGTAAAAATAAAACTTTCCTGTCGAAACATATTCTCCTATACCAATAAAAAAGCTATTTATTGCAATCAAAACACGCTTGATAACACTAGGTTTGGTACAAGCAATTATTCAGGTTATAAAAACATTTTGCCAAATATAAATAGAACAAAATTTTGGTGGCTTAACTAGAATCTTCGCTTCTAACTTTTACCACTTGACAAAGCCTTTTATTATGTAAATATATATAGAAGTAATTAATTAATTAATATTTTTTTGGTATATTAAATTATATTCATTATAAGTACGTATTCATATAAAAAAATATTATATTTAGTTATAAAAAAATTATTTAAATAGATGATTACTGTACTTGATTATGGTACATTTATATTAATAATAATATAACTACTATTTGTTTATTTATAGCTTGAATTTTAGTTAAATAAAAAAACAACAAAAATCATGTCCTACGATGCTATGCCTATCTAAAAAATAAAGTTGCACTATCCCATCGTTTTGTTTCAGCTGCCACTTCACATCAGTATGTAACTAACTTTACTCTAAAGACTGTTTGAGAATTTTGTTGTTCCCAAATTGCAGCATATTACATTTTAATCAGTGCGTGAGCTAATTTTATTACGAATTATTGTTGCTTCGTCTGCGATTAGGATAGCAGAGAGATATTCTTTTTTAGCGTTGGTCGATCCAAAAAATGTTATTTTACCATATATACATATAAAATTAAAACTATTTAAACATTTTTTTAAACCCATGCATAAAAATGGTGCTAGTTCTACTGAAAATTCTTTAAAATCAGGGACTGCTGAAAGATTTGGAATTTCAAGAGCAATTAAATTTAACCGAAAAAAGCGCGTGGAGGGCCGAAAAATTAAAGCGTATAGCTTTAATATGTCTCTGACTCACACTCTGATTTTTTCAGAGTGGCGCCATTAGCGCTTAACACGGTGTGCTTTTGAACCAGTAAATTTTACACATGGTAAAACTGTGCGAAGGCAAGTTCAGCAATCTGTTAGCAGATTTCTAACAGAAGGGATGCCAGATCCTAAATAAGCGAGAAAATCCTAGTAAATACACCGAAAAAATATATTCACTAATTAAAGGTTTTAATTGGTTTCAGATTAAAATTTAATAATTGATTCAATTATTTGTTTAATTAAGAAATGTTTTTGTTCTGTTTTAAACAAATATATATTTAAGTCAATTAAGAAATTAATTGAACTTTAATATAAAACTAATTAAAATTTTTAATTAGTGCAACAATTTTTTTCTATGTACCCGTTTTTTACAATTCTTTAATTCATGATATAGTTGCCGAAATAGATCCATGTTTCGTTCAAGGTTACGAAAGGGACCAAACAATCCTTCGTTTTGAGCCTGAACATCGCCAAACATTCCTTTGAAGTGGTCAAATTGTTGCGCATGTAATGAAGTGTGCGCACCCATCACGCGTTTACCTTTTTCATATCAAAACAATCAAACAAAATGTGATGTAACCGCTTGGTTGAAATGCCTTCAGCCTCAGCCACCTCAAACACTTTCATTCTCCGAGCACGGAAAATCATTCCATGGATTTTATCGAGTATTTCTGGCGTAGCGACCTGTTTTGGGCGACCTGAAAGTTTGGCGTCATTTTTACGACCACAATGGAGCACAATTTTAAACTATTGAAATTAATGGTGCAAAGTCCCTATTTTATTTTTAAAGCTTTTGTTATTTTCGTTATTCGCAAGGATTGACAATGTGGCAAGTATTTCTCTCCGTCTAATTTTAGGTATTTTTATTCTACAAAATCACTTAATTATCGTATTATTCGTTGTTTTTTTTTTTTTGGTTATTTTATTTAATACGAAAAACACTGTTTTAGCAATGAAATTTTAAAATAATTCCCCTTTCTCCTTTTAAACAATGTTTCCATTTGTTTCCATTTATAGCTTTTAAAAGCTGCGTGCTGTGATTATTGGTCCAGCTTAAGTATAAATCAAGGATCAACTTTCTATATAATCGATTGAGGTGTTACTGTGACTCACTCGAAGATTTCTAAAATATTTTGTTAAAATGTAGTTAAGTCAGTTGCTTGAGCAAGTGATGACATTGTGTAGCAAAAAGTTTTAATTTTAAAAAATGCCTTTGTAAACCGAGTCTCCTTTTTAACGAAAACCACAAACATTTTTTTCTCCTTGTTTTTCAAAAAATATAGTAATTTGATGTTCCCCTTACAAAATAACATTCTTAAAAAAATTAAATAAAAAGGAAAATGATACAGTTTCTTTTCTTTGCTTTTATACTTTATTTTTTTTATTTATTTCACAGTTTTCACTGTTGATTACGTATATAGAACAACATCGAGGGTAGAAAAGTAAATATGAATTTCACTAAAACGGTTTGACGCGCTCTAGATTAATTTAAACATTAAATACGACACGATTGAATGTAGAACAAACAACAATCTGATTTAATTTGTTTTCATGTGTTTTTTTATAAAAAATATAAAGACAAAAAGTTTTTCGTTTTCTTCAATAAACTTCAACAAACGAAACTGTAAAACTTGACACACAAACATTATTTTTTATTATGTTGCAAAAAAGCAAAAAACACAATTTAAATGGATTGCTCAAAGTATTGCTGAGTTAAAACAAGTTAAAAACGAACCGATAAAATATACATATGTATATCAAAACTGTTACAAAAGGACAAAACTATTAAGACATATGCAGTAAATTTTGAAGTTATTTATAATGATATTCAAAATTACATATCCATGACAACAGTTACTGCTCTTAAAGAGAGCTTGAAAATATAAAATCCTTTTTTTTTACAACAAATTTTTAAATCCACTAAATCAGTCTTTCATATGGTTTATTGAAGTGAAAACTTCTTTAGTCACTTTGAGCACTGTTTGGTTGAAGAAAACTATTAAAATCGCGTCACCGTCACCTAAAGCTGGTTTCTATGTACATAAGTGAGTTACAAAAGTCTTGGTAAACATAAATTAAACAAGAAATCTTATAACAATATAAAAAAATTAGGAGAATTAAATAATACAGCTCAACTATTTTATTTATTACTCTCTTACTTATAATTAAAAAAATTCAATATTATTAAAAACAAGTAAAATTGCTATATTTGGCCGTGTCGAATCTTCCATACCCATCACCACGGTGATTTTATTTATACAGACATGTACAGCATTATCCATATTGTTGGCTCTTTATTTAAATAAAGTCGTATAAGAAAAAATCATTATTCATGAGTTAAAGAAATAGAAGACAAATGAAAACAAATTCCGTTTGCTACAATTGTCGCCGTGTTGTCAGCTACTTAATGATATTGAAGCCGACGCTACATCGTAAACTCTAACATTGTTGTAGAAATACTTATTTTGCTTTTATAAAATTAAATAACTTTTTCAAAAACTTATAAATATATCCTCCAAAACTTTTTGTTTGTTTATGAATTTGTAATTTACAATAATAATGTAATTTGTGATATTTTCTTTTATTGAATAAAATAGAAATTAGCCTAAGTTGACGACATCCACAACGGTGGTCGTGTAGCCATGTAGCTATACTGGCTTCAAAAAAAAAAAAAAAACGTTTACCTATAAACGTGTGTATTTTATTTTTGGCAGTTTTCGGTATCCTGATGATGTCTATGTGTTTAATGCATCTAGGTTTTAAAACAGAGATCTCATCTATTTAAAATCAATCGCATTTAAACAAAAATCAAACGCATTTAAAAAAAATATGTTACTCTATATACACACATGCATACATATGTACATTCTTAATATTAAATATATGTTATGTTACAGTCATGATTTTCATTTTCAAAGAAATATTGAAATTTTTGTTTTAATTTTTCGAAAATTGTATGTAAAAATTTTTTGTAAAAATATTTTTTGTAAAAATTTTTTGTAAAATTTTATTCGAAAATTTTTTGGAAAATTTTTTAAAAAAATTTTTTTCTAATATTTTTCTGTAAAATATCGTTTTGAAAATGCTTTGTAAATTTTTTTGTAAATATTTTTGAAAAAAAATTTAAAATTTTTTTTTTTTAAAAATTTAAAAAAAAAAAATTTTATTAAAATTTGATTGAAATTCTCTCTCCTCTATGCGTATTGCTTTCTATTAAGGTCTCTAATACAAATCAAAGCAGAAAAACCCTACCAATCTAAAAACAAACAAAAATTGCCCCTCGCAGGGGGTTATTGATCCCCCGAGATCTGTATGCACTCCTTGCGATCTACCTGTCGCAGTCTAATATTTATTTGACAAAAAAAGGCACAACAGAATCATTAAAGCCGAAAAAATTTAAAAACACGTAAAAAAATATATGTGGGCATGGTTTTTGGCCCGTAGCCTCCAAAGGAATGATCCGATGTTGCTGAATTGCAATACCAAAATTTTCGAAACTATGCCTGACAGATTGGTGTGCTTAAATTTTTTGTATCTCTTCTGGTGCCTTGGCAAATGACATTACCACACTAACACGGACAGACGGACAGACGGACATCGCTTAATCAACTTCTCTATATGTAAGGATCCAGAATATATATACTTTATGGGGTCGGAAATGAATATTGTAGAAATTACACACGGAATGACAAACTTATATATACCCTTTCCACCTGCGGTGAAGGGTATAAAAAGGTATGTAAAAAAAACATAAAATATTACTTAACTTAAAAACTGCAGTCTCAAAAGTCATGGTTCCATTACAAACAAAATTTTAAGCAAAGGAATATATTTTTAAGTTTTACTGGCTTAATATTTCGTATGATTTCCTTTTAGTTTTATTGTTGCTTTTAGTCCGTCAGGTGGAATTTTCTTTTATTCTTCAGCAAGAGCTGCCTTTAGGTCAGTTTTGTTTCGAATTTCATGTTTTCTGATCTGCTTTTCCAAATAGTCCCACACGTGCTCTATTGGGTTGTGATCAGAACTTTGGGAAGGGGTTTGAAGGATTAAGGAGTATTATAGATGATCCATATTTTAACAATGCACTTTGGCGTAAAATATTTTTGAATATATATGTATTTAAATAAACCGCTTTAGTCATAATTTCGTCGATTATAACCAAGTTACCAACACCTGCAGATGACATGAACCCCCACACCATCACATTTCCACCTACATGTTTCACCGTCTTGCAATTGTTCTTTGAGTTGAGTTCGTCTCTCCACACCTCTATATCCCGTTGCCTTCCGTCAGAGCCAAATATGTTATATTTTTAACCGACTTCAAAAAATTAAGGAGGTTATCAATTCGTCTGAATGTTGCTTTTTTATGTTTGTCCCCGCAGAACTCAGTCAGTTCTCAACCGATTTTAAAAATTTTTTCTTTATTAGAACTGAAATACTTACAGATTGGTTCCATTTTAAAAGAAGTTCATAATTTTGAAAATTAAAGGGTGTCCCCATACAATATACGTGGTTTTTACGTGTATTATGAACCGTAAAGGGCACCCTTTTAAAATTTTAAAAAACTTCATATTACAATAGCTGACAATAACAGAAATTAATAAAAAAAATAAACTTAAAAATTAAAGGGTGTCCCCATATGTGACGTCAATTTAAATATGTGAACCATTTGAACCATTGTAGACAATCTCTTGAAAATTGAACAGTATGTCCAATATTTATAATCAGAAATTAAATATTTATAATTAGAAGTTAAAGGGTGTCCCAATAGTTGATGTAATTTGATGTATATTGCAAAACTTTTGAACCGTAACAGAGAGACGGTTGAAATTTACAACGAACCTGTCATTCTAAGTCCGTTATAACATCAAGTATATAATAAAATAAATAAGTGTTTAATTTAAAATTGTACATTAAAGGGTGTCCCCTAGGTGATATTGTTGAACCTATATGGTCATATCTTTGGAACCGTTACCTTTTATTACTGTATCAGTAATAATAAGTGTAAAAAAATAAAGGGTGTCCTCATATCTGATGTAATTTTTCGTATATGGCTTTATCTGCTGAACCCTTATGGATAAACATTTGAATGTACAGAACGTATAAAACTATGTCCGTTAGAGCAACAAGTATAAAAGTATTTGATTTGGGTATTAGTTCTTACAGATAACTTCCTTTTAAATTTTTAGTTGAGAATTGATGCACTTATACTTATTTTGTAGTCGGTTTTTTTTGCAAGAGTTATGAGTCGTCTGAAAAAATAACGTTGTTTGTTCTGTAATAACATATATTTTTGCAAACTCTAGACGTGTTTTTCTATTTCTTTCGTTGAAAACCAGTTTTTTTCGAGCTACTCATGATTGATATCCAGTAATTTTAATAGTCCTTCGAACTGTTTCTGCAGAAATGTTTTTATTAAATAAGTGTTTTAGATCCAACGCAATTTCAGTCGCCCCACAGTGAACAGTAAAACTGGTAAAAAATCGAAGGAGTTATGGTAGCTTAATGAAATTTTTGGCACATATCTCTCTTGGCCTACTATTTTGAAAAAATGAATTAACATTTTTGGAAATCCTTTTATTTTTCCGGTGCGGGGACAATTAAATACCCAAAATTCCCCCATTTCAGTAATTATTATTTTTTTGAATTTTAAGCTATAATTCTGCATACATTATTTAGGGTTGCTGTATAACTTTTTTGAATATAAAATTATTTTAAACATTTTAGTATTTTTATTTTTTAAAGTTTTGAAAATACTCATAAACATTGGTATTCAAATAACAATATATGAATAGGGTTACTAAATATTTAAAAATTAAATTATTATATAAGATAAAAAATATATTTATATAAAGATTAATTATAAAGTTACAAACAAATTCAAATAACATAATAATTGTAAACAATTTCTTAATCACTCAAAAATAAGTTTCTTAGTCGGAATCAGTGTTAAGAGATTTATCTACTATTATGTAATTACTAATTTCTTGAGTATTGTTGAAAGAGCTGCATGTATTTATTGTATTTCTATTAGATGAAATTAATGGATCAGAGAAATTAGGAGTTTATTAATTAAATCTTGATTACACTTTTTTCTCTGCTATTTTTTCGAGTGTGCTCAAGTCTGTTCTTACTTAATTGTTTTGTGAAGGCATTCTAAATCAATTGCCCGTGCAGTCACCTTGTGTTAGTTCGCCCTGGTTTAAAACATAGCCATACATTTTCAAATATTAAAATATCAACTGATAATTTTAATAAAAATATTAAATATGGATGATTTTTAAAAACTTTGTATTTCAAAAGTTGGTATAGAAAACACCAGTGTTGTTATAAATGTTTGAATTTTTTTTCATTGTGTCTGCTACATTTCTGAATAAAACAAATATAATTGAATTCATTTTTATTGAAAAATCAATTTTTGATATTTATTTTTCATAACCCATTTTTTGTTGCTTAAAAATTATGAATAAATTATCAAAATAATTCGAATTTAAAGCCGTGTAACTTTTTATAGGTGTAACACACATGAAAAACCAACCCACCTCTAGAATCGTGGGAGTCTCAGCTCTCATCCCATATGTATTTTTTTAAAAAATTTTATTTTTTTTTTTTTCACTAGACCGTTTACTATGCGCCCCTTCAAATGGATTTTTCTTGATTATTGAAACAACAGCCCGCTTTCCTTTTACAGTTTTTTTACAGGGCGTCCGCTTCTGGGCTTATTGTATATTATTTTTTCCTTTATCTCCCAATTATTTTTGCAATTTCATTATAAGATTTGCCATGTGTGTGATAAATTATTATTATTTCATTATTAAATAACAATAGATAATTCTCTTCTAGGCATATTTACGTTAATAACACTTCAAATTTAAGTTATGCGCAGTCTTTAATTCACTTTTAAACTAAATAATATGCTTGCGAGGCAAGAGTAGAATAACGGTTTATCACCGTTCCAACCACAGATGTATATTTAGCAGAGATCCAAATATTAGTAAAGAGTGCCATGAGTTTTGTGGCCATGATTTAGTGTAAATTCAACTTCCTTAGTTATTTTTGGGGTTTGGAAAATATTTTTATATTTTAAGATTATAATATAATAAACAGCATATAAAGGAATAACTAAGGAATGTTATTTGAAAGGTTGTGTCTAATACATGAACAAATGCAACCAAAAAGTATTTGAAGATGATGGGTAGCAAAACTTTTGTGTCTCACTGTAATATATTGATATACACACATGATAGACATGCATATGCAGATCTGCATGAGTACATTCGTTTCTAACCTCACGTTAATTCATCACACACCCATACACACTTTTGTCAATATATTTATCAGAGACAATAGTGCGAGCAAAAAAAAATGTTGAGTATATCAGCCTATAGCCTTTTTCACAGAGATTCAAAACCTTTTTCGTTTCGTATTTTTCGAACCTAAACATTGCATTGTTGCTAACGGCTAAAATTATTTTTTTTATTAGGAATTAAAAATAGTGGTTTGTGCTAGCAGAACTAATTCATTCCTGGACCGATTTTGAAAAAGTCTTCTTTATTAGAATGTTAATTGGTCCTATTTAAAAAAAAAACACATAATTTTAAAAATTAAAGGTTGACCACATACAACATACATACATGTTTTTTTTTTTGTCTGTCATGAACCGTAAAAGGAACCAAATTAAAATTTAAATTCCGTCCCACTAAAGCGCCTAATAACAAACACTAATAACAAACACTAATACCAAACTAAACTTTACAATTAAATGGTGTCCCCATAAGTTGAGTTATTTGACCTAATGGCCTTATCTTTTGAACCATTATAGACAAACATTACCATGTCCGTTATAATAACAAATAAAATAATTTAAATTAGAAATTAGAAAAAAATTGTGAACCCTTATAGAAAGACGGTTTAAAATTTACAATGAGTGTGAACAGTTATAGACCTATGAAATTTACAAAAAACCGATATTGCTACGTCGACTATAACAATAATTATTAAATTTGGACTCTGAAATTAAAGGGTGTCTCCTTAATTGATGTAATTTGGCCTATATGGGCAGTATCTTTGGAACCGTTAAAAGTTAGTCCGCCTGGCGGGTGTCTACCAGCGAGTTTGTAGGGTAAACTGCATAATCGCTGATTGATAATCGTATCAGGAGCATCAGCTGGTATGCTAACGGACGCGTCCACAGGTTGCGGATAGTTGAATACCCAGTAGATATGCTGGGTAGTGGCAGCCCCGGTACCAAACTCGCATGCGATTGGCCAATAACTAGTACATCTTAAACAAAATTTATTACAAATATATATATATATATATATATATATTATATATATATATATATATATATATATATATATATATATATATATGCGGAAGAGAGGTATCCTATATTGGAAATAGGATGCTAAGGTACCTCCTCACAAAATTTTGTTAAAGTACATTCAGTAGTTTTTACGTAATGCGAACGCAAACGAAAAACAGACATACGGAAATGAGTTACTATTTTATTATATGTATAGATGACTCCATATAAATGTTGACCACGTATATGCCTCAAATGATTCATACGCTGGGTCCCAACTTTGGTATATTCTCTCTATAACATACAGGCTGATATCTTACTTCAATATTGTCTCTATAAATGTAAACCTTAATATAGCCCCCATATAAAACGCCTTAAATCGCACGATCCAGGCGGCCAACTGACTGGCACCAAAAGTGAAATAAACTGTACACCTTAACTCGCCTCTCATTGGGCCATTGTTTCGCGTGCTGTTTGGCATGTGACAACGTCTTGTTGAAACCACATATCAGTCAAGTCTAACTTTTCCATTTTTGGTAAAAAAAAAAATTGTAATCATCGCATGGCAGCGATACGTACGGTCTAATGATGCCACAGGTCCATTATCTCACACCAAAAAGTGTATTTGTTGGGATGTATTGGCAGTTCTTGCAATGCTTTTTGCTGCTCCTCACATCAAATTCGGAAAAAACAAGATTCCGATACCCACCTTAGAAGGTCTCCTAAACTGACCATAATTGGATGAAGTACATGAGCTTTGATCATAAGTTTCATTGATCTGCAAATGTTCGTTGTTCGTTTGTACAAGGAAATTTTTTTGTACTAATTATAGGTTTTAATTAGTTTTAAATTAAAACTCAATTAAGTTTTTAATTGATTCAAATACATATTTCTTTTAAAACAGACAAATAAATTTTTCTATTAAACAAATAATTGAATCAATTAATTATTTAATTAAATTATAATCTGAAGCGAATTAAAACTAAAAATACTTTTTTTCGTGTAAGTCAATTCATGGTTAAATTATAGATCAAATCTGAACAGTAACAGGTTACACGAAACAGCTGAGCTGCCAAAAACAGTGTTGAGGAAAAGAAAGTTGCTAAAAAATAACTGTTTAGTTAACGGGATCAATATTGCATTGAAAGTAACTGCGCTGGAAATACAAAAAAGGACAGGAAATTATCAAATTTGTTTTTTTTTTTAATATTAAAAATTTTAAATATTTTTTTTTATATTTCCAAGTAAATAAGTCCACGTAGTCTGTTAAATAATTATTGCCTCCATTAAAAAAATCCATTAAACTGTTATAAAAACTGTTATAAAAATAAACCCATTAAAAATCTCTTTTTCACCAATATTTCATTGATTTTTATTTTTAATATTTAATAAACACAAGTAAAGTAATAGTTTGGTTACTTTTATTTTTATTTACAGACCACCGGCTTCGGCGGCTTACCTGATGTTACAGAGCACTCCAATATACGTCGCACCATATCCCGCCAAAACTCAACATCCAACAGTGATTCTGGTGGTGAAATATCGAGTATACAAAAGTCAAAAGTTAATTTTAATGACTCTAAATCACCTTCAGCTGCCACTGAAACAACCACCGTAGATGCGGCAACAAAGACGAAACGTTGTAAGTCTAAAGGATCCCAGCAACAGCTTCATCATAACCACAGCCATCGTCATCTTCATCACAATCGCCATCGTCACGGCAGTGTTAGTGAAAATGTACAGCATAAACTTGGTCGCAGTTCATGTGTTATTGTATTAACACTGATGGTTGCACTGGGTCTTCTGGCTGTGGCAACTACACTTTTGTATCAGCATTTTGTTATGGCACCCAGCCGCAATTCACACACACAAAGACTGAAAATAGTTACACGCATATTGCGCGAAGTACCGCTGGTCGATGGGCATAATAATTTTGCGTGGAATGTTCGAAAATATGCCCATAGTAGTTTGGAGCTGGTGCACGTTAGCAATGACATAAATCATAAATCAATGTGGGTACGGCCGGCCTGGGCACAAACAGACATGGAACGTTTAAAGCAGGGACATGTCGGTGTACAAGTGTGGTAAGTAAAAGCAAGCAATGCATTTTTTTTTTTTTTTTGTAATATTCAGCAAAGCGTAAAAGACAATTGTGAATGAGTAGGATAGAATTCATTTGATGATGCATTTTTGTTGTGGGACGAAATAATTGGGTTTCAGAAGAATTCATTTATAAATAAAACTGTAGCAAGAATAGGAAAGAATGAATGTTAAACTTTATAGTATTCTGTGATAAATGAATTTATTTTTTTAAGTTGTTTAAGAGAGATTTACTTTAACATAAGTGTTTCAGTAATTAAAAAATATGATAAAAAAAATTAAAAAAAGTCAAAAAAATCTTTACATTGAAACGTAATAAGTAAACCACTTTTAAGAAAAAGTTTGTATCGTAAAATATTTGTTAAACGAAAAATCTAAAAAAATTTGATTTATTAAATTCATAGCAATCAAAACACAGAAATTTACCAAACTATTTTGGTCACTACTTTAGGATGTGGATGCCCCGCTAGTCTAATACGTAGTGTGGTTCCTGAGTGGGTAGACAATTTAAATCTACACAGAGTATGTACGAGTATAAATTTGAAACCTAGAACAAGCAAGAAATAAAACCAAAAATTAAAAGGTTTTTCGATAGTGATTTTGCATATAAAATCTTATATTTGAACATTAATAGATTGACACTTAAAATTTACCCAGATTATTTCAGTATCTACTGTAGCAACAAGTAACGAAAAATTAATAAAAACAAGTTAGATTGCAATTTTTTTTTTAAATATTTCGAAAATCGTTTGTAAAAAGTTTTGCAAAATTTTTTTATAAAAATTTTGTAAACGCTCTACAGGTCGTACCGTATGACATATCAAAATAAAATTCTGTATGTGCCTTTGGTTTATGGAGGTTAAGAGCTGTATTAACTTTGGGCATAATCGGAAAGGGGCAACGGATAGTTTACTTAACACGCCAAACGGAAAATACTTAATTTTTAGATTCGACTATACTTTGAACTTATACTCTTTCCATTGGAGATAAACATCGTCAAAATATTGTTTTAACGGAATGAAGTTGCTTGCCACACATCTAATGAAGCCATCGAATTATTAGAACGTTATTTTCGTGATGTTATCCTGTTTCTTGGCCTCCATGATTGTGCGATTTGAGGCCTCCCAGTTATTTTCTTTGTGTGTAAATAAAGTTCTTTGCATAAATTTAAATATAATTCGGTTTTTGATTAGTTTGTGATCTAGCCAAAATAAATGAAGAGGTGTAAAAAAGCTTAAAAAATATTCATGATCATGATATATAATGATATTTAATATGATAGGGAGACAGGGTTCCTTCTGGAATTTTTACACCAATTAAATAAACAAAACTGAGTTTCTCTGCAAACAAAGTTTACATTTTATTGGATTAATATTAAAATAATACTTATAAACTAGAACTTTTGCTAATTCACCTGCAAACTAGGAAACGACATTTAAAGTCTATAATTTGATGCCAATTCCTTTTGTTCTTCAATATGTAAAAAATTTTTATAAAAACTAAGCAAATTATTTAATTTAATAACTATGTATTTCAGTATATCTTCACGTTTTTTAAGAAAACATCTGTTTTTATGTCAGGGGTCTAACTAAATGCATTCTTCTCATCAACCCCCGTACCCACTCGTATACTCTATAAAAACATAGGCAGAGTTAGGACAGTGGTACCCCCCATACAAAGTATCTACAGAAGTGGAATAAATAGCGCCTTGAAATTTTGCAGCAGTAATCCCCATATTAACATACATTGTGTAGAGAAACACAGACTGGATTGGAATGGTGGGCGTTGTACCGCCAATACAAAGTGAAACATTATTATCGTATACTAGACTTGTGCATTTTAGTTCATTTTAGAGATCGCTCATTTGAGTTCAAAGTAAAAAAGTACACTAGTTCAATCTTTTAGTTCAATTGCTCTTTTTTCTTTTGAACTATTATTTGTGTTCAGAACTACTTTTTAACCGACTTCAGAAAAAGAAGGAGGTTATCAATTCGTCTGAATGTTGCTTTTTTTTATGTTTGTGCCCGCAGAACTCATTCATTTCCGAACCGATTTTAAAAATTTTTTCTTTATTAGAAAGGAAATGCTTACAGATTGGTCCCATTTTAAAAGAAGTTCAGAATTTTGAAAATTAAAGGGTGTCCCCATACAACATATGTGTTTTTTACGTGTATTATGAACCGTAAAGGGCACCCTTTTAAAATTTTAAAAAACTGCTTATTACTATAGCTGCCAATAACAGAAATTAATAAAACAATAAACTTAACAATTAAAGGGTGTCCCCATATGTGACGTCAATTTAAATATATGAACCATTTGAACCATTGTAGACAATCACTTGAAAATTGGACAGAATGTCCAATATTTATAATCAGAAATTAAATATTTATAATTAGAAGTTAAAGGGTGTCCCAATAGTTGATGTAATTTGATGTATATTGCAAAACTTTTGAACCGTAACAGAGAGACGGTTGAAATATTCAAAGAACCTTTATAACATCAAGTATATAATTTAAATTTGGAAACTAAAGGGTGTCCCCATAATTGATATAATTTTACCTATCTAGCCCTATCTTTTGAACCGTTATAGACAAACACTTGAAAATTAGACAGAATCTCCACTACTGTGTCCCGTATAATAACATTAATAAATATTTAAAATTTTAAAGGGTGTCCCAATAGTTGATGTAAATTGATGCATATGGCCAAACTTTTGAGGCGTTTTAGACAGACATTAGAAATTTACAAAGAATCTGTCCTTTAAAATAAGTGTTTAATTTAAAATTGCACATTAAAGGGTGTCCCCTAGGTGATATTGTTTAAGCTATATGGCCATATCTTTGGAACCGTTACTTTTTATTAGTGTGTCAGTAATAATAAGTGTAAAAAAATAAAGGGTGTCCTCATATCTGACGTAATTTGTCGTATATGGCTTTTCTGCTTAACAGTTACGGATAGACATTTGAATGTACAGAACGTATATTACTATGTCCGTTAGAGCAACAAGTATAAAAGTATTTGATTTGAGTACTATTTCTTACACATTACTTTCTTTTAAATTTTTAGTTCAGAATTGATGCACATATATGTATTGTTTTGTAGTCGGTTTTTTTTTTGGAAGAATTATTATTAATCTTATTATAATTTTATTATTAATAATAAAATTCAAAAATAATAACTTCTTAAAATTGTATGGCAGTTCTACAATGTTGTCAAAAAAATTAAACTTCAATACATGCAAGTACGTACATTATAGTTCATTTTGTTGAATAGTTCAAATACAAAGACATAGTTCAAAAATTTGAACCTGTTCATTTAGTTCAAGTGATAGAATAATTCAATTGAACTAGTTCGTTCATGAACTACCCAAGTCTATCGTGTACCCAGAAAACCCCAACAGATAGAGCCTTGAAACGTTGCACGAGTAATCCTTATACAAACTAATGTTCATAGCCTACACGCAAAGAAAAACCATGGTTATGGTATGGTCACAGGAACCACATTATGTTCTCTGTAACAATGTATGGTTGCGATGACGAACAAATTTTTGTTGTTTGTAACATTACTTTGGTCCCGGTAAAAAAGTTTTGTTTAAAATTTTATCATTAAATGGTTACTACCTACAAAAAAATTAACATTGTTGGTTTTAACTATTTAATGTTTAATCGAAAACCAAAGTTTTTCGTAGGTAACCAAAAGATTTTTCAAAAATAAAAATTATTTGTTTGTTTATGTCATCGAAGTTTATTGGTTTGTGCTTTAAAAAAATATATAAACAGTTGTTTCGGGAATTCAAATAAAAATGAAGTATTTAATTATTTATTTTTCGCTGTTGAATCGAGCGCGTGGCAACCATCTTCCCTGGATACCCGCATTTCGAGTCCTCTCGGTGTGAGACTGTAATTTATTTTAAATTTTTAAACCAGAAAAATTAATAACACCTCGAAATTATGAAAATCAACTGGGATAATATTACTGTTGATGAAATGTTCGCAGATACAAAAAGAAATTGGACGGTGGTGTAATTAACCAGGTGACATTAAAAGTGAAGATTTCTATACCTGAGCTGAAGAAGCTGATGAGGATACAAACTCAACCGTGGGACCGCCGTTGATGTCGTTCTCAATTACAGTTTACAAGAATGGCTGAATTAGAAAATAAATCCCAAGAAATTGATGTCTTCAAGAACAATTCTTTACTGGTAAATCCATGATCTGCGATGGTATGGGCCTTGTGCGAATGCCGTTAAATCGATGGCCAAAGTTTTCTCTCCGTTTTATCTTTGAAACACGGTTTGAAAGAAGAAAAATGCTAATTAATTTTTTATCTATGTATTAATAAAATCATCTGTTTTTTATATAAAATCATTAATAAAAAAATAGTTTTGTATTTTAAAATGTAAAAAAACTGGGATATCCATTTCATATGACATTTCATATTTTTTAACCATACTATAGTCGTTAATTTAACCATAATATTATAATGTTCAACAATAATATGGTTTCACTACAACCATAATATGTTGCTCTTAGATTATGGTTACCTTAACCATATTTTTTCTTTGCGTGTAGCAAAATACAAACTGGATTCGAGCAATGGGCGTGGTACCCCCTATACTAAGTGAAACATTATTATCGTGTATCTAGCCAACTACTATACATAGACTTGAAACTTTTCACGAGTAACACTCATACTAATGTGCATAGTCAAGCAAAATACAAACTGCATTCGGGCAATTATCGTGTCACTTCGCATATAAAATAACAAATTATTATCGTGTTTATACGCATAGCGAAGATCGTACCTCGCGTACAAAAACTTTTGTCATGAAACTAGAGAACTACCATAGTGATCCACTCTAAATTTTATAAAACGCACGTTGTTTTCGATTGGTAATTTACGACTAATTTTTTTCTCGTGCTTTCCCTTGCAAGAAAATCATTTTTATTAATTTCGTATATTAGTCTCAAGTTTCAAATGATTATTTAAAAAGAGTTCTAATACTGAGTTCAAAAAGCGAATCTCTTGATTTAGAAAGGCAGACCTTTCTATATCATGAAATTTAAATTAACGATTATATTTTATACCAAGTTGTACTTCTAAGTAAATACTGAGCAACAGCAACTATATGAAAATAACAAACCTTCAAGTAAAATTCATTTTCATTTTAGAGAATAATTTTTTTCTCAAAATTCCCCAACAAAGAATTGAACATTTCGCATTTACATTTTTGTAAATTTAATTTTTTTACTTTGCTCTGTAGCACATTTTTTTTTTATTCTTGTTGCTTAGTAAACAACATTTTTGCAATTCTTTTATGCAATCACTCAACAAAAATCAAGTAATGAAACTAAACGACCAACAAAGTTTTCAATATTATTTATACATATTTGTGCAGTCAATGTTTGTTGCCTGGAAATTTTTGTGCATTTAAAAAAAAATATTTTATATTTTTCTGGCTTTTTCATAGCAACGACGCAATTGGGTGGAAAAAAATTGAAGTGTTTCACTTAATTTACTTATTTTGCTTTGAAATCTTTATAGGCAAAAATACTAAAATTTTATGGTCAATAAAATAAATAAGTTTAAAATGAAAACTAAATAAATAATCAATGAATAAAATTTACTCTTAGGTATGTGCATTAGATCTCACCGTTATTCACTACATTGCTTTAGAAATATTTTTTCTAAGAGACTAATTTTTATACCTATGCGTACCGCCGCATAGGTGTACGTACTACCAATAGGCTCTATTATCCAGTTTTTGAAAGCTTTTGGACGTGAAGAATCTGCATAAATGAAGCATTAATGCAGATTCTTACTTCTGATTTTATTATTTCTTGAAAAAAAAAATTATTTGGAAACAGCCTTCATTCTTTGGTTGAAGTTAAAGAGAATTCTGTCTCTAGCTAAGTTATAGTGAGAGGTTAAGACTATTTTAAAGTATTAATTTCCATGTGCATAATAAGAAACGACTAAATGAGTGTCCTGTATTTAACCCAAGGTACTAATAGAAAGCACCCTACATAATTTTATTAAAATACATCCACTAATTTTATGGTGAATCGGACACAGACAGACAGATACAAATTTCATAAAATAAAATAAAATAAAATAAAATAAAAAAAAATTATTTTCTCAGATCAATGACTATATATATTTTTTCTAGCTATGTGCATCCTGTCAATATTTGGTTCCATTTTTCTTTGAAAGTAATCCACACCAAATTATAGGACTCTTACGTATTTAAAGGGTGGTTAAATTTTAAGGGCCGATGTTGATTATCACACAAATTATTTAGAAAATTATTGTCATTTCTTTTAATTTTGATAATATTGGTATGATTCAATTATGTATGGAACAAAATATCGGCCAAATGGCCGCCGCGAACCTCGACGGCACACCTCCATCTGATGCTCCAAATTTTCGATAACGCTGAGGCATAATTGAGGTACTACGCCGCTAATGTTTCGAATTATCTCATCCTCTAGGTTTTGAATTGTGAATCATTTGAATCATATGACCTTGGCGGCCAATTGACATCGCCGCCACCACGTGAGATAACACGGCCATTGAATTTGGCGCGCAAAAGAACCATTGTTTCGTTAGCTGTTGAAACCACTTATTGTCCACATCCATATCTTCGAATTCGGGCCATAAAAAATCTTTATCATCTCACGATAGCGAACACCATTCACAGTAACTGCCTGAACGGCCTCATTTTTTAAAAGATACGGCCCGATGATGCCGTCAGCCCATAAACCGTACCTAACAGTCATTCTTTGTGAGTGCATTGGTTTTTCGACAATCACTCTTGGATTATCATTAGCCCAAATGCGGGAATTCTGCTTATTGACGAATCCACTGAGGTGAAAATGTGCATCATAACCGAAGATGACTTTCTTCGAAAGTTGATCATCCACTGTTGCCATTTCTTACCACAATTCTGACCATTGACGACCTTTGGAATGATCAAGAGGCTTTATTTCTCAAGTCAATTGCACCTTGTAAGCATGTGAATAAACGCAAGTCTTTATGAATAATGTTCATCAACGACGAGGGTGAAAGGTGCAACTGTTGGGCATAACAACGAGTTGAGTTGGACGGCTCTTCAGCCACACTATCTCCAACAGCAGCAATATTTTCTGCAGTACGAGCATGCACTGTGTGGTTCACATTCAACATCGACCCTTAAATTTTAACCACCCATTATTTATACTTGTTATTATACCAAACAAAGTAGTGGACATTCTGCCTAATTTTCAAGTGTTTGTCTATAACGGTTCAAGAGGTAGGACCATATAGGTCAAATTACATCAATTATGGGGACAGCCTTTAGTTTATAAATTCAAATTGTATACTTGTTATAGCGGACTTAGCAATACAGGTTCCTTGTAAATTCCAATTTAAATTTCAATAAAAAAATGTGGCTACATACGTAAAATTACTTTAACTATTGGGGTACCCTCTTATTTCCAAATTCAAATTTTATACTTTTTGTTATAGCGGACTTAGCAATACAGGTTCTCTGTAAATTTTAATGGTCTGTGTACAACTGTTCAAAAGTATGGCCATATACATCAAATTAAATGAACTATTGGAGCACCCTTTATTTTATAATTTTAAATATTTATACTTTTTATTAAATTTTCAAGGTTTTATCTATAACGTATAAAAAGATAGGCCCATATAGGTCCAATTATGTCACCTATAGAGACACCTATAGTGATAAGCAATTTTTGAAAATTTGAAATTGGTACCCTTTACGGTTAATACACTTAAAAAAGGTATGTTGTATGTGGACATCCTTTAATTTTTAAAATAATGAATTGTTTTTAAAACGGTTGGTCCCGTCTGTAAGCAGAAATCGTTCAAATAATGAAAAAAAAAAATTAAAATCGGTTCAGAAATGGCTGAGTTAAGCGGGCATACATAGAAAAAACGCAACATGCAGATGAATTGATAACCAACCTCCTTCTTTATTTGAAGTCGGTTAAAAATATGTATAAGTGTTTTTAAAAAATAACCAGAAGATACAATAAATTATGACTGTTTTAGACGCTTTGAGTAGGGGGGAAAAGATAAAATGGCCAACTGATATATAATAATCAAGTGATACTATATTTCAACATCTTAATCTACAAAAATCAAATCATTTTTACGGAATTTTTTTTATTTGTACTGCGTTGGAAGTAAACAAAGGATATAAAAATTTAATTTTGTTATCAGTGAACCCAGACAACGAAAGTTTAAATAAATTAGTATCTCATAAACGCTTGTATTGAAACAAAGCTAATCTGCATTAGTTTTGTGGAAATAAAGATCACATTCCTAAACATACGTTTTGCATAATACTCGTATAATCGGGTATAACGTTCTTAAATAGCTTACTCTCCCTTGAAAACATATATGTGGTTTGGTGACCTTATTATATGAATAAATTCAGCAACGTTTGTTAATTTTAAATTCATTTATTCATTAAAGTTATAATTTAAGTTTATTCATTAAGTTTATAATAATGTAAATATAAGTTTACATAATATGTACATACATATTAGGTTTAGTTTTAAGGTAATTTTAACACTTCAGTTTTAACAATATATAAATAGTTTTTAAGGTAGTTTTAACACTTAACTTTTAATAATATTAAGTTTAGTTTTAAGGTAGGTTTTAATACTTCTATTTAACAATATTTTGCTCTCTATTTAATCAATAAGCTTAATGGCTTCACAACACTTTGACTGTTCACTCTAAACTCTCAACTCACTCTGATAACTTCTGTCTTCTCCTTGCTAGTCTATTGTGTGTGTCTGTTTGTTCTTGTCTGTTCTCCTTTAGTCGCCATTTGCGGGTGATGCTAATGTAGCTGTTTACTAGCATCCCACAACCGGCCGTCCTGATTTTACATTCGCCCTCGAATGTCCTTCCCACGGTTTCATCAAGTCTACTACAGTCGTTGTATTTTTAGGGCCCTCAAAATTCCCAACCCTTTCGACTTCGTACCGACTATGGTTTAGCTTCCTCGTAACTCTGTACGGTCCAAGATATTTCGGTCTCGCTTGATGGCGACCAATTCGTTGACGTCGTACACGGTTTCCGGGATTCGTTTACGGTTATATGTCTTGCGGTTTTCCTTTTGAATTTCCAGGATGTTGTCTTTGGCTGCTGTTCTTATAGTGTCTCGCTCAGTATTTAAAAATTCAATTGACATGTCACTTAGCAGTTCTCGAATATCCGGATTCTCATTGAGTCTCATTTCTATTCCGGTTAATATTTTGAAGGGTGTAAATTTGGTGCTTCTTGGCGGTATGCTATTCAAAGCTTGCTGAACTCGACCCACGTGCTTGTACCAGTTCGCAGGTTTCTCTACACATAGTTTTGTTAACAAGCTGATTATGATACTATTCATTCTTTCAACTTGACCGTTTCCCCTTGGTACCCCGGTTGCTATTAGAAGATGCTGAATATTTTGTGATGTGCAATAATCTGCAAATTGGACAGATGTAAACGCGCTCCCTCTATCGGTTATTACTCTACTAGGATTTCCAAAAACTGTTGCTTGTTTTGCCATTCGATCTACAACTTCGTTTGAGCCTGTACTCTTGGTGGGGTACAACCAAACAAATTTGGAAAAAGCATCCACGATAACCAATATGTAGTTGTATTGTTTGCGCGTAGATTCCATCGGGCCTACGTGATCGATGTGATATGTTAGTAACGGTCTATCCGATTTATCAATCGGGCTTAGAAATCCCTCTTTGCGACCTTTTTTCGCCTCTGATACTAAACACTCTACGCAGCTTTTTACTATACGTTCCACTTTTTCGACCACATTAGGAATGTAGTATGATTTCTCTATTAACTCTTGTGTTTTGCGAGCAGCGAAGTGTCCATGCCTATGTGCCATTTGAATAATTTCTTGTTCCATGGAGTTTGGAACCACTATTAGTTCGTTGTTGGGGTCTTTGTGCAATATTTCAAATTTCATAAAATAATCTTCATAGGAATCTTTCTCGAGAATTTTCCTTACTGCTTTGGTCCATTCGTCCTGTATTTGTGCTTGCTTTAACCGGTGATTTAGAGAATCTTCCATCATTAAACATGTTAAGCGGCTTAAGGCATCCACGTGTTTCATTTTGGATCCTGGTCTATGCTCTATTTGATAATTAAATTCCTGCAAGAAAAGAGCCCATCTAGACACTTTGGGTGGTACGTCCTGCTTACGCATCGTTAGTGCGAATGCGTTGCAGTCAGTAACTATTTTTATTGGAATTCCAAGAACAAATACTCTCCATTTTTTTAGTGCTTCAATCACCGCTAGAACTTCCAATTCATATGAATGGTATTTTTGCTCCGTCATGTTGGTTTTCCTGCTCATGTATTCTACTGGGTGGAACTGACTATCTTCATCCCTTTGCAGTAACACTGCACCATAACCATATAGACTGGCATCCGTGTGGATCTCTGTGGTCGACCTAGGGTCAAAAATTTTTAATACTGGAGGGTTGATCATTGAAACCTTCAATTGTTCAAACGCTAAAATCTCTTCGTCTCCCATTTTGAATTTTACGTCTTTTTTCAATAGGTTTGATAACGGTCTAGCTATGGATGCGTAGTTTGGTATAAATCGTCGTAAAAATGAGGTAAGGCCTAAACATTTTTGTAATGATTTCGTTGTTTTAGGTAACGGAAAATTGGCTACTGCTATTGTTTTCTCAGTCGACGGAGAAATTGTTGAGTTTTCGAAAATGTACCCTAAAAAGTTTATTCGTCTTTGCAAAAATTGGCATTTTTCCCATTTTATATTCAGTCCATTTATTTCCGCGACTTTTAATACTTTTTCCAGCTTTTCAATACCTTCGCTTTCATCTTCAGATGGTATAACGATATCGTCCATATATATCACTAACGTTCCATTATACATCAACTCACGGAAGACAGAGGCGATATATCTGCAAAATACCGCTGGTGAATTTGAAATACCAAAGGGTACAAATTTAAACTCATATTGCCCATTGTTAGTTACGAAAGCGGTATATTTTTGAGAATCTGGTTCAATCGGGACGTGGAAAAATCCGTTTCTCAAGTCTAAGGTTTTGTACACTTTTGCACCTTTCAACCTCTGCACGATGTCATCAATTACTGCCATTGGAAAGTTATCTCTGATAATTTTCTCATTAAGCTTCCGGTAGTCGCAGCATAGACGTTTGGTTCCATCTTTTTTCTGTACTAACACTACTGGCGCTGAGTATTCTGAATGGCTGTGTTCAATAATACCGTCTTCCAACCATTCCTTTATTTGATTATCGATTACACGTTGGTCAGTATATGGTACTCGTCTAGGTCTGTGCGCCACAGGGATGTCATCTTTCAAGATTATCTTCATTTTTACAGGATATGAATGAGGCTTCATACGCTTGTAACCCATAATTCTATGTCTTAGCTTTTCCTGAACTTCCCTGTCTAAATGCTCTAGCTTAATTTCATCACTTTTAAAATCTCCTCTAGCTGCTGAATGAATTATTTCAGCGAATTCTTTATTTAGTTCGGCTATTGGGCTTATGTTGAGCTTAGCGGTTGGATTGATTTCCTTCGCTGCTCCATCCTTGCGTATTGAAATATTTGCCTTATGCTCATCTAACTCTTCTAACATTGACCATCCCTGAACTTTTTGACGAAATTTCGCTCCATCGGCATCTATTATTAAATCTACGTGACTCAATATATCGTTTCCTATTACGGCCGAATACAATATATCGGTTTCTTTCGCTACGTGGATATTAATTGTCACTTCCGCCGTATTAAGCTTGACACGCGTCGTGAAACTCCCTAATGTTTTTATAGTCTTGCCACCTATGCCTGTTAGTAGCTTATAATTAGGTTCAAGTTCTATATCGCTTAATGTTAACAATGTGTCGTATCTGAGGACGCTAATGTCGCTTCCCGTATCGACTATTGCTGAGATTTTCTTCCCATTTATTTCTATCTCAGTGAATATTCTTCTTAATGTGGACAGAATGTCATCGGCTAGCGTATGTACATTGTGGTTTGGCGTTTTCCTTTTGTTTCCTTCTTCTCGTCCATAATTCTCGATTGCTGTGCAATTGAAAGACTTATGTCCAAACCCTTTGCATCTAAAACATTTAACTTCTATTTTGTTACAGTTTTTCGCTATATGTCCTTTATCTCCACACTTAAAGCAGATTTGATCATTTATCGCAATCGACTTCTGCTTATTTTCGTAACGTTTCTCGGAAAAGAACCCCTTCGAGCTTAATGACTCTCCAGTAGTTTTAATGATTTTCTCATATGTTTTAAGTTTATCTTTCAGGTCGTCTATGGTTCGAGCTTGGTACAGGATTGACTTGTTGGTCGATGAATCTTTTATTCCCTGAACAAAGTAATCAATTAGACTTTCGTCATCAATTCTAATTGGTTTACCAGTTTCCTGGAGGCTGTATAGGTATTCTCGAAATGTTTCGTTGTGTTTTTTCCTTCGGTTTGACAACATTTTATGGACTTCTATTGATGACAGCTTTATTCCGAACTCCTTTACCAAAGAAGTCTTTAGAGTAGACCAATTAGTTATGCCCGATTCACTCCTGACGAACATTTTCGCGGCACCCTTAAGCAACTGCTTAGCATAAATGAATTTACGCAAATCGTCCCAGCCGACCGTGCACGCAACATCTTCAAATTCCCGCAACCAATGTTCAACTTCAGGCAAACCGTCTCCAGAAAAAGCTGAAACCGAATCCTGATTATCACGTAAGGTGAATGCGTAACTACGCCCTGATACCGCACGTTCAACTAATATTGAAGCTTCCCCATACTCAGAATCTTCGTCATCCCTCGTAATCCCTAAATGTTGTATCAGTCTGTCTTGTAATTCTACCTTATTACCAGTTTTTGGTAAATCTGACTCCCCCAGTTTCATTTTTAGTTCTTCTACTGTCAAGCCTAAAATTGTTTCGATATTCATTGTGTCGATCGCTGTTTTACAAATTAAGTTAATTATAATTATGTTTATTTGTAGTAATAAAATATGAAAATATTGTTGGAATATGTATAGTTAGGTATATGGATATTAATATTTAAAACGTAAAATAAAAAAGTGAAAAATAAAATTTAATGAAAAAGTAAAAAATAAAATTATTTTGTGTAATATTGAAAAACAATTATAATTCATCTAAACAAGCTGATTGAAAATTATTTTCTATTTTTATGAATTAACTGTTTTGACACTCTGATTTTCTGTTCTTACGGTTTTAAAGCAATTATAGTTCTTGTTGTAATTAAATTTTGCTAGCTAAGTGAAATATTTTCTCTTTCTTTATTAACATCAACTTCTACATGAAAATAACAATTATCATTTGCATCTACACATTAAAGGTGTGTTTACATTGAGTGTACAAGTCATATGTACTGTCAAAATTGCTATACATATGGAATTTCATGTGTATGTCAAAATCAGTGTTTTACATATGGTTTATAATTTTTGTGTTCAAACGTACCCATGTTACGTACATATGACATAACCTCCTGTTGTTGAAAACAAAAATTAAATATTATAAACAGCTGGTCTTCAAAGTGTGGTTTAGATCGATTATTTTTTTAAATTGTTAGACTATATAATAAAACTAATAATAATAGCTTTATTGGGACTTGTTGTATAAGTTATTAGGCAATTTTGTATATTTTGCCGCCATTTCATTTTATTAGACACCCGCTAGTGATGTCAACTATGCAAAGAACTACCGTTTTGTGTTATCATTTGGGTGCTTCTACAACAGTACAGAAATCAATTTATAAGAGACAAATTATATCAAAACAAAAAGTAATCTATATATAAATAGGCAAGTGAGAAAAGTTAAGAACCATTTTAACTGACTTAAACTCAACGTATTCGCTTGATTTTTTGTTTGTATGATAGATTGTCAAAAGGAGCAGTGCAGAATGTATTTTTTCTTCTACATTTTTGAGTCTAATTTGCTAAAATATTACAAAAAAAACTCAAAATTAACTAAATTAAATTTGGCTTGACAACTCCGTAAACACTCAGAAGGAAAAACTTATTAATTCATTAATATATGTAATTTTGTAAACCAAAACACAAATCAAAATCGAAAGAAAATATGTATGTATTAATAACTAAATTTGAATAATATGAGTATGAAAAATATGCAACATGAATGCGCACTTATGTAAAATATATACCTAAAACGATTACCCCACAGGGGTAACTCTAGTTATAATAAATAATACAATAAGTAATAATTAATATCATTTGAACTATATCAGCAACAATTGAATAAATAATTTTGTTGATGTTAATGTCAATTTCTTTTCACTCTTTTTTTTATTAGGAATACAATATTTGTTATCCTAATTCTTATGACAAATTAAACTAAATTTCTTTAAAATAATTGAGCCGTTGCTTTTGAAAATGAGAGAACTCCAATGATTAAAAACATAAAATTATGTAATTTGTAATAACACTTAGGTTTTATTCATTTTTTTTTTTTTTTACACAAAATGGAGTTCTCTCATTTTCAAAAGTAACGGCTCAATGAAGTGATTTGCACTTTTGATACCCACAATACCTCTGTAGCAATTTTTTATCCTGCGGTCCAAAATTGTTAATTAGGTGATATTACAGTTTACACAGTTTGCTTACCTTCTTAAAAAATATTTAAAAATAATGCACTATAGTAAAGTAAATTTTTTATTTAATTCAGTCTTTCTTAGTACCGGTAAAATAGATAAATACAAAAATATTAAAATTGAGTCATTCATATATATATATAGATTACATATGTAACTTAATTATTAATATCACCTGTGAGGTATCGATATAAATCTGCAAACACGAAATTACTAACAAAATTTAGAATAAAGATATTGGTTAATTTTAAACTCCTTAAATTCATGATAAAAATAAATAAGCGGAATCTTTGAAACTAAAAGAAACATCACTGAAAACATCTGTTGTCATATAGTTTTACACATCAAATAGAGCGTGCTTTAAATAAAAAACTAACACATGTTATTGCACATAGGTAAATAACATATGTTATGTTTCAAGAGGTTTACACTATGTGTATAGTTTTACATATGGAAAATCTGACATTCCATATGACTTGTACACGCAATGTAAACACACTTTAAGGAAATATTTCTCTTTCCATCTACTCTTTCACATTTAAAATACCGTGAGATTAACAAAATTTTCATCAAATGCATAAATGTTAATAAACGTAAGCATAAAAAATAATCCCTTCTTCTACAATAAAGTATTTTTCTCTTCTACCTTCTATAAACTTCTAAATCTCTTTATAAAATTATGTTAATCTTACACATCTATATTTATTTCTGCTTCCACTCGAACACACCAACTGTTGTCATCATCTCTGCGTCGGCGTACATCTATTAATGACCACGCTGTCTCTACTTAATTGAAGCAGAGCGTTTAGTTGTTTTAATACACATCAAATTGTTGTTATTCGGATTTTTGAGAAACATAAATTGGTTTTTAATTTTCGCACTTCCACACACAATTGTTTTTGACCTTCGAATTTGTTTCTTCTTTATGTTAATCGTTCTTTTTACTTGTTGCTGTTGTACATATTTTACATTAAAGGTTTTTTGTTTTTGTTTACATATGCACACTGTTTTTAAGTATTTTGTTGTTGGGAAATGACAGTTATTTTTTTCAGTGCGTAGCTTGTTTTGGTGAACTTTTCTTTGCGACTTCAGCAACAAAGTTTTACAGTTAAGAATTTTTGGTTTTAAATTAAAAGAACACGCCAGAAGTTCCATAATATGTACATACATATTAAGTTTAGTTTTAAGGTAATTTTAACACTTCAGTTTTAACAATATATAAATAGTTTTTAAGGTAGTTTTAACACTTAACTTTTAATAATATTAAGTTTAGTTTTAAGGTAGGTTTTAATACTTCTATTTAACAATATTTTGCTCTCTATTTAATCAATAAGCTTAATGGCTTCACAACACTTTGACTGTTCACTCTAAACTCTCAACTCACTCTGATAACTTCTGTCTTCTCCTTGCTAGTCTATTGTGTGTGTCTGTTTGTTCTTGTCTGTTCTCCTTTAGTCGCCATTTGCGGGTGATGCTAATGTAGCTGTTTACTAGCATCCCACATATATAGCATTCTCTTTCGTTCGGTCATTAACGTAACATATACATTAATTGACGCTACACGCAGAGAAAAGCCGTGGATGGGGTATAGTCACAAGAACCACATTATATTCTGTGTATCAAGATTGGTTTCGATGAACAAATTTTTATTTTTACTTTACCATACGTAGTATAAGGTAAAGTATAGTAATCATAAAAAAAATCGAGGTCGGGATTTTGACGGATTAATACGTTTAGAGGTCTCCTGAATACATTTTGACTATTTTCGCGATGATGTCTGTGGGTGGGTGTTGGGTTTGTATGCCACTATTTTTGTGGAGTTTGTACAGGTCATACCGTTTGACATATTAAAATGAAATTTAGTATGTGCCTTTGGTATGTGGTGATAAGGAGGTGTATAGTTTTTGGGCATAATCGGGAGGGGGAAAGGGGTAGTTTCCTTACCCCCAAATTTTGTGAACGCTCGACAGGTCATACCGTATGACATATTAAATTTGGTATATAGCTTTGGTTTATGGAGATGAAGAGCTGTATAAATTTTGGCCATAATCGGGAAGGGGCAAGGGGTAGTTTACCTAACACCTGAAATCGAAAATAATTTTTTCTTCGATTTGAATATACTTTGAACTTTTATTTTTTATGTAATATATCCATAAAAATATCTGTTTCCATTTGGTATGGTAAAGTTGAGTGTAGGCCACTCCAGTTTTTTTTTTTTTTAATTTCTTTCATCAGAATAAACAACTTTAGTTTAGAATTTCATCACTAATTAGTTATTATGCCCAAAAAATGCTACACGGTTCATTTTAACCATACAATGTTTACTAAACCTCAATACATATTCGAAGGAATACTTATAGTTTTCCAACTCCACTCCAGTTTTTTTTTTTTAATTTCTTTCATCAGAATAAACAACTTTAGTTTAGAATTTCATCACTAATTAGTTATTATGCCCAAAAAATGCTACACGGTTCATTTTAACCATACAATGTTTACTAAACCTCAATACATATTCGAAGGAATACTTATAGTTTTCCAAAATACTATATAACGTTTAACAATAATATATTAATTTTTATTAAATTTTTTAAGCTAGAATTTTTTTCATTTTAAATTCACTATTTCGCTACTCCATCATCAGAAATATTTATTAAAAAAATAACAATAACAAAATTACAATCAAAATGTAATAAAATTGTTGTTCATTACATTTTTATTGTAATTGTGATATTGTTAAATTTTTTATTTTTATTTTTTGTCACTTTGTCAATAATTATTCCTGATGATGCTACAAAAAGAACTAGCGAAATATCGAATTTAAAAATATGTACATAATATGACCAAAAGCTTTAAATCTTAAATTAAAATAAAATATAAAAGCTTAAATAAACTATATTATTCATAGTATTCATTCGAGGACTTATAGTAGAATTTTATGACGATTTTTTTTGCGATATTTCATCCTGTAATATTCCCTTTGTTCCTTTTTCATGAAGGAGAGAAAAAAGACCTATAGATTGCAAAATTAGAAACTTGATTTGTTCCGCAAAAATGTTTATCGTCGTATTCAATACAACTTTGGTAAATATTTCGTATGCCATGTTTATACGTACGTATAATATGTTTGAAAATTGTGCAATGTCATTCTTAGTAATAGCAGACACAATTATTTATTAACGAAATTATCTATACATATATAATGAAACTGTAACTTATTTCCTATCTGTCTGTCTGTTTTTTTCTGTTTGTCTATCTGTTCTGCGTTCACATCACCTTCACGTAAAACCGACTGAATGTATTTTAACAAAACTTTGTAAGGAGGTACCTTAGCATCCTGATTCAAATCCTCAAAAATGTCTTTTTCAAGAGAAAGTGGAGAAAAAAGCATGAAATTAGGCGATATAAAAGTACTGGATACTTAAAGGCACCTTTTATTTTTAAAAGCGGAATATTTTAAATACAGTTGCACAACAGATAGCGCTATAGTAAAATAATGACAAAATATGAAATACTTACTGCCATATAGCCAATTGAATAAAATTTATATTTCATTTGTATTTTTACTTTGTGGAATTACATTGTTATTAAAATATTTTAAACACTTTTTACAGAGCAGTTTTTAGAATTTTATATAAATTTTAGAATTTTATCCAGGGATGGCTACCTTCATATAAAGTAAATACGTATACGTGATGCACTATAAAAGCAAGAGTCTTAAAATTTGGTATGGAATACTTTCAAAGCAAAATCGAACAAAATATTGTCAGGAAGCACACACCGTGTGTGGGCATAGCTAGTAATAAATTTGTGAAATTTAAATTGTAATATACCTTTATTAAGAAGAGTTTATTATATTATTTATCCTCAGCACCAATATTGGCATCAAATAGGCGAGGTTAAACTTTATATTATAAATAACAATTAAATATGTATAACAAATCAAAAAATTTAAATTTTTTGTAATAAAAACGACAAAAATGTATTCATAGCAACAGAGAGAATGAGAATGGGGTTCTTGTGAACATATAACATAGATCTTTTTCTCCTTGTATAAGATTATGCAAAAGACAATTTAAAACTCCTTAAAATAAACTCACCAATGTTTTTTTTATATTCGTGATCGGAATCATTAGACATCATAATAACAGAAGAGTCCAGTGAGCAAATTGCTTCCGCTATAAAAAAAGAAGACTTCAAGCACACGAAAACTTAACAACTGCTGAACTTACTGCAAAACAGCAAAAATCTCAGGAGTTCTTATGCTCCACAATCTCTGAAATGTGTAGGTCACTTTAAAATCATAACAAAGAAATGGAAGTTATGTTGAAGATGGTATATCATTGCTTGGAAAAAAACGATTTAAAATCTAATAATTCTTGCAAAAAAAACCGACTTCAAAACAGACAAACTTAAAATCATGTTTCTTTAAGACGGTAACTATTGCGACACCCTATAATTTCCGAATTCAAATTTTATACTAGTTATAGCGGTCGTAGCAATACAGGTTCATTGTAAATTTCAACCGTCTGTCTGTAACGGTTTAAAAGTTTTGTCATCTACATCTAATTACATAAACTATTGCGACACCCTGTAATTTATAATTTTAAATATTTATACTTATTATAACAGACATAGTAATGGACATTCTGTCTAATTGTTAAGTGTTTATCAATAACTGTTTAAAAGATATGGTCATATATATCAAATGACGTCACCTGTTGGGACACCCTTTAAATTCAAATTTTAATATAAATACTTTTTATGGAGGACTTTGTCATACAGATTCTTTTTAAATTTTAACTTTGTGTCCATATACATCAAATTACATCAACTATTGGGACACCCTTTAATTTCCAATTTTAAATATTTATACTTGTTGTTATACCAGACATAGTAGTGAACATTCTGCCTATTTTTCAGGTGTTTGTCTATAACGGTTCCAAAGATGAGGACATAATGGTCAAATTACATCAATAATGGGGACACCCTTTAATTTATAGATCCAAATTTTATACTTTTTGTAATAGCAGACTAAGCAATATAGGTTCTTTGTAAATTTCGACTGTCTATCTATAACAGTTGACAAGTTCGGCCATATATATTACTTTTACATTAACTATTGGGACACCCTTTAATTTCCAAATTCATATTTTACACTTGTTATTTTAGCGGACTTAGCAATACAAGTTCTTTGTAAATTTCAACTGTCTGTCTATAACGGTTCAAAAGTTTAGCCATATATATATCAAAATAAATCAACTAATGGGACACCCTTTAATTTCAAATTTTAAATATTTATACTTATTATAACAGACATAGTAACGAACATTCTGTGCAACTTTCAAGTGTTTGTCTATAACGGTTCAAAAGATAGGAGAATAAAGGTGAAATTAAGTCACCTATGGGGGCACCCTTTAATTTTTAATTTTATTTTTTAATTACCTTTTGTTATTGGGAGCTACAGTGATACGCACTTTTTTTTAATTTTAAATTGGTGACCTATAAAGTTCATAATACACCTAAAAAACATGTATGTTGTATGGGGACACCCTTTAATTTTTAAACTTTTGAACTTCTTTTAAAATGGGACCAATTTGTAGCCATAACCTTTCTAATAGTGCAAAAATTTTGAAAATCGGTTCAGAAATGACCGATTTCTGAAGGCACAAACATACAAAAAAAAAAAAAAAGCAACACACAGACGAATTGATAACCTATTTCTTTTTTTGAAGTCGGTTAAAAATATAAAAGAGTTAAAGCAACACAATACAGTTATTTGAACATAAACATTTTTTTCTTCTTCCTTATTTTTCAATGACTATATGGATAGCGGGATCATACATTCCCATGCAATTCACGATAGCAATTTTTCCTTTTTGGGAAATGAAAATTACAAATATTTCACATTTTATTCACGATAGGGGTGTGTATATATGTTCTAAAATCTCAAAACCGGAATCGGAAAAGAAGACTGTGGTACTTAAGCTATATATACTCTCATTTTTTGCTGAAAGTATTTCAAATATGGACTTTATGTGCAAAAGTCTTCAATTTTGGTATCTTTTTAGGAATTCTGGGATTTCCTTTACCTTAATGTTGTAGATTTTTAACACAACTTGAAGAAATGGTAAGATCTAAAAGAATTTGCAGGTGCAAGGTACCCAACTTTGAGTCCACATAGCGCCACCCCTGGCAAGTGTATAGTGTTTACTGTCAAAACTTAAGGTCAGATACTCCTCTGCTATGCTCATGTCAATTTAGGATCAATTGGCTCAGCCTTTTACAAATGACCGAGCTTATGATATCGCACCCTAAATACAAAAGGGTGACAATAGTGCAATTAAGCTTAATTTTTTATAACTCTAACTGTTAATTAATTTCAGCAGATTTGGTTGCCAAATGATGGTTATCTTATTCTACACTCTCTGTCTCTTAAGACCATTTGGTTTAAATTATTCCAACACAAATGTTGAAATCAATTTGTGTTGTATACTACACTACGTACTTTCCACTGCTTTCTTTATAAATTTGCTTTAAAAATTTCTTAATGTAGACAGTTGAGTTTGGGGAAATGAAAAGCAATATAGTATATAAATAAAAGTAAAATATCTGTCTGGCTTTGTAAACTTCGTAGTACGTTTGTTATTTCATGAGTAGTTTTGTTAATTTGTGGAAGAAGGTGTTTTCGTATTGGAAGAAGGTAAATAATACATACAAAAACAAGGCGATTATTTTAAAGCTACTGAAAAATTTAATCAATTTGGGAATTTAATTCAAAGAGAACAAAAACATTTTACTTTACACTGACCCAAATTTCGTAGGTAATATTATGGTCCTTGTTTACGTCTGAACAATGAAGATTTTCCATCTCTGTTTCATGGTTGAGAGTGATGCCAAAGTTTGTGGGGTTTTTTGACGTCTATCTTCAATTGCCGCTTATTCTTCATCCTTGGCTTGATACTTTTCTATCGTGGTGGAAGTCGAACCTTTGTTATTAACTAAATCGTATTTTTCGAATAATCATTATTTTGCGCCATATCGTTGCCCGTAATTTTTTATACGTTTTAATAAATACTCACATGTCACTCGAAACCATGAATTCTATTTATATTCGAGCAAAACGCCTAGAATATTCTATAATAGAAAGATCTTGTATTTATATCAAGAGACCCACGCAAACCCCTAAGGGTCTGTGAGCACATACACAATCTCAACGAGAATCTCACAAAGAGAACAAAACATGTAAAAATTTTAAATCAGTAGCATACCAGCTTTCAACAAGGAGGGTTTGTGTAACTTTGCTAAATATTTAGCAAACCAATGCATTTTCATTTTTACCACTTTTTTTGGTTGGGAGTCTTTGATTTCTATACATAGATACGTGTGTGTATATTTACTGTCTCCTGTAGTTATATATATACGTGTGTACATTTCTGCTGAAGAGAGAGAGCGTGATCGACAACAACAACTAATGCCTGCCTAGCATGATCTTTGTTTCTTTAATTCATTATTGTAAGAAAATAGACCATTAATTATGTTGTTGTTTCGTACAAACTTATTGCTTATATCTTTTCAGAGCTTTAAAAGAATAAATTCTTCTTTCGTACCAATATAGATTATATTGAAAAAGCGCTGTAAAATACAGAAACTTTTACTAAATTTAACCTCGCCAAAATTTTTTTAGTTGACATAGAAAAATAAATTTTTTCAATTTATAATTTTTACTTTAAAGTCTTCGTCACATTTCCGGTGTGGTGTTTTTGAGCAAATCTTAAACTATTAGCGATTACTGACAGAACGATTACTAAAAAAATAACATGACCGCAGTTGGATTTGAAAACTTTATTCGTTTTAATCCTCTTAAAACCTTAAAAGCCCAAAATAGATGAAATTTCAACTTTAATAAACAAGATATTAATGTTTGTTTTTTAACCGACTTCAAAAAAGAAGGAGGTTATCTATTCGTCTGAATGTTGCTTTTTTTTATGTATGTAACCGCAGAACTCAGCCATTTCTGAACCGATTTTAAAATTTTTTTCTTTATTTGAAAGGTTATACTTTCAGGTTGCTCCCATTTTAAAATCAGTTCATTATATTAAAAATTAAAGGGTGTCCCCATACAACATACATGTTTTTTACGTGTATTAAGAACCGTAAAGGGCACCAAATTAAAATTTTAAAAAATTGCGTGTCGCTATAGCTCCCAACAGCAAAAATTAATAAAAAAATAAATTTAAAATTATAAGAGTGTCCCCATAAGTGACGTAATTTGACCTATTTGAGCCTATCTTTTGAACCGTTGTAGGCAAAAACTTTAAAATTTGACAGAATGTCGATTACTATGAATGTTATAATAAAATGTATAAATATTCAAAATTTTAAAGGGTGCTCCAATAGTTCATTTAATTTGATGTATATGGCCATACTTTTGAACAGTTGTACACAGACCGCTGAAATTTACAAAGAACCTGTATTGCTAAGTCCGCTATAACAAAAAGTATAAAATTTGAATTTGGAAATAAAAGGGTGTCCCAATAGTTAATGTAATTCTATATATGTGGCCAAACTTTTGAACTGTTATAGACAGACAGCTGAAATTTACAAGGAACCTGTATTGCAAAGTCCACTATAGCAAGTAAACAATTTGAATTTAGAATCTAAAGGGTGTCCCCATAAATTATGTAATTTGATCTATATTGCCCTATCTTTTGAACCGTTAAACACAACCACTAAAAAATTAGGCAGAATATCCACTACATTCTCTGGTATGATAACAAGTATAAACTTGGAATTATAATGTAAAGGGTGTCCCAATAGTTCATGTAATTTTATATATATGGTTAAACTTTTTAACCGTTATATACAGATAGTTGAAATTTACAAAGAATCTTTGTGGCCAAGTCCTCTATAACAACAGGTCTTTAATTTAAAAGTGTAAATTAAAGGTTGTCCGAATAGGTGATGTTATTTAATCTATGTGACCATATCTTTGAAATCAGACAGAGGCTTGAATGGTGTCCCCATAAAAGACGGATGCTGGTGAAAATAGCTTAAATTTTGGACAGTAATAGGTAGATGCTTGACATTCACATAGTCTTTACTTTTTTCCGCTAATTTTGGCTCATCTATTATTTGGTTTAAATCTAATTCTTACAGATTACTTCTTACATTTTTAGTTTATAACTGGTGCCCTTCTATCTGTTTTGAAGTCGGTTTTTTTTTTGCAAAAATTGTTTTTAGATTATGTTAGGGATTATGCTCTAATAATGAGCGAGATGAGATGGAAAAAATTAACTAACAATATAAGTAAATTTAACTACATTTTTATAATATTCAATAACGATAAGGAAACAATTATATTGAAGAAATTTCTTCGATATAAGGAAATTAATAAAATCTAAATATTTTGGAAATAACTCAGCCATTTGTAAGGGCTAGGCCGATTGATCCAAATTATAAATTTTTTTTATAAAAATTTTTTGGCATATTTAATATTTTTCCTTTCCTCAAATTTATTACACTTTATTAGATTACGTTATTGGTCTATATTATGTTACAAGAATACTTATATTTAAGAACACGTGAGAAAGATATTGAAATTAATCTTTTTTTGTATGATAGAAAAATTATATCATCTACATTTCTATAGACAATACAAATAAAATATTAGAAACAAAATTTTAAATTTGTTGCTGTTATCTGTAAGTTTCGAAAATTTGGTAAAAATGGTTAATTTTGACGAAAGTAAAAATATTAATTCAACGAAAATCAAATAGTAAAAAATCTATACCTAAAGGTAGAGCAAATCCCACAATTCCCAAGATAAAGGCCAGAAACTTGACGCAGTCCAATTTTAATATACTGCGTGCTGCAATTAAACTTAAAAAAAGTAAAGCTATATGCAGTGCTTTCACTATGCGAGGTTTTGTATGTATAAGAATACAACCTAATGATAGCTTGATTTAAATAAATGAAATGGAGCATCTGAACCAGTTATTTACAACTGACTTTCGTGAGGAGCAAGCTGAGCTGTCAAATTTACCAAATAATGCATAATTTCCATAATATTGTTACGAAAGAAGAATTTATTCATTATAGGCTCTGAACAACAATACTCTCGAACAACAACAACAACATTAATGGTTTGTTTTCTTACAATGATGAAAGAAAGAAACGCCTAATACAAGCATTCCCATATACACATATTACAAACACATTAAATAAACACTCTTCCGTTAAACACACAGGCACATACATAAATACAAGCGTAAACAAATAAACAGCCACACAAACAGGTATAAAGAAATAAACAAACACACAAACAGAAAACAAGAGTAATAACAATCGAACCTGCCAGATCTGTCTGGAATAGAACATTCTGGTGCTTTAAAATCACCTATATAAGCGAATCGTGCTGGCGAGTAGTATGGCAGTATTAATTTGAAAGTCAAAGAGTTAAGTTGTCGAATTTGAAGAGTGTTTAACAGTTTGCTGTATTTTTTAACAGTGGTGTTAAATAAATAAAGTGACTTACAGTAAAAGTAATAACAGAGTGTATTTATTTTGCAATTAAAAGAACACAACGTAAAGTAAAAACGTAACAATATAATAATTCTCAAAAATATTGTTTTACTTATTTTATATATTATATTACTTTTACCCATTCTAAAGTATTGCTTTTTAACTTTTAATTATAATTTAACCTTCTTCCTTGCCTACTTTATTCTTAATGATAACTACAAAAAATAATCCGAAGATAGTGTATTCAATTTGCTTCGGATTTTAACAAAACAAAGAAGGGGGCTAAATATCGTGCATGTTAATGCACAGAGTCTACACAACAAAATAGATGAATTTCGATATATATTTGCATAAGCTGATGTAGATATTATATGCATCTCTGAAACTTGGTTTCCACTGGATGTCAACGATTCTATTTATTATCTTGAAGGATTTAAACTTTACAGAGCCGATAGAAAAGTGATAATTAATGGATGTGAATTAAAATCTAAAGGTGGAGGTGTAGCAATATATGTCAGATGTGGCATTAAATGTATGGTGAAAGAGAAAACGCTTATTGGAAGTGAAATTTAGTATATATTCGTGGAAATTTCAACTAAACCACTAGATGGGTGCCAAATAGGCCACATAGAGACATTCGTTTACAAATCTGTTGGAAAATATTTCCATTCAATATTATTATTGGTGATTTCAATTGCAATTTACTCGCCAACAATGCGTTGGTTGATCCAATGTCATCATTAGGTCTTATTCCCGTAAACATAACCACTCCAACGCACTATCGCTGTTCCAGTAATAGTCTTATAGACTTAGTATTTGTAAATAAAAAAACCAAAATTCTACGATATGATCAAATTTCAGCACCGGTATTCTCCAGCCATGATTTGTTATTCATCACGTATGATATATATTTAGAGAAGCAGGCATTGTCCTTCACCTATAGGGATTTACCTAATATTGATGACTACAATATTTTGAATTTTCACTTTCAAAATATCAACTGGTATCAGATTTATACTCTCGATGATATTAATGATCAACATCATATGCATCATGCAAGATAATGTAAATAAATTATTTGAATTAAGTGTGCCCCTAAAAACAAAATACATAAAGGCAAATAAGGTACCATGGTTTACATCAAATATTAAGAGCTTAATAAACAAACGTAATACTGCATATAAAAAGTGGAAGAGATTAAAAACTACTGAACTCTGTAGTATATTTCGCACAGCCAGGCAAGATGTCGTTAAAGGTATAAAAAAAGAAAAATCCTTATTTTATCAAAGAAGATTCTCTTCTGCTCTTGACAACCGTTCTAAATGGAAAGAAATAAAGAAAATTGGCATAGGACAACCCACTTCGCATGAAATAGATGTAGATATAAACGTATTAAATCATAAGTTCGTAAATACGGAAATACCAGAACCAATACTGAATGTGATGATGACGATCTCTGTACTGTTTCTATAGAAAATAAATTTAGTTTTCGATGTGTGAGCTAAAGCGAAGTTTTCACAAGTTTTTCTTCTGTAAAATCCGATGCCGTAGGAGTGGATCGAATGTGTCCTAACTTCTTGAGGGTTCTTATGCCAAAATTATTACCATTTGTTACGCATATCTGCAACACAATCTTAACAAAATCTATATATCCACAAGACTGGAAAATATCCAAAGTTGTCCCTATTCCAAAAATAAATAACGAATTTAGGCCTATATCAATTCTACCTTTTTTATCCAAAGTAATGGAAAAGATAATGAGTAGGCAAATGAATGAATATATTAAGAAGCAGAACATGCAATCGGGTTTCATTGAAGAAAAAATCTGTACTACCGCTCTAATAGACGTAGTAGAAAATATAAGAGCCGACATTGACAAGAATATGGTACTGTTTTTAATATTACTTGACCATAGTAAAGCGTTTGATACGGTGGGTGGATCACAAAATTCTAATAAAGAAGTTAGAAAAATTATTTTATATTTCGCAATCTGCCTGCAATCTCCTAAGATCTATCTCCTAAGATCTTATCTTACTGATCGTTCTCAGGTTGTCAATCTCAATGGCGAGTTTTCAGAAGCGGTTTACTTAAATAGAGGAGTGCCACAGGGATCAATACTTGGACGCTTATTTACCGGACATAATAAAACAATGCAAGTTACAAATGTATGCCGACGATGTGCAAGTTTACAAGAGCAGTATTATAAGTGACATTTCTTTATGTGTGAAAAATATTAATAAGGATTTATCTAACATAAGCATATGGGCGGCAACCAATGGGCTAAAAATTTATCCATCTAAATCTAAATACATTTTTATATGTAAAGCTAAAACAACTTTGAATAATGATGTAGAAATAAAAATAAACAGTGATACCAACGAGTTTGTTAATTCTTCAAAAAATTTGGGCGTTATTTTTAACAACAAACTTCCGGGGTGTAACCATACAACCTGTTTAGTAAGCAGAGTGTATGGAATGTTAAGAAATGAAGGAAAAAGGCAAAACAACTGCACTATTTCAGCTTTGTTACGCAAATTGATAACGGGCATCAAGATTCATGAAAAAATACTTCTTTTGTATGCGAAGTTCCATGTCCTCTATTCCCATGACTGAATGAATAAAAGACGACAACTACTACTGAAGTTAAGTCTAAAGGTCGTAGCTTCTATTTTTTGCTAAATAAACAACTTTCATGTCTAACTTCAACCTGAACACGTATATTTTCAACAAACAAGTTAATACGAAGTTTGAAGGCCGTATCTCGAAGGTTTACGTTTTGTTATAAGGTAGTTGCCACGCCCTCTGTAAATATCTGTACTGTTGGTTTATTATAAGTTTAAAGTCATGTCTCCTGCAGTTTGGTAACGAAGTTATAAAGTGAGTGATTATAAATACGTCGAGTTAAATCCATTTTGAAAATATATAGCATGCGATGAAAGTGTTTTCTCATATATAATATTTAGTACATAGTCTGTTTTTGGACTTTTTTTTTAAATATGGTTACTGTTTTTAAACCCTTCCTTTTCAGGAAAACAACAATATATACATGCTATAGTATTATCATAAATATTTGACTGAGTTTAAAATATTTATATTGGATTTAGTAGGCGTTATATATGTATGTATGTATGTATGTATGTATGTATGTATGTATGTATGTATGTATGTATAGGTATTGCAAATGTGGTTTTTGAAATACTTGTTATGAAAACGTCCGTTAAATTTATAATAATACCGTTCATATTAACGTAAGCAAATTATTGGCCATTTCTTTTTGTGTAATTTGATTATTTTGATTAATTTCGTGCAAAATATTAAACTGTTTTTTGTATTGTTTTTTTTCTCTGCTTCATTGTAAATTTCTAAATATACCTCTTGAGCTATAAATTTAAAAATATTTTTGTATAAAAACAAAAGGAATATGAAAACAAAACTGAAAAATTCTGTATTTATACCTATTATTTTAAATAAATTAATGATGAAAAATCAAATAAACGTGGGTATCGTTAGAAAACTTAAAAACAAAATCTATTTTGAACTGTTGTAGGTATGTACATTATTTATCTACTTTTTTTACTGATGGGATGATAGAAATAAACGCATGATAGAATAAACGTGATATTAACGACGAAGAAATAAAAAATAGTCTTTTTTTTTTGTTGTGAAATATGACCTTGTTTTAAAAGTTTTTGTTATTTTAGGTGCTTTTAACGCATTTTATTTTTTTTTTTACAAAATTTGTGTTCACGGTTAAACTTATCTATTTGTATTTTTCTACACTGTTATCTATTTTTCTTTAAATATCTCCTGTCTCTTTTCCATATTTATTTGATTAAAAGTATTATTTTTGTTTTAAAATATATAACACATTGCCATATATAACACATTTATTCAACACCATCATAATGACCAGCACTTTTCCGAACAGGTGGAAATGTGCAAAGGTAGTACCTATACCGAAAACAAATTCAGAATTTAGGCCAATAGCTATCTTGTGTTATTTGTCTAAGGTGCTCGAAAAAATTCTACAAATTCAAATTTCGGGACATATCAAGGAAAATAAATTATTGTCTGAAAATCAATCAGGTTTTCGCTCTAAGCATAGCTGTGTATCTGCCTTATTGGATGTTTCTGAAAATATACGACGTGAACTGGATGAAGGAAAATTAAATTTCTTAATTTTTCTTGACCACTCAAAAGCCTTCGACTCTGTTGACCATAGCACACTTTGCAATAAGCTTCGGCATTTCTTTAAGTTCTCCAACAATGCAACACTTCTTTTGTCTTCATATATTTCGAATCGTTTGCAATTTGTGTCTTCTAAAAATTTTCAATCATCTTTACAACCTTTAACAAGAGGTGTGCCACAAGGGTCCATTCTGGGACCACTACTTTTTTCAATTTATGCCAATGATTTGCCAAAACAGCTTTTGCATTGCAAAGTTCACATGTATGCAGATGATGTACAGTTATATTTGAGCAGTCCAGTACGATCTATTGATGAAAATATTGTTAGGGTTAATGATGATTTGGATAGAATTTTTCGTTGGGCAACAGCTAATGGACTTTGTTTAAATCCCCATAAATCAAAGTGCTTAATAATTCGAAAGGGATCGCTCGATTCTGTTATCGATGTTAACATTCAAATAAATGGGGAAAGGATCAACATCGTTAATGCTGCAAAAAACCTTGGGATAATGTTTAATAATACACTTACTTGGACAAACCATGTTAATACCCTCGTAGGCCAAATTTATGTTAAGCTAAGGTGCCTCTGGCCGACACAATATTATACTCCCTTAGGGATAAGGAAACTTTTTGCAAAATCCTATCTTCTTCCAGGTTTAATTTACGGCTGTGAGCTTTTCGCAAACTGTGACTCAATTAGTAAAAGGAAATTAAACGTTTTATATAATAACATAATTAGATATGTGTTTGGCTTAAGAAGATATGACCGTGTATCTAATTTTTCCGCTCAACTTTACGGTGTTTCGTTTGATAATCTTCTTAACATACGCGTTCTATTATTTTTGCACAAGATTATTTATTCAGAAGCTCCACAATATCTTATAGACAAGATTAGGCTTGCCAGATCACTCAGAGGAAGAAAGATTATAATTCCTTTACACCGTCGTCATGTATCTGAATGGCACTTCTTTATACACGCGGCGCGCCTTTGGAATATTCTTCCCCAAACTCAACAACTCAATAGCAACGCAAATAGTTTTAAACATTTTTTGTTTGTTTTTTTTGCACAACAGTGAATTGTAATTCTTTTAATTGTAATGTATTTGTTATAGTATAATCTTTTTATAGTTAATATATCTTAAGTGTATGTACTTGTATTAATGTGTAATCCCAAAATATAATTTATAACTCCACTTTCCTATACTTTAAATATAAGATTAAATCTTGTTGTATAGGAATTGACAAAATAAATAAAAATAAAAATAAATAAATAAATTATTTTTTTTAACTCTTGTTTTATTGTCTTTTCGTTTAACCCAATTTTCTGCGCACAAAGTGATTTCTTCAAATTTGGAAACAGAAAATAGTCGTTCAATATACGAATTTTACTTGCTAAAACCTATCTAAGACCAGTTCTCCTATATGGCTGTGAAATCTATGCTAACTGTGACAGCTCTGATTTCCATAAACTTAATGTTGCCTATAAAAGCATCGCAAGATACATAGTCAATAAAGTACGTCGTGTATCAATATCGAGATTTTCTTACCAGATCTACAAGATGAGTTTTGGAAACTTACTCAAGTTTAGATGTTTGATATTATTGCACAGAATTATTACAACTAAACAACCAGATTATCTATTGGATAAATTACGTTTTTCTAGATCTACTCGAGGAAAGAAATTAATACAACAAAACCATACAACTACTACTAGCACTAGTCTTTGGAACCTGCTTCCTAATCAAATGCAAAATATAAGCAACGCAAATAGGTTTAAAGTTGAGCTATTGAACTACTTTAGTTAGGGCTTTTATTGATTTTTTATAATTATTGTTTTTTTTTTTAATTTTATACCTATCATTTTTATGTAGTCCTTTCTTAATTGTTACTTTTAAGTTAAACTTTTCTTTTGCTTTATTAATTAAATATACTATGATTTCTCACTAGCACTGTAACTTATAAGATATTTTTCTTGTTGTGCTAGGCTAATAAATAAATAAATAAAATAAATAAATAAATAAAAAATAATTCGGGTTTTTTAGTCTTTTGCCCATAAAGTCCACATATGGACTAGGGCACATAAAATACTTTCAGCAATTATAAGGAGTATATATAAATTTATTACAGCAGTCTTCTTTTTCAGAGCCAAGTTTTGGGATTTTAGAACATATACGCACATTTAGTTTGCTTATAAAAAAAAAATAATAAAATTATTATATATATCCTAAGAAAATTTGTTTTTAATTAAAAACAAAACTGATGGCCCTAAATACACAAAAAGGCAATAATTTTGGAATTTTCCAATTGAAAATCGTCCAGCTTTTAACTCAGAAAAGATATAATCTTGAAAATTTTCTACAATATTTTATATATTGTTTACTAACTACAAGAAAAAACTTACAAAAAATTGCTGAAAATAGCACTCAATATTCTGAAAAAACTGGACCATGGTACCCAAAAATAAAAAAAAATAATTTTAAATTGCTTATAACTCGCTCATTTTAAAACATAATTTATAGATTAAAGCATCATTTTATAGGCAGAGCTTTAAGACCGTGTATGTTTATTAAAAACAAAAATTTTTTCAAACAAAAATGTAAGAATTCTTAGGTGCGAGGTACCCAACATAGCGCCACCCCTGGCAAGTGAATGGTACCTAGAGTCATCTGCTGCTGCTATGCTAATGTCAAATTTTAGATCAATTGGTCTATACCTTAACAAATAGCTGAGTTATATCGAAAATATTTTGATTCTGCCCCATTGTGTACTGTAGGGTGTCTTACAACTAACATTGCAAAACTATACAATTTTTATTATTTACAATAAAAAAAGAAATCAAAAGCGATTTTTTACTAAAAGTTCTTTATTTATTTAAAATTTTTATTCATTTTATTATATTACTTTAAAATAATAATATTGTTTTTAATAATATTTTATAGCAAAAAAAATTATTTTAGTCCAGTTAAAACTAACAGTGATAAGATGTTAATAAAAAAAAATAATAAAAAAATACAAAAATAAAAATAAAACCCATAATTGTTCTTCTTTCAATGTCCTGCATAACAATGTAAAGTTAAAATTCAAACTTTACTTTGGTTAATGTGGGACGTTTGCAAACAATTCCAAACAGTTTGTTCTTTTTTTTTCGTTGTTCAAAATTTGCATTGTAAATACAGACAGTGGGAATAATACATTGCGATACGATTAGTTTCATTTATAAAAGCGAATTTTGCTTTAGAAATATTATAAAACTAATGGCTATACCATCATTATTCCATATGTGTTCACATCTTAAATCTACAAAACTAGAACTTATCGAACAAATTATTTTCACAATTATTTTGTAGCCCATAAACACAGTGTCCGTCTTTCTTTGTCGAATATAACGGTTCGATCATTTAAGATGCTACAGGCCATCAAGATATGTTGCCGCATGTTTCGAGATTTCTGCTCCAAACAATAGAATGTTTATATCTTTCTGAAGTTCAAATTTTGGGCGCCTTTAATAGTTTTCCAAAAGCTAAGGTAGTGCCCCATAACCAAACATCATGATCATTGGAGTTCCGAATTATACAGTTGAAAAGTTAAGTATATGGAGACTATGCAGGGATGGATACTTTTACAAAAAGAACATACGTAAGAGTCTTAAAATTTGGTGTGAATTACAAAATCAAGCAAAATAATGTCACACAACTTGTGTAGGCACAGCTAGTTAAAAATAAAAAGAGAGGTATTGTCGCTACTCTACGCAGGGTATCTCCATTAAAATCTTTTTACTTGTTTGGTCAAAATTGTGTTTAAACCAGTTATAGTATTTTAGAATCGCAAACTTCAAATCTTGGGTGGCAAATTATCTATATCAGGGGACATATTCGGAGTAAACATATTTTTCTAATGGCCAACAAAAGCATTGCCTTTTTGTGAATAATTTCTAGCTCAGGCTCCACACGAAATTCTTTTAAAGGTTTGATTGGGTGCAGTACTCCTAAGTTATTTTTGAGGCTGCCATTCTTTGGAATTCCTCTTTGGATTCCAGTGGATATTTAACCATTTCGTGCATCTTTGAGAGATGAGTTTTTTTTTAAGATTGTGTAACGACACAGTGGAATTTAATATTTGCCACGTTGCTCTTTAAAGTCTATAGAAATAGAAAAATAAAAAAGAATAAAAGTTACTTCAGGGCCATGAATTGTCTTAATGTAGAAAACTTCATATTATAAGTTTTCTTTTTTTATTACTTGTATCATTTATTATGCTTCACACTGTGTCAGTAAATCTAAAGAGAAAAAAATCAACAAGGTTTTATTTTGTTATTTTTTCTATCGGATTTTCCAAAATGTGACAGTGTTGTACAAGTGTCAGTCACTACATGCTGATGATTTGCGAATGTATTGAAACCAAAATAGACTTTGTAAAGTGTGTGTTTCGGTTGATGGGTGTTTATCTTCATGACACACGCATGGTTGTATGTTATGCACACCACATCTATATAAAGAGAGTTTCAAACAACAGCAGACAATTGTTTACGGTATCAGCAGATATTTGTTTTTATATTGAAAATCTATATGTGTTGTATGGCAGTGTTTTCTATTTTATATGCTGTGTGAATTTAAAGTTTGTATAAATATTTGTGTTTTTATTAAGTCTAAATAATTCTCAGCTTTAAAAATGTAAATTCGAATTGATGTTCACAGCAGTAAAGTGGTTTATTTTTTATACATTTTCAATGGACAGAAAGGAAACTCAATTATTCTTAATTAAATTTATTTTTTGTTTAGCTGTTTTTATTTATTACCAATTTTTATGAAAAACTCATCAAATTGAATTTATGGAAGCGTTTCGAACTTAAATAAATAGTACAACTACATAAAGAGACTGACATTTGCCCGATTTTCATATCTAACTATATTTCTTTATCAATGACTTTCGATTAATCTTCGTCAGAGGATACATCCGGCGATGAAGGTGAAAATGAATTATTGCAAATAATTTTACAAAAAATCCTAATCCATTTATGAGAAAATACTGTATTTTTGGGATCTTTCTGATATACGTATATATAATTTTCTGCATCCAACCTATCTATAGAAACCAGCAGACCACTGTAATAAAACTGTCAATTGTATTGATAAAAAGATTGATATCAATATTTGTATTTAAAAATTTGTTGCTAAAATTTTACGAAAATTTTTTGTAAAAGTTTTATCGAATTTTTTTAAAATATTTTATCGAATTTTTTTGTTTTAGTTTGATTGAAATTTCTTGTAAAAATTTTTGCAAAAATTTTTCGTAAAAATTTTATCAAAATTTTTCGTAAAAATTTTATCAAAATTTTTTTGTAAGAATTATATCGCAAATTTTTTATAAAAATTTTATCGAAAATTTTTTATAACAATTTTATTGAAAATTGTTTATAAAATTTTTATCCAAAATTTTTTATAAAAATTTTATGGAAAATTTTTTATAAAAGTTTTATCGAAAATTTTTTATAAAAATTTTATCGCTTATATTTTATTAAAATTTTATCGCTAATTTTTTATCAAAAATTTATCGCTACTGTTTGATTAAAATTTTATTCAAAATTTTTTATTAGAATTTTAAAGCTATTTTTTTTTTAAATTTTATCGAAAATTTTTTATAAAAATTTTATCGATAATTTTTTATAAAAAATTTACCAAAAATTTTTTGTAAGAATTTTATTTCTAATTTTTTATAAAAATTCTATCATTAACTTTATATAAAAATTTTATGGCTACTTTTTTATAAAAATTTTATCAAAAATTATTTGTAAGAATTTTATAGTTAATTTTTATAAAAATTTTATCCAAAATTTTTTATAAAAATTTTATGGAAAATTAAAAAAAAAATTTAAATAAAATTTTTATAAATTTTATTTAAATAATTTAAATTTAATTTAAATACAACTTTTATAAATTTTATTTAATTTTTTTTTTAAATTTTATTGAAATTTTTTATTTTGTAAAAATAACAGCGAAAAGTTTTTTATTTTGTAAAATTCTTTTTTAAAGTTTTATCGAAATTCTTTTATAAAAATTTTACCAACAATTTTTTGTAAGAATTTTATAGCTATTTTTTTATAAAAATTTTATCCAAAAATTTTTATAAAAATTTTATTGCTACTTTTTTATAAAAATTTTATCAAAAATTTTTTTTAAGAATTTTATCGCTAATTTTTTATAAAAATTGTATAGAAAATTTTTTATAAAAATTTTATCGATAATTTGTTATAAAAATTTTTTGTAAGAATTTTATTGGTAACTTTTTATAAAAATTGTATCACTAATTTTTTCTAAAAATTTTATTGCTACTTTTTTATCAAAATTTTATCAAAAATTTTTTGTAAGAATTTTATAGTTAATTTTGTATAAAAATTTTATGGAAAATTTTTATAAATATTATTTAAATAAATTTTAATTTAATTTAAATACAATTTTTATAAATTTTATTTAAATATTTTCTAAAAAAATAGTTATTGTAGTTTTTGAAACTTTTTTATTTTGTAAAAATTTTATCGAAAATTTTTTTCTTAAAGATTTATCGAAAATTTTTTATCGAAGTTTTTATACCCTTCCACTTCACTGTGGTGAAGGGTTAAAAATTGTTAAAATTTAATTTTATGTCGTAATTTTTATTCTTTAAAAAAAAAATATTTTAAACATTATATTGGATAACCACCTACATTACATACATATGTATATTTGTATAACTTAAAGTGTTATAGTAAATGCAAATTTAATTCAAACTATTTTCTTTGCCAACTATTAACTAGAGTTAAATTTTGTGTTTCTTAAGTCACTATATAAATATTTGGGACACTAAACGAGTGCCAATTTAATCACAGCATAATCAAATTGGTGGTTTTGGGTTGCTGCAGAACAAGAAGTATAAGAAAACAGGGTGTCAGACTAACCAATGAGCTACAGGAAATCATAAGTATTGTATTAACTGTGGAACGGAATTTTTAATATAAAATTAAAAAATGTCTTACTGTGTTTGATTTTATATAAGAGTTTGGAATTTTTTATTATGTTGCCAATAACTTTGCTCGTAGACTATATCACCCACACCTTATACCTCAATTACAACTAAAATTCTTTGTTTGCATTTTTCTTCGTCATAGTAAAAAACAATAAAATATGTTTAAGTCTATAAGATCACATTTCCATTTGTCTTAATTGCTTTTTCTTTTTTGCTTGTTTACCTCATTCCAGGTCAGCCTATGTGCCATGTGAAGCACAAGGTTTGGATGCTGTCCAATTGGCATTGGAACAAATAGACATAATCAGGCGCCTCACTGACATGTATCAGCAAGACACCGTCTTGGTACAATCATCGGCCGACATACAAACAGCACTGCGTCATGGATTAATAGCATCTTTAATTGGCATAGAAGGTGGTCATGCTATTGGCTCTTCCTTGGGGGTGTTAAGATCATTTTATTCACTGGGAGCTCGCTACTTGAGTTTAACACACAAATGCGATGTTTCTTGGGCCAGTTCTAGCTCAGCCATAATCGATACAGGCTTAACGCAATTTGGCAAGGCTGTAGTACGTGAAATGAATCGTTTGGGCATGATGATTGATTTATCCTATAGTTCCGATGCCACAGCTCGTGATGTTTTACAAGCTACAAGAGCGCCGGTAATATTTTCCCATTCGGCAGCACGCCAATTGTGTAATTCAACACGCAATGTGCCCGATGATATTTTGAGATTAGTAGCTGAGAATGGTGGTCTTATAATGATTTCCTTCGATTCTGAAGATGTGACTTGTGGTCGCCAGGCCAGACTTAACGATGTGGTGGAACATATTAAGTACATTAGATCCATTGCTGGTATACAACATATTGGCTTGGGAGCCGGTTATGACAGCATAGAACTGCCACCCTTAGGTCTAGAAGATGTATCCAAATATCCTGATCTTTTGGCCACCCTTTTGGAAGATCCCAGTTGGAGTGAAGATGATATAGCCATGTTGGCGGGTAAAAATTTTCTACGCATTATGGAGACCGTAGAAAATGTTAGAGAATTTTGGAAACGTGCTGCCATTACACCCATTGAACAGACTGAACCACAACCAAAAACACAATGCACCTACATGGCATCGTGACCACAAGCACAAGCCATTGTACGAAAGACTCGTCATGTGTCGAACAATAAATGGCAGCACAACGAAACAGAAAACCAAATGATGCAAACGATGAAGACATCAGTGCCGTTGAAACATGAAATCAATAATCAAACGAAAAAATCAACATTGTTGCGTAGTGAAGAAGAAACTGGTGTGGGCACTGATGGTGCAGTTGGTCAGCAAATAGAAATAATGAAATTTAATTTCTAGTTAGACTCTTACTTATACACTTATTTACATGTGTAATAGTATGTAGTACGTTGTACTTAACTAAAGTAACTGTTTAGTTAGATACACATGGTAAATTAACTAGTTACAGTTTTAGTTTTCCCACACACATATGCACTCTCAGTCATAGTTAACTATTATATAGGTGAGTGTGTATATGTTTGTGTGCTGGCTACGGTTTTGTGAAATTCTTTACATTGTAAAGTGTTGTAATTGTATTTACATTGATATGCGATAAGAAAAAATATCCATGTAGTTAAACAAATGCATACTTATTGGTTTAAATTTGAAAGTTTTTTAATAAAAATAAAAATAGTTTAAATTTTGTTTAATTTTCGTTATTGAATTTTTACATGTTTCTCTTTACACTATGCATTATATTGCACAAATAGCCAATTAAATAAAATTTGTATTTTAACTTTGTGGAGTTACATAGTTATTAAAACATTTTAAACACCTTTTGCAGAGCTTTACAACAATTTTTAGAGTTTTAGAATTTTGTATATATTTATGCGTGAAGGCGTGAATGAGTGAACCGATTTTGTTTCTGCAAAGTTTATATAAAAGGTGACGTCAATACCAAGGTTTTTATGTACGGTCTCTGTATGTGTATTGGTTCATGAGTTATAGCCCGAATAGTTGGCGTGGTACCGCCCATACAAATTAAAAAAAAGTATTATCGTGTTTCCGGCGAACTGCAATAGATAGCGCCTTGAAACTTTGCAAGAGTAGCCTTTGTGCTAAGGCGCATAGTCCGCCAAAATACAGAATGAATTGGGACAGTAGCCGTGGTACCTCCCATACGAAGTGAAAAATGATTATTGTGTATATAGAGAACTATAATAGGTATGGTCTTCAAAGTGGGTACAAGTAAACCCCATACCCATGCGGATACGCTAGAAAAACATAGGCTGAATTGGGACAGTGAGCGTGGTACCCCCCATACAAAGTAAAAAATTATTATCCTGTATCTAGAGAACTGTAATAGTTAGAGCCTTGGAATTTTGCATCAGTAACCGCCATATTAAGATACATTGTGTATTGTTGCGTGGTACCTCCTATACAAAGTGAAAAATTATTATCGCGTACCTAGGGAACTACATTAGGTATAGTCTTGAAACTTTGCACAAGTCACCCTCATATTAATGTGCATAGTCTAGCAAAATGCAGACTGGATAAGAATACTGGGAGTGGCACATACTATTGAAAGTAAAAAATTGTAATCGTCTTAATACGTATAGTCTAGCAAAATACAGGTTGGATAGGAACATTTTTGTCTTGAGAATAGCATGCGTTTTCGCGTTAAAGGTTGGTCACACTTTTATACTTTTCTTCCAAGTATTTTTTGTGGGTGGGTGTAGCGAAGCGCACTGGGGACAGCTAGTATTCTATAAAGTAAATGCGTAAAAGTCTAAAATTTGGTGTGAATTATTTTCAAAGCAAAATCGAAAAAAAAAAATATTTTCACACACAGCGTGTGCTGGCACAGCTAGTCTTATATAAAGGTTTACACTATGCATTATATTGCAGAATTTTAAGGTGTCATTCTTTAAAAATGTTTTAAAGAAATAAATTGTCAGTTCGTTTATTCTCTCTAGCTACTACTCATTGGGATTAATAGAATAACATTTGCAAATTAAATTTTAAATAAAAATGGGAAACATTTATTTTAGTCATTAGCAGAATGTAATGCAGTTTCTAGATCGCCACATGCGTCTTCAGCATTTTTCGTATCTATCTATTTTAGGTAGTGTTTTGACCACAGGACGTCACTGTGCGTCATATAGACCATCGTGCAAATGACATGCAAACTCGTTATTTATTGTAATGACCCAACCAATTCCTCATCCAAATGGATCGTTTTAATTCAGTGAAGTCATTGGTTTAGGCAAACTAATCACAAAGATTGAATGGATTGGAAACAAATATTTTGCGAACCATTGTCACGATACTAATATAAATCCATAAAAAATGGTTGAGAATTTTACTTTCTGAAGGTGCTGCATACGAGCCAGCTAAGGCTCCTATATGTCCAAATCGTATTTAAAAATATATAATTGTTCAAATTTTGACTACTGACTCTTATCTTTGTGAAATGGAAAATTTTAACACGCATAGATCTTGTGGAATTTAAGCGGTTGGCTGCATTATGCTGACTATGAAGGTATTGATCGATTGAGCTTTATCGGCAACTTTTGTAAAACCTTAACTAAAAAAGTCAGTTGTATCAAATCGCAATTTAATTCGGCAACGGTACAAATAACTTCAAATTACTCTTGCAAAATGTTTATTGTAGAGTTCACTGTATGATAAATAGAACCATTCTCTCAAAACCATATAATGTATACCCACTATACTTCCAATTTTAACTTCAAGAATTTGGTTGTTATTAATCTATAGAGCTAGGTACTACCATTGGTGGTTCACCAATGTCTGGTTCAAAAAATCTGCATCTCAAGAAAACACTTTGTGCCCCTTAAGTGTCATTTTTGCTGTCCAATGTGCACATCAAAATTTAAGATGATTGTTTTTAGGCAATAGTATCAACTGTGTATCTTTCCATTTTTAATTCGCATTAGGGACTCAATAACAAATAAGTACTGCCTCGTAATGACTTGGTCACCGAAGATATTATTGTGAAAACTCAGTACATTTCTTAAATTTAAATTTATAGATTTTATATTCACTTACAGAACTGTTATATTATTGTTAAATGTAGAGGTGATGCCAAAGTATACCTCTAACTTTAAGGGCCGCTTTTCGATATCTCTCGTTATTCAGTGATTTGCGGCAGCTGATTTTTAATTTACGACTACCTTATATTCATTAAGTCTCGTGCTAAGACTAGCCTTTACTCATGACTGTAATTATTTCACACTGTAGACTGGTAACTGTCGACTTTCTTCCTCACCACGGAGTCTTGCAATTGCTAACATTTGTCTGACAGTTAGATCCCCTATGGCGTTCACATTTAACGTATATTTTGAAGTGGTTCTAGGCCTTATCCTAGATAGTGCTGGCAATCTACAAAGATGAACGCTTCCATCATCCTCCTCTAGGCACAGTGTGCAAGTATGATCTTTTAATGACATGTCACTTATGTGCAATTAATCAGCTTAAGGTACTTTGCAATTAATCAGCTTAAGGTACTTTGATTACTACTCCAAAGCAACTTTCTGACTTTTCTTACCTAGAGGATATAGACTCAGGAGTGCCTTTATTAATATACCGTTCACACAAAAAAATATTTTTAGAGACTTCCTTGTCCTTGGCTGTCGGAGAATCATATTGCTGTTTGTTTTATCAGAAAATAGAATTATTAAATTCTCAGTACAAGGAGAAATAAACTTGAAGTCGACAGGTATCTAGAGTTTCCTCGTATTAACTTAGCCAGCCTTATAAGAGAAAGAAGAACTAACAGAGCATGTTACCTGCTACGGTGACGTATGTGGAACTACTCACAGTAAAGTACAGGGGACTAATTACCGCATTCGATATCTATATATAGATATAGCTTTGAAATCGGTAAAGATAAAATATGTGTTACAGTGCGACGGCGGAAGAGAAAACTGTAATAACTACAGAGAAAAATGAAATGTACAACATCTAAAGATTTTAATTAGTTAAAAATTCAGTGAAATTTCTAATTATCTCAATTCTTAATTAAATATGTAATTGGATCAATTAAAAAAAATATTAATTTGTACATTAAAAAAAAAATTATTTTCTCCAATTAAAGGTTTTAATTGCCTTCAGATTAAAATTTAATTGAATAAGTTATTGACTCAATTACTTGTTTAATTCGTAATTTCTTTTGTTTTGCTCTGCTTTAAAAAAATATATATTTGAATCAACAAAAAAAATAATTGAACTTTAATTTAAAACTAATTAAAACCTTTAATTGGTGCTAAAAATTTGTCTGTGTATCTGAAAATAAACGTTTTTTTTTTTGTAAAATTTGTAATATTTTTTCCTTTTTATGGTTCCGTACTCAAAGGGTAAAAACGTAACCCTATTGTTTTCGCTACAATGTTTGTCCGTCCGTCAGCGCCTTTATCTCTGTAACCCTAACAGGTAGACTCTTGATATAGCAACAAATACCAAAACGTATAGGGTGTTCCGATATAGAGGTGTTATTCTCGAATATATGCTTATTTCTGGAACTGTAGGAGAAATACGCTAAAAATATGCCAGCAGTAATTAAAACTTAGTTCGCTATATAAACAAGTATAGAAAAATAAAAATTAAAGGGTGTTCCGATAGTGACGTGATTTACATGTACATGGCCTAAGTTTTGAACCATAATAGGTAGACTTTTGAAGTTTTCACAGAAGGTATATAACTATGACCGCTATAACAACAAATACTAAAATTTATAGGGTGTTTCGCAAGTGACGTGTTATATACGTTTATGTCTTTATTTTGGAGCTGTAGGAGGCAACCACTTAAAATTTGCAGACAGTAATTAAAGCTATGTTTGCTTTTTAAGCAAGTATACAAAAGTAAACCCAAAAATTAGGGGTGTTCCGATAGTGACGTGATTTACATATATATGGCCTAATTTTTAACCTATAATAGGTAGACTCATGAAGTTTTTACAAATAGTTAAAATTAAAAGGTGTGCCGACAAAGATGTGATTTACATGAATATTGCCTATTTTTTTTTAATTAGGCCATAGACTCTTGATGTTTTCACAAATGGTGTATTACTATGACCCCTATTAAAAACAGTAAAATTAAAGGGCTTTCCGACTGTGACTGTGACGCCTTATTTTTTTAACCGTAATAGGTAGACTCTTCCTGTTTCTACAGAAGATGCGTTGCCACGGCCGCTATGACAATTACTAAATATTAAAGGGTGTTCCGACAGTGACATTTTTATTTTTTAATCGTAATAGGTATACTCTTGATATATACAGTAGAGGTTGTACTTCGGCCGCTATAACAATTAGTAATAACTAAAGGGTGTTCCATTATATGTGACATGTTTTTCACGTATATTACCTTATTTTTTGAACCGCAATAGTTAGGCGCCTGATATATTAATAGAAAGTGGCCGCTTTAAAAAATTTACTAAAATTTAATGGGTGTTCCAATAGTGATGCAATTTTCGCGAATGTGAATTTAAAGTCATAAAAATTAAAGGGTACCCCAAAAGACATAAAAAAATTAAGAACTTAAATTTTTAAAGTCGTACTAAACATAGTACGGAACCCTACGTGTGTGAGACTAACTCGCAGTTAATTGTACTTTGTTCTTTACCTACATATAAAAATCTGTGGCAAAAAGGAAAGAGTGCTTAAGTCTGATTTTTAAGTTTTGTAGGAGAACAATTTTAAACTTAAAAATCAATTTTTTTAAAAATATCTGATCTTTAAACTTCTCACATGGGAGTCAAACGTATGTTTTGGAAATTATTTTAGATCTACGAAAAGTACGCAGGCGTTGCAATTAATAAGTTGTGAAAAAAAGATTTTTTGATTTGGAAAAATAGCTTGTAGTTTCTTAATGAATGCATTTAGATATTGGAAAAAGATAAGTAGAAAGAAATTTCACTATAACTTCTTCAAAAATGGTACAAAATAATTGAAAATTTGCCCATGGGTACTTTGTAGTACGGAGATGATGCCACTAACTTAAATTTTGCTTAAGTCGACTTAAGCACTTATTCCTTAATGCCACAGAAATATAGGAAATGGTGGCACCACCTAAATACAACTATAAATAAAATTTTCTGATTGTATTTTTGAAAAGTAGTTATTTCACAATGAAATAGCCAGTTTCCTTTGAAATGAATGAAAACTATTGAAAAAGTTACTTAGCCATTCTGTAAATCATAAGAAGTCTTAATATTTTTGCCAATAATGAATCAAATAAAATTTTGGCAAGAAATGTTTGAGAAACAATTTGAAAAGCATAAAAAATTAGCTCTTAAATGTGGTTTGGTCTTAAAAATATTTATCAAACTATTAAATTTATAATTAAATAAATTTATTTACATTCTCACTAAAATAACTTCGAGCGTAATTTTTTCATTTATTTACGTTAAATTATTAATTTACATATTTGTGTATAACAAATATTAGATTTAATTTATTACCACACACAAGTTGCGAAAAATAAATATTTTATTAAATTTTTAATTAATACTCTTGTTTATTTAAATGTATTTAAACACTAATTATAAACATTACACTATTTAATGGTGTTTGTAAAATAAAAAAGTTATTATATTTACAAAAAAAAAAAGTAAATAAATACAAATTGGAAGAAATTTAAAAAATAATAATAAAATAAAATGTGTAACAATTTTTAAAGAAATTTAAGAAGTTTTTCTTCGATTATGGAAAAGATTTAAAATTAAAAGTAAGTAGTAAAAATTATTCCTTTTTACATATAAATGAATTGCTACTTCAGGCTTAAACTCGTTCATTCATTCTACCTACAGCAAATATCGCGTAGTTAATATAATACAAATTTATAACTACATACTTGTTTTAAAAGCACAAAAATTATTTTTAGCCTTCCGTACCCACATGGTAAAAACATAACCCTATTGGTTTTGCTTCGTTTTCGAATGATACCATAATAGGTATATTCTCCAAATATGTACAGAAGGTGATCCGACATTACTAACGTTTTTCAGTTATTGTGGAACAAGATTAACGTGAGTACCTGCCTACTCGGCCTAACCTCACGGTGGTCTTACCACCGAGTGAAACTTAGGCGTAGACTATCGCCCCCATTGTGTAGTATAACAACACTTTACGATTGCCAACAATCGCTTTTTGTGTGTGATACAGTCACAATGAGTAGCAATTTATATATATTTCCAAGGCAAGCCTAGATCCACATTATAACCTCGTGCTTAGGGGTTTGGAGACTATCCAAACTCCGTCTGTTGAGAGTGCAACAGCACACTTGATCGACCGTGCACCATACCTACATAAATCGATCTTAAACCGCAACCACCACGTGTACCCCCGAAGGGAAACTCACCAATAACCGGTCACAGAGAGGATAGGCTCTCTGTGGGGCCACCGATTCCCGTGGTACCAGTCCTTTGGGCACTGGTCGGGCCTCGAAGAGGACCCGTATGTTTTGACACACAGACCTTTTCTTCCAGATTTAGGCTCTAGGAACCCTAGCGTTTGGTGCCCCTATTTTCCCCGAATGAACCGAGTCAAAGCATTTGCCATTCCTGCAGTGACAATTGGAACCCCCGGGGGTAGTTTTTCAGTTATATGGAATTATTTTGGATCATTTCCACTATAACATTAATACAGAAATTTCAAGGGATACACCCTTTAAATAGTAAAGTGATTTTCGCGAATATGACTTTATTTTTTTACGATAAAAAGTATAAAAATAAAAATTAAATGGTGTTTCTAAAGGGACACACTCTGACTTATGTAGGCTTATTTATGAACCGAAATGGGTAGACACTATAAATATACACAGAGTATGTATAAATTTGTTGCCTATAACAAGTACAAAAAACAAAACGAAAATCTGAAGGATGTGACAGACGAAAATCTGAAGGATGTAACACACCCCGTCTGTTGAAGAGAAAAGGTGAGTTTTAAATTTTCTCGGGCTGTGTACATTCGATTATCGATTTTTTTGTTATGTTGGTACACATGTATTTGTCATATGTTGGCATTATCAAACAATTTGGATTAGTAGTTTATTTTTGGAAACTGAAAATATTAGTCACATTTTTGTATGCTTTCGATTTTTGACTTTTGAAAAAATGGATTAAAGAATACCAATTAAATTTTGCGTTAAAAATGGAATACAGTGATTCAAGCCACTTGAAATGTTGACTGCGGTATTCGGCGAGTCCACTTTGTCTCAAAAAAAGTGTTTATAAGTGGTACAAGCGCTTTACAGAAGGCCGAAAATATGTTGATGACGATGAGCATCCTGGAGTTCCAACCACTTCAACAAGTGAGGAAAACATTGAAACAGTGAAAAAATTTGTTTTGCAAAATCGTCGAATCACTATTAGGGATATTGCAGAGCATGTTGGCATATCAATCGGTTCATCCCTTCCAATTTTCTCGAATGTTTTGGACATAAGGTTTGTTCCAAAATTGCTAAGTTTTGAGCAAAAGCAACGTCGCATTACTATCGCTCAATAGTTGTTGAATGACATCAACGACGACCCAGGTTTGCTCAAAAGTGTCATAAATCATCCCAGTGGAAGCGGCCAGAAGTCAAAACTATTGAAGAGTAATAGGCTGACACGTAAAATATACATAGAAGTAGATTAATTTTTACAATATCTACTGTAGCAACAAGTAACGAAAATAAAATTAATAAAAACAAGTAAGAGTGCTATATTCGATCGTGGCATATTTTATATATCCTTCAGCACAATGAAGGGCCCATCGCCCTACCCCTGGGCTCCGTAGGGCCGTACCCCAATCCATATTGCCTTAGAATGCCCAGACAAAAGGAAAAAAAAATAAATTTAAAAAAATTGGACCATATTGCCCCGCCCCAAGCAGCCCTTTGACCGCCTGATTCCTGATTCCCAGTGGCCACCCTATAGATTTATTGATCACCTCTGTGTGTATTGCTTTTTATAAAGGTATTTAATACATATCAAAGCAGAAAAACTCTATCAACCTAAAAACACACATAAACTCGTCCTTCCTAAGCGTTTATTGCCACCCAAGATCAGTATGCGATCCATAGGTCGCCGTCCAAAATCATTAAAACCGAAAAAAAATTAAGACAATCTGCCAAAATATAAGTAGACATGGTTTTTTGCAGCAGCCACGAATTGAATGGTCTAATATTGCTGAATTTAATTTTTTTTGTTTTCATAAGATTTGTTTTATCTTCAAAATATATGAACTAACAATAATTTTTGAAATCTTAGGACTGAATTGCATTAGAAAAATTTTCTAAATTATGCCTGACTGTACCTAATCTGGTGCCTTGGCAAAGTTGAGTTCAACCCGAACACAGACGGACATCGCTTAATGAACATTGCTATGTATAAGGATCTAGAATATATGTACTTTATGGGTTCGGAAATAAATATTGTAGAAATTACACACGGAATGACAAAGGATGTTCCCTAGATGTTCCGAATTTGAGGCATTTGGCCGTCCTTTCTAAACGTTTTAAGTAGAAAAGTTACAATTACACAGGTTATTTAGTTCTATGCTCTAGTATAAAAAATAAATTCAAATTAAATTTGTATGAAACTTCATATATAAATTGCTATATATCTAAATTTCCACCGAAGCTCTTGTTACGGTAAAATATCCTTTTTAAGCATCCCCCTTTAGTTTTATTGATTCTTAATAAAACTTAACATAAGCTTTAAGCTTTAAACTGTCATGACCTCTACAAATAAATTGCGTTCATATTATTATTCATTAAGCAAACAAAGTCATTAATATTTAAATTAATTTTTTACGGCACGTATTTACTAATAAATATTCACAAACAGGTAAACAAGTATTTATAACAAATAAAACAAATGCTGTTTATTATGACAAAAAATATGATTGATATCCTTCAGATCGATAAATTAAAAATTATTGCGTGTGTTATTAAAACAATTTGCACGTGGCTTATGTCTTTCAACAAAAGCCGTAAATAATAAAAAGCATTAAAGTACGTGGAAATGTGCAAATAATTGTTTTATACTTAACAACTGCATATGGCCACGTAAATTATGAAAAAGTTGTGAATACAAAATATAAGCGGCTTAAAAAATATTCTATTTAATTCTATATTGTGGCATTATTTACCATATTTATGAGTATATAGATTTAAATAAATATATTTGAATGTATGTACGGTATTTTGAGTTCAGGGTTTAATTTAATTAAAGTCGGATAAGCAGATAAAGGCGCTATAGCAAGAAAAGAAAAAATAATAATCTAAGAGAAACATATTATGATTAAATTATATGGTTGTGGTCAAACTGTATTATTATTAAACATTATAATATGCACATGCTATGGTTGAATTGAACTATTATATTATGATTAAGAACTATTAAATTTCATATGCAAACATTTTTATACTCTTCGCCACAGGTAGAAAGGGTATATATAAGTTTGTCATTCCGAGCGTAATTTCTACAATATTCGTTGCCGACTCCATAAAGTATATATACTCTTATCTATACATATAAATAAAATTCACTTCCGTCTGTCTGTCTGCTTTTCATTTTAGTTCGTATCACGTAAAAACTACTGAATGGATTTTACCAAAATTTTGTGAGGAGGCACCTAAGTATCCGGGTCCCAATATAGGATACTTTGTTTCAGCAAAATACCTTCTTTCCAAGAGAAAGTGGAAAAAACACAGTGAAAGTGCGCTTTCCGGTATAAAAGTACTGCTTAGTACAGCTCGGAACCTTTAATTTTTGAAAGTTGTATATTATAAAACACAGATCGTTTCAACTACTTAGTGAGGCATGCACCTTTTTTGATATTTAAACACAGATGGCTTTAATATGAATTACTTACTGTCAAATACCCAATTGACTAAAATTTGTATTTATTTTAAGTGAAATACATACGTAGGTAATTATGCGATTATATTGTTTTTGGTATTTAGCGTTAATTTTTAAAATTTGGTAGGAATACTACGACTTGCGTGAGGCTATAAAATACTGTTATTGGTAGAGCCTTCTTATTGTAGTTGCATTTTTCTCTAATAGTGTCTTACAATTGGTGTGAAATACTTTCAAAGCAAAATCTTGCAAAATATTATCAGGACGCCCACGACGTGGCGGGCACAGCTATTTATATATATATAGTTGATTGAGCGATGTCCATCTGTTCATCTGTGTTCGGGTTGAAATCAACTTTTCCAAGAAACCAGTAAAGATATAGACAATTTAAGGCCACTAATCTGCCAGGCATAATTTCGAAAATTTTACTAATGTAATTCAGCAACATCAGACCATTCCATTCGAGACTGCGGGAAAAAAACGACGCCCACCTGTATTTTTTTTACGTTGTTTTTATTTTGTTTAGGTTGTAGTGATTCTCTATTACTTTTTTTTTATTAAATAAATATTAGACTGCGACCAGTAGATCACATAGAGTGCATACAGATCTCAGGGGATCAATAAATCCCTGTGAGTGACGATTTTGTTAGTTTTTAGGTTCGTAGGGGGTTTCTGCTTTGATTTGGAACTAGGAGCAGTCAATAGGCACATTAAAGTCAATATGACAACCCCAATGTGCTTTAGCCTATAATATTTTATTTATTATAGTGTTTTTTTATTTCTATTTTCTTTATTATAGTTTTTGCAAGACTAAGGAAGATAAATTTTACTAATTTTGAATACAAAAGGCTCTAAATAATTTGGCAAGTAGAAATTCAGATAATACTATTTGGTGCCTTACAGACTTCTCCACTTTATTTAGAGCATTAAGTTGGAACCTTGTTCTCATATCCAATCCCAAGCGATATTTTCCCCATTTTTTTTTTTTTTTTGTTTTGACTTAAGCATTTTTGGTGGATGAAGTTCCCGATTGGCTTACCAACTTAATGATTTTAATTAATTGCTTCATTTACATTTAAAAAAAATTAATTCATGGTTTGAAATAATTAAGTAGGTAGCTTAGAATTCGCAAAAAATTATATTAAATAATGATATATTTCGTAAATACTAGTTGTGCCAACACACGTTGCCTGCGTCCCGACAATATTTTGTTCGATTTTGCTTCAAAGGTAATCACGGTACGCTACACCCATCTACAAAAAATACAATAAACACTTGGAAGAAAAGTATGGCCAACCTTTTAGTTGAAAACGCACGCTATTCTCACATCGAAAATGTTTTAGTTTATATAGAAGGTACGACGCACAGTGAGACAACGCCGGCATTAAATACAAGGAGTCATTGTAGAGCTCATAAATTTTGCACAGTTTACTTTTGAGACAATTCCAGTTAAAAAAAAAAAAAAATAAGAAAATTCGCCCACTTTTAAGCCCACCTCCCATACAATCGAAATTTGTAAAATGCCGTATTGTCCGCAATACTTTAGGTATAACTTTAAATTTTGGTATACTTGAATGTTATATTGTTACAAGCATTATCGGAAAAAAATTTTGAACTTTGACCCACTTTTACCCCCACCACCCATACAACCGCAACATAAAAAGCGCTATATTTTCTAAAATATTTTAGGTACAACCTTCAAATTTGATATTACTGTAATTTATATCATTTACAATGTTTCATGCAAAATTACAATAACACGCCCACTATTACGCCCACCTCCAATTGAAATAGAAACCTTTTTATTTTCATATTATCAATAATTTTTTAACATCATCATGATATTCTATTTTTTTCATTCTAAATGAATTAATATAAGGATCTGATGATATTTGCAAATAGTGCATTACATCTTCATTCGTAGAAATACGTGAATATTTACGAGAATGGAATATCCTACAACAATTAAACCAACCACATTAGAAAGTGAGCATAACACAACTTAGATAAGAACAACAGCATGCACTATCAATTTAAATTAAAAATTGTGCAACTATCTAACCCAAAGTTTAAAAAAATTATCAATCAAATGAATAATGTAAATAAAATAATAATAAACAATAAGTGAATAGTTGTAAACAATTAAAAACAAGTAAAAGTGCTATATTCGGCAGTGCCGAATCTTCTATACCCTTCACCACGGTGATTTTATTTATACAGACATGTACAGCATTATCCATATTGTTGACTCTTTACTTAAATAAAGTCGTATGAGAAAAATTCATTATTCATGAGTTAAAAACATAGAAGACAAATGAAAACAAATTCCGTTTGCTACAATTGTCTCCGTGTTGTCAGCTACTTAATAATATTGACATCTGACATTTTTGTAGAAATACTTATTTTGCTCTTATAAAATTAAATAACTTTTTCAAAAAATTATAAATATTTCCTCCAAAACTTTTTGTTTGTATATGAATTTGCAATTTTCAAGTTTGTGACATTTTCTTTTGTTCAATAAAATAGAAATTAGGCTCAGTTGACGACAGCCACAACGGTGATCGTGTAGCCATGTAGCTTTGCTGGCTTCAAAATAATCGTTTACCTATAAACATGTGTATTTTATTTTTGACAGTTTGTAGTCGGTATCCTGATGATGTCTAGGTGTTTAATGCACCTAGGTTTTAAAACAGAGATATCATCTATTTAAAATCAAACGCATTTAAAACAAGTAAAAGTGCTATATTCGGCCGTGCCGAATCTTCTATACCCTTCACCACGGTGATTTTATTTATACAGACATGTACAGCATTATCCATATTGTTGACTCTTTACTTAAAGTCGTATGAGAAAAAATCATTATTCATGAGTTAAATAAATAGAAGACAAATTCCGTTTGCTACAATTGTCGCCGTGTTGTCAGCTACTTAATGATATTGAAGGCGACAGCTACGTCGCTGCAGCTACAGCTATGTCTATGTGTTTAATGCACCTAGGTTTTAAAACAGAGATATCATCTATTTAAAAATCAAACGCATTTAAAAAAATATGTTACGCTATATACACACATACATACATATGTATATTCTTAATATTAAATATTTGTTATGTTACAGTCATGATTTTCATTTTTAAAGAAATATTGAAATTTTTGTTTTAATTTTTCGGAAATTTTGTATAAAAATTTTTTGTAAAAGTTTTTTGTAAAAATATTTTTTTTTAATTTTTTTGTAAAATTTTATACGAAAATTTTTTAGAAAATTTTTTAAAAAAATTTTTTGCAAATATTTTTCTGTAAAATAATTTTTTGAAAATGCTTTGTAAATTTTTTTGTAAATAATTTAAAAAAAAAAATTTAAAAATTTATTGAAATTTTTTTGTTAAATTTAGGACCTTTCTGTAATCTATATTGAGTTAAAATGGACAGACTAAAGCAAAAAGAAATCCTTACAAAAAAAATTTCCTCATATTGACACATGGGGGGTCATTTTAACTGCTCCTATTTATCAGTGGGTACCCTGTGGGTCCATTGGCTACCTCTATGTGTATTGCTTTCTATTAAGGTCTCTAACACAAATCAAAGCAGAAAAACCCTACCAATCTAAAAACAAACAAAAATCGCCCCTCTCAGGGGGTTATTGATCCCTCGAGATCTGTATGCACTCCTTGCGATCTACCTATCGCAGTATAATATTTATTTGACAAAAAAAGGCAAAACAGAATCATTAAAGCCGAAAAAAGGAATGAGCCGATATTGCTGAATTGCAATACCAAAATGCCTGACAGATTGGTGTATCTCTTCTGGTGCCTTGGTAAATGACATTACAACACTAACACGGACAGACAGACATCGCTTAATCAACTTCTCTATGTATAATGATCTAGAAAATATATACTTTATGGGGTCGGAAATGAATATTGTAGAAATTACACACGGAATGACAAACTTAGATATACCCTTTCCACCTGCGGTGAAGGGTATAAAAGTAAAAAGTTGTAAACATGTTATTGCATGCTAACACGTATAGCAACAAAATGTGCAGGTTGCGTATTTTTTTTAGTTTTTTGTATGTTTAAAGTACTTTTGCAAACTTATTATTATGTATTTTTTTTATTAATAAGCTTTTGAATATTATATATTGAAGTAACATATTTCAAGCGCGTTGGCATACCTCAACTTTGACTTGTTCTAGACCAAAAAGTAATGAAGTTATGAGGAATTATTAAATTTCAGGGAATTGTTACTCATATATCTGTTAATATACTGTGAAAATTTCATCCAAATTGGACGACACGCCAAAAACCATTTTTTTCCGCGGTTACTATAGGGCTGTCTCACTGTGCGACGCCTACTGTTTTCATCCAATCAGTTTTTTACCAGACTATACATACGTATTAACACAATAATAATAGGTACCAGGCCCACTGTTCCAATTCATTCTGTATTTTGGTAGATTTTACGCATTCATTTCACGGGGGTTACTCATGCAAAGCTTCAAGGCGCTATCTATTGTAGTTCGCCAGCAATACGATAATAATTTTTCACTTTGTAAGGGAGGTTCCAATTTAGCCTGCGTTTAGCTTGACTATGCACGTTAATATGGGGGTTACTGGTGAGTAATTCCTAGGAGCTACCTAATTCAGTTTCCTAGATACAGGATAATATTTTTTAATTTGTATTGGAGGTACCATGCCCACTTTTCTAATCCAGTTTATCTTTCTTAAACTATGTATGTTAATAGAGAGGTTACGAGTAAAAAATTTCAATGCGTTACCTATTACTGTTACCAAGCTACACGATAATAAATATTTACTTTCTAAGGGAGGTGCCACTCCCACTTCGAATATCAAAAAAATAAGTACTATATTTTACCAACCTTATATCTAATAACAAACTGTGAAAATATCAGTGTAGGCAGCTTTCCGACAAACAAACAAACATACAAACACATTTTGTGCTTTATATGTATATATAGATATTTTAATAACAATGTTATTCCACAAAGTAAAAATACAAATCAAATACAAATTTTATTCAATTGGCTATTTTTCAGTAAGTAATTAATATTTTGTGATTATTTTAAAACAACGCCATCTGTTGCGCAACTGTGTTTAAAATATGTTTATTATATTTCTATGAAGTGTGAGTCAGACTCACACACGTAGGGTTCCGTGCTATGTTCAGCACAACTTTAAAAATGCAAGTTGTTAAGGTGCACCCTTTAATTTTTAAATATTGAAATATTGTTTAAATTCGCGAAATCTAGGGAACACCCTTCTATTTTAATTAAATTTATTTTCGTTACTGTTCAACCATAAGGGCTTTCTATGAAAATGTCAACAGCCATCCTATTGCGGTATATGCCATATACGTCCAAATTATAGCGGCCATGGCAATTCCCTTTCTATGAATATATCACAAGTTTACCTATTACGATTCCAAAAATAAGGCTAAATACGTGAGAAACATATCACAGTGGAAATACTCTTTTATTTTTAGTAATTATCATAACGACCGTGGCAACATGTCTTCTAAACAAATTTCAAGAGTCTACCTATTAGGGTTCAAAAATAAGTCTATATATGTACGTCCAAGTCACGACACTGTTGGAATACCCTGTAATTTTTACTATTTGTTATAAAAGCCATACTAATAGACTTTTTGTGAAAATTTCAACCTAGTTTTTACTATTTGTTATAGACATCGTAATATACCATCTGTAAAAATTTTAAGAGTCTACCTATTATGGTTCAAAACTTAGACTATATTAATGCAAATCACGTCACTGCCGGAAAACTCTTTAATTTTTTTTTTTATACTTGTTTATATAGCGAACTAAGTTTTAATTACTGTTTGTAAGTTTTAAGTGTATCCCTCCTACAGTTCAAGAAATAAACACATACATATACGTGAATAACACGTATGTATATCGGAACACCCTATAAGTTTTAGTATTTGTTGCTATAGCAGCAACAGTTTTACATATTCTGTGAAAATTACAAGAGTCTACATATTATGGTTTCAGAGATAAAAAGCGGTTACACACGGATGGACGGAAAGATGGACGGACATTGGAGCGAAAATAATAGGGATAATTCTTTACCCTTTGGGTGCGGAACCCTAAAAAAATAATGTACAGTCAAAGTAAAAAAAACTATGTTTTCATCACAACAAAAATATATCAATTGATTATATATTGAGCATATACATAAATATATACATACATGTATGTATGTATATGCTCCATATGTGACACTTTATATTTTATTTTTTAGCGTAAAAATCTATATCAATAATACACAAGCAATATTCCTGCATTTTAGTTTCAAATAAAGACTAGTCAAGTGATGAATATTAAATAACCAAAACATTCAACAACAAAAAAGTGTCAAAAAACACTGCAACCTTTTTTAACATCAATCACAGCTGCTTTTTTTTTTTTTCTTTAAAAGCTATAAATACATTTCCAACTAAAAATTATATATAAAAAATATATAAAAAAATTTTGAATTAATTAATTTTAGTGAAATTAAAAAAACTTCATGATGTTATTGATTTAATGACATTTGCTACAGTATTGCTATGAATAATAGACAGTCATTTTAATGCAGCTGGGTATGTGTGACTCACTTTTCGCCTAAACATTTGGCGAAAACTTAATAGCGTAAATAATAATTTAATTTTTAGCAAATTAGTTTTTGGTGCAACAAAATTTATTTTTTTCCATGCATTTTATTTTTATATTTTCCAATTCCGGCTTCAACCAATGCAAAGTGGGGCAGAAACAAAATATTTTGAAAATAACACAGCCATTCGTAAAAGGCTTGACTGATTGATTCAAAATTTGGCATGAGCATAGTAAAGGACTATATAAGCTTAAGTTTTGACGGTGGACACCATCTACTTGTCAGCGGTGGAGCTATGTGATCTCAAAATGGGGTATCACGCACCTGCAAAGTTTTTTAGAGCTTGGCATTTCTTAAATTTTTGTTTAATGTAATAATTCAATATATAAGGTCATAAAGATCTAGTTACTACCTACAAAATGATACTTTATTCTATAAATTATGTTTAAAAAAGAGCGAGTTATAAGCATTTTAAAATTTAATTTTTTGATTTTTCGTACCCTGGTCCAGTTTTTTCAAAATATTAAGTACAATTTTCAGCAAATTTTGTTTTCTCGTAATTAGCTGATAATAGTGTGAGGAAAGTAAAAATATTAAATATATATCAAAAATTTAATGAGTTAAAGGATTCAATTTACAGTAGATATGTAATAATTCGATGAAAATCAAATAAAGTAAAATAAATCCCTCAATTCCCAAAATAATAACTAATAATCCCAAAATTGGAATTTTCAGTATATTGCCCACAAAGTCCACATATGGACTAGGGCTCATGAAATACATTCAGCAATAGTTGGGGGTATATATAGCTTTATTACAGCAGTCTTCTTTTTCCGAACACAGCTTTGGGATTCTAAAACATATGGGCTAAAATCAAAATTTCGTTGTAAAATAGGTCAAATTGAAGGACCTCCATCTTCTACAAGGTTGATCAATTTTACACGAAATTTGGTTGTGTTACATGAATCTTGTTTTTCAATAGACATTTTTTTAAATAATTTTCTACTAAAAAAAACAAGATTCATAGCCCTTTTTAGGCTAAAATACAAACATTTTGGAATTTTTATATTGAAAATCGTTCAGTTTTTAACTCAGAAATTATTTAGTCTAGATTTTTTTCACAATATTTGAAATTTTCCTCGCTATGTATGAGAAAAATTTAAAAAAAAGTTGCTGAAAATTGTTTTCAATATATTGAAAAAAAAAAACTAGAGCAGGGTATCGAAAAAATCAAATAAATTTAAAAATCTAACAAAAATTAAAAAAATTGCAATCTCTAAAATAGTTTGCAGAGACCACATAGTACTATCCCTAGCATGTGGATGGTGCCCAGCGTCAAAAATTAAACTCAGATACTCCTCTGCTATGCTCATGTCAATCTTTGGAGCAATCGGCCTAGCGCTTTACAAATGGCTGAGTTATTTCCAAAATATTTTAATTCTGCCCTACTGTGCAGTGACACTTTCAGATCTTTGTGGATATTCGAGTTTATGAATTTTTTTACAAGTTTAATGCTGAGGCAGTTGCCCTTAACTGAATTTCTTGACACCATATTGATTTGAGGATCGACTTGCGCACTAAAAGAATTCAATCTAAGTTGAGGGCAGTGTTCATCAATTTTTGTTCAATAATTAAAAGAAATTGTTCTATCCAAGCAGGAAATTGGATAAACAATTACGTTTTCGAGAATTTTTTATATTGTGTTTTGCAAAATTTATCTCAAACGAAGTTTTTTGCTGGTGTAGAAAAATATCCAACGTTTTTCCTTTATGTTATACATATTTACCTGTACTCAAAATTTAAACAACCACTTACCATTTTATAAAACATTTAAAAAAAAACTTTTAGAAACTTTATCTGAAAACTTTGCCCTTAAATATTTTTAGATATAATTTATTGAGCTTTTTTTATAATTGCAAAGCATAAAGCAAAAATGTTTTTATGGAACACAATTTTTTAGTATTACAATACCAAAAGTTACTCTTTGCTTGGATTGTATGTTTTATACCCGTACATATGTATATGATAAATATATTTATACCCTTCACCACAAGTGGAAAGGGTATATATAAGTTTGTCATTCCGTGTGTAATTTCTACAATATTCATTTCCGACCCCATAAAGTATATATATATTCTGGATCCTTATAAATAGAGAAGTTGATTAAGCGATGTCCGTCTGTCCGTCTGTCCGTCTATCCGTCTGTCCGTGTTAGTGTGGTAATGTCATTTGCCAAGGCACCAGAAGAGATACAAAAAATTTAAGCACACCAATCTGTCAGGCATAGTTTCGAAAATTTTGGTATTGCAATTCAGCAACATCGGATCATTCCTTTGGAGGCTACGGACCAAAAACCACGCCCACCTATATTTTTTTTACGTTTTTTTTTTTCAAATAAATATTAGACTGCGACAGGTAGATCGCAAGGAGTGCATACAGATCTCGGGGGATCAATAACCCCCTGCGAGGGGCGATTTTTGTTTGTTTTTAGATTGGTAGGGTTTTTCTGCTTTGATTTGTATTATTGACCTTAATAGAAAGCAATACACATAGAGGTAGCCAATGGACCCACAGGGTACCCACTGATAAATAGGAGCAGTTAAAAGGACCCCCCATGTGTCAATATGAGGAAATTTTTTTTTTTAGTAAGGATTTTTTTTTTTTGCTTTAGTCTGACCATTCTAACTCAATATAGACTGCAGAGAGGTCCTAAATTTAACAAAAAAAAATTTCAATAAAATTTAAAAAAAAAAATTTTTTAAAAATTTACAAAAAAAAATTTTACAAAAAAATTTACAAAACATTTTCAAAAATATATTTTACAGAAAAATATTGAAAAAAAAAATTTTTTTTAATTTTCCAAAAAATTTTCGAATAAAATTTTACAAAAAATTTTTAAAAAATTATTTTTACAAAAAATTTTTACACACAATTTTCGAAATATTAAAACAAAAATTTCAATATTTCTTTGAAAATGAAAATCATGACTGTAACATAACATATAATTAATAATAAGATTATACATATGTATGTATGTGTGTATATAGAGTAACATATTTTTATACCCTTCATCACAGGTGGAAAGGGTATATATAAGTTTGTCATTCCGTGTGTAATTTCTACAATATTCATTTCCGACCCCATAAAGTATATATATTCTGGATCATTATACATAGAGAAGTTGATTAAGCGATGTCCGTCTGTCCGTCTGTCCGTCTGTCCGTCTGTCCGTCTATCCGTCTGTCCGTCTGTCTGGCTAGACGACCACCGTTGTGGCTGTCGTCAACTTAGGCTAATTTGTATTTTATTCAATTAATATTCAAATGTCACAAAATTGTAAATTACAAATTCATATACCAACAAAAAGTATTGGAGGAAATATTTAAAAGTTTTTAAAAGTTTTTTAATTTTATAAAAGCAAAATAAGTATTTTTACAACAATGTCAGAGTTTACGATGTAGCTACGGCTTCAATATCATTAAGTAGCTGACAACACGGCGACAATTGTAGCAAACGGAATTTGTTTTCATTTGTCTTCTATTTCTTTACAATATGGATAATGCTGTACATGTCTGTATAAATAAAATCACCGTGGTGAAGGGTATAGAAGATTCGGCACGGCCGAATATAGCACTTTTACTTGTTTTTAACTAAATTTACAAAAAATTAAATACAAAAAAAAACCATACGGAATAGGGTGGCTGCTCCGTAAATATGTTTTGAAAATTAAAAATTTGACAATATATTTACATATTTGGGCATCCTCTAATAAGTTACTGGTAATAGAATTTTTGGCAAGGTTTTAAGATAACATTTTTATTGGATGACAGTAATAAAACGCAGAAAAAAAATTGTGCACCAATCAACGGTCTTAATTAATTTCAGATAAAATTCTAATTAAATTAAATTAAAACCGAGAAATTTAAGTATTCTTTTGAATTAAGCTGTAATAGTTGCGAAATAGTAATTTAATTTATTTCTTTGTATACTGATAAAAATAAACATGAATAAGCCGTCAACATAAGAGCATTAAGCCAGGTTTCTTAATACTCTGAAGTTGACGGCTTCAAATGTCAATCCCTACTTGTTTTCTTTTGTGTTTTGTTAGCTTCAACCTGGCAATATTTCGTTCGAGTTTGCTTTGAAAGTAAAACACACCAAATTTCAAGTGTCTTAATTTTATAGTGCTTCTGTTGTGGTTTATATATTTTCATTATATAGATGTACATATCCCTGGATAAAATTCTTAAATTTATATAAAATTTTTTTAGTCGAACTATTTATTTTACATACATATGAAATTTGAAGTCAAATTTAAGTCCGTTTTATTCTCTTTAAAAAAAATTAATTTTCAATATTAAAAAATCGCAGAGCGTCGCGCGATTTGCTTTGATACTATATTAGTATTAACTAAAAATAAATTAGTCAAGTGCGAGTTAGACTCACACACTTAGGGTTCCGTACTATGTTTATTACAACTTTAAAAATTCAAGTTGTTAACTTTTTCATGTCTTATGAGTCACCCTTTAATTTTAAAATTAAAGTCATAATTGCATCACTGTTGGAACACCCTTTAAATTTTAGCAATTTTTGTTATAGCGGCCATGGTAATACACTATAGAAATATACATGAATCTACCTATTGTGGTTCAAAAAATAAGGTAATATACCTGAAAAACATGTCACCCTTTAGATATTAGTAATTGTTACAGCAGCCGAAGTACAACATCTACTATAAATATTTAAAGAGTCTACCTATTACGGTTAAAAAAATAAAGCTATTTACGTACAAATCATGTCTCTGCCAGAACACCCTTTAATTTTGTTATTTGTTATAGCGGCCATGGCAATTCTCTTTCTATGAATATATCAAGAGTCTACCTATTACTATTACAAAAATAAGTTACTATACGTGAAAAATATGTCACTGTTAGAAAACCCTTTAATTTTTAGTAATTGTCATAACGGCCATGGCATCACATCTTCTATACAAACTGGAAGAGTCTACTTATTACGGTTCAAATAATATGTCGTTATACATGTAAAACACGGCACTGTCGACAAAACCCTTAAAATTTTTATTGTTTTTATAGGGGTCATAGTAATACACCATTTGTGAAAATTTAAAAAAATAGTCAATGTGCATGTAAATCACGTACACGCTTTAATATTTACTATTTGTTATAGTGGCCATAGTAATACTCATCCTGTAAAAACCTCAAAAGTCTACCTATTATCATTCAAAACCTATACCATATACACATACAAATCATTTTACTAACGGAACACCCGTTAATTTTTAGGTTTAATATTGTATACTTGCTTATAACGCGAACATAGTATAAATCACTGCAACTTTTAAGTGGTTGCTTCCTGTAGCTCAAGAAATAAAGATATACAGGTAAATAACACGTCACTTTCGGAACACCCTATAAGTTTTAGTATTTTGCTATAGTGGCCACAGTTTTACGCCTTTTGTGAAAACTTCAAGAGTCTACCTATTATGGTTCAAAACTTAGGCCTTATACATGCAAATCACACCACTATTGGAACACCCTTTAATTTTTAGGTTTATTTTTTTAGACTTGTTTATAAAGCGAACTAAGTTTTAATTACTGTTTGTAAATTTTTAGTGTATGCCTCCTACAGATCAAGATATAAATACATATTCGTGAATAACACCTCTCTATCTGAACACCCTATAAAATTTAATATTTGCTACTAAAGCGGCCACAGCTATACACATTCCGTGAAAATTTCAAGCATCTACCTATTATGGTTCAAAACTTAGGCCTTATACATGCAATTCACACCACTATCGGAACACGCTTTAATTTTTAGTTTTATTTTTTTATAGTTGTTTATATAGTGAACTAAGTTTTAATTACTATTTGTAAATTTCAAGTGTATCCCACCTACAGTTCACGAAATATGCACATATTCGTGAATAACACCTCTCTATTGGAACACCCTATAAGTTTTAGTATTTGTTGCTATAGCGGCAACAGCTATACATCATCTGTGAAAATTTCAAGAGTCTACCTATACAGTTCCAGAGATAAAAGGCGCTGACAGACGGACAGACATTGTAGCGAAAACAATAGGGTTACGTTTTTACACTTTGTGTACGGAACCCTAAAAAAATGTTGTGAGAAAATAAATAAACAAAAAAGTAGCTTTCATTGCTAACCGAAGGTTGGCTGAAACATCAACAAAAATAAGGGTGTAAATATTAAAGTAAAAATATTAAACAAGGGGGAAGCTTTAGGTAGTAGTAGATTTCGTTCCCACCAACTGAAGATTAAAGATTGAATACCATTTTGTTCGTACTACTCTATCTGAGTTTGATTGGTTAAAATAAAATAAATACACAAAGCAAATAGATATGAAGAGTGCTGATGAAAGACGTAGCTGTCTAGAAAAGTCATTCCATTCTGCTTGTGTCTAAAATTAAATATTTCCAATTTTTAATATTAATATTAATCACCTACTTTGTAAGCTAAATTATTGTTTCTTTGAGAGAATAAAACGAACTTAAGCTTGACTTCAAATTTCAGTTATAAAAAATTCTGAAAATATTGAGTTCTGTAAATAGTCTTTAGAATATCTCGCTGACAATAATAAAAGTTGGTATCAATTTTGCAGTGCCTTTAAATCGGTAAAATTGCGTACTTTCACTACATTTTCTCTTGAAAATGCGATATTTTTGCGAAAGAGAAGTATCTATATTTGAACCAAGCTGCCAAGGTACTTCTCATAAAATGTTATTAAAATTCATCCAGTAGTTTTTACGTGATTCGAACAGAGACGTACAGACAGACAGACAGACAGACATACAGACAGACAGACAGATAGATAGACAGACAGACAGACAGACAGACAGACAGACAGATAGACAGACACAAAGTCTGAAAATTGCTGTTTTGTATTCCACTTCGATTACTATCCACACCAGCAACAAATTTTTCATAAAATATTTCATGTACAGAAATGGTACTCTTACAGTTTTAGTATATGTATAGACTACCCAGTGGTAAAAAGAGGCCTTCTAGAAGGTCTCTTTACTGCTGCTTTTGGAGGCAGAAGGCCATCTGTATACATTCTGTTCGCATTCCAATCTCATGTCTTTTTTACACAGGTTGTCATTGCGGAGCAGGCCTTCCACTGTCGCTTCTGCCGGCAAGCGTTCCAGAAGGTCTTCTGAAAATTGTCTACTAGAAGACAGACTATGCCTTTTCGTAACAAAAACTAAAAAAAAAATTCTAAGGCAAGTTTTTTTTATTGTTTTGATTAATTTGTGATTAATTTATTTTTATTTTTAATTGAAATATAAAAATTTTTTGGGATTCCAACTGTCAACCTCCAGGCTGATAGACTAGCGCTCTATCAATTGGTCTATGAAGTAGATAAAGGGCATTTCAATGTACTTTTGTGTTTTATAAATAAGAAATCTAAAAATAGAAAATTATGTTTTTGCCTACTAAGAGAAGCGAAGTAGAAATGTGTACTGAATCTTTTAGAAGAAGGAGACAAGGCCTTCTTTGGAAGTCACACTAAAATGAGGATTGTATCCGAGAGAAGCATGCGTTATAAGAGGCCTGAAGTGACAGAAGGCCTCTTTAGTTTTACCACTAGGTAGCTAAAGTAAGTACGTGTGAGTTTTACAATTTTGCTTTGCAAGAAAATCCTTCCTGTAAAGCTCTGTAAAAGGTGTTTAAAATATTTTAATAACAATGTAATTCCACAAAGTAAAAAAAAACACATTAAATACAAATTTTATTCACTTCGCTAATCGGCAGTAAGTAATTCATTTTTTTGTTATTATTTTAAAACAGCGTCATCTGTTGTGCAACCTTGTTTAAAATATCCCGCTTTCAAAAATAATATATGCCTAAAAGTATGCAGTATGCACTACTTTCACTGCTTTTTCTCCACTTACTCTTGAAAATAAAATATTTTTGTGGAAAAAAATATCCTTAATTTTGTTATAATCCATCCAGTAGATTTTAGGTGATGCGATCACAGACAGACATATAGACAGGAAATGAGTTACTGTTTTATTATAGGTATTGATTTGTATTTCAAAAGTTTGAAGTAAAAGTGTTTTAATTTTATCCCAATAGCAAAATCGAATATATTTTTTAATTTGCCAGTAGTCTTTTAATATTTATTTTAGAAAAATTATTTTGTTTTAAGAATGCTACAATTCGTTATACATTTTCTAAAGACATTAAATTAGCTTCGTAGATGTATTTAGCAGCACTTTGTATACCATATTTCTATGCATTCTTATATACTTGCTTGTGCACTTTAACTTGTTACAATAAACAGCAACAATAGTTTTTATTGTATATACGTGTATCACATAAATAAATACTTATTACCCACTCAAAGCTTACACATACTCCAACATAAGAAGCAAAATGATACACAATACAATATGAAAATGTAACAAATAAAGAATTTTAGTCACTTAAGTCAGGTAATAAGTACCCTACCCGGATTTTTTTATGAAGAGGTGGTCCAAAATAAATGTTCTTAAGCTATAACTTTTTAATTTGTTTTTCATTTTATTTATTATATTTTTACTGTAATTGAGCCAACAACAAGTACTCATATAATAAAAGAAAAAGTAAAAATAAGATAAGATTCAACTAGCTATCTCCGGTGTGCTTCGCTACACCCATCTACAAAAAAATTAATCAACACTGGGAAGAGAAGTATGGCGAACCTACAACTCGAAAACGCACGTCAAAACTGTTTCCGTTTATATGCAAGGTACGAAGCCCATTGTCCTCATCCAATCTGTTTTTGCTAGAATATTTCTAATTTGTATGTGAGGTACTTCTTCTACATTCCTATTTGTATATATTTTCCTATATTATGCATATGAGTATGAGGGTTACTTGTGCAATTTTTTAAGACTCGTCCACCACACAACCACCGTCCCAATCTGCAGATCTCCGCGTATACGATAATAATTTTTCAATTTGTATAGAAGGTACCATGCCCACTTCAAATCCAGTTATACTATATATATTAGTATAGTTCTCTAGCTACTTAAAGAGTGGGCGTGGACAGTTTTTCTTTCCATAAAAACCTAAGTAAGGTAATGATGAAAAATAAAAAAAATAAAAAATTGGCTAATTTGGTGCACTTCTTAATTAATGCGATCACCAACGAACGACATTTGATTTTGTTTATACAGAAGATAGAAGATTGATAGATTAATTCCGCGCAGAGCTAAACAAAAAAAATATCACTTGTGGGTCATCCGTCTCTTATGTTTGGCCAATAGAAGCAATATCCTTGATTTTTTGTAAAATGTAACCACGATCATTAAGGATGTTACTAGCCAATAGATTTTCGTTAAAATGCGTTGCTATATATTTCGCTATTGCAGCGATCTTAGGTTCATTTTTGTAGTTGATTGTTTCCTTGAATTTTAAACGGTTTGCTACCTGAACAGGGGAAAAAAGGTAAAAAAATTGAATTTTTTAAAGTTTTTTGCGATTTTGACCTTGAAGATGAAGTTTTTTTGATTTTATATGTTCACAATTTTTGTTCTTTATGACAAGAGCTACAACTTTGCATTAGAGAGTATATCAAAATTTCAAACGGTTTGCAAAATATGAGATTGAGGAAATGATAATTTTTTTGCAAAAATGACATTGAGGCCCCACATCTTTGAGGGCCCATAAAAAAAAACCTGGAGGACTTTGGGCAAAACTGGGAGACAGGGGTCTTTTTTTTGGTCTTTTATCACGTAGTAGTGTCCGTATATGGTTATTTTTTTCCGAGTTGCACTGTGTAATAAAATAGAGGCTTGCAATCTTAGCTTAGGGTTGAATTTCTGAGTTTAACTACATCTGGTTAACCGATCGATCGAGATGTGTGCCGAGGTATTTGATCTAAGTGGTGTGATTGTTATGCGAGTACGTTTTTCACTAATATTTATTATCAATTCTTTCAACTACAATCTCAGTGACAACTGCAGTTGCGAGTTGAAAATACTAAATGCAAATTTATGACCTTTTAGGATATGTACGTTTAATGAAAACTTAGATCAGTGTAAGCTAGCTTCTACCATATTTAATCTCCCATTTCGTATCCCTGTAAAGATTAAAAAGAAGACTATCATACCAAACTTTATAACATTATCTATATATAAAATAAAACAGTAACTCATTTCCTGACTGTGTCTTTCTGTCTGTGTTCGCGTCTCGTAAAAAATACTGGATGAATTTTAACAAAATTGTGTGAGAACGTACCTTAGTATCCTGATACCAATACAGTATACATTTTTTTCCACAAAAATATCTTATATCCAAAAGAAAATCGCGAAAAAGCAGTGAAAGTACCCCGATTTTTTACCGATTTAAAGGTACTACATTCTTTAAGGCATCTATTATTTTTGAAAGCGCGATATAAAAACGGTTGCGCAACAGATGTTTTATAATAATGACCAAATCTAAATTGAAAGCGGGATATTTTAGACATGCTTACGCAACAGATGGCGCTGTTGTAAAATAATGACAAAATCTGAATTGGATGCGGAATATTTTAAACACGATTGAGCAACAGATGGCGCTGTCTTAAAATAATGACAAAATGTGAATCATTTACCGTCAAATAGCCAGTTGAATAAAATTTGTATTTGATTTCAGTTTTTACTTTGTGGAATGCATTGTTATTAAAATATTTTAAACACCTTTTACAGAGCTTTACAATAATTTTTAGCATTTCATTCAGGGTTGGGTACCTTTATATAAAGTAAATACGTAAGAGTCTTAAAACTTGGCGGGAAATACTTTCAAATCAAAATTGAACAAAATATTGTCAGGACGCACACAACGTGTGTGGTCACAGCTAGTCTATAATAAAAACAGACATTTCGCTTTTTATATTTTTACTTATTTTTTGCGTGTTGCAAACTTTAAAATAAAATAGTTTTACCCATCTCACCTGGGAAGTTGCAATTTATATAAAGTATAAAATCAGGTTATATTGTATGTATGCATGTGATTTTTAATGTACGTGTTTTACACATAATGTTAGTTTTAAAATACATTAAACATTTTTGTTCACCTAATTTTTTTAGTTTTTTTTTTTCAAAACACTGATGATCTTTAATTTAGAAACGTAATTTATCCTTTAGGAAGAAAATTATAAAAACAGTGATTTTTTATATTAAAATTCGAAAATGTTCAGATTAGCAAAGACTTTCATAAAAATAAAAGCATTTTATATGAAATATTTTAAATTTATTAGTCGAACTATTTATTAACATATATATGAGTTGGTAAAGAAAATTTTAAGTTAGTTTATTCGCACTCACTACAAATAATGTCGAAGGAATATTTTTTTACAAATTAGATGATTTCAAAGAAAAATGGTACAAATGCAATATAGACACTGGCATGTACTGGATGAGTACATCCTGCCATAGGTTAGGCAGGGTTTAGTGGTATACATCATCAATTTAACCATTCAAGCTCAAATAATAGAACACGAGAAAATTATTTTCAATTATTTGCATGTCAGTTGGTAAGAAAATGTATACTATATATTGATTGAAGAATTAAGGTACCACTCCACAAAGTTTTATTAAAATGCGTCGCGTAGTTTTACGTAATACTGAAACAAAACAGACAGACAAAAATTCCATGAAAAGGTGTTTTTTATTGCAAAACACTATCAAACAAAAACTTCTTACATTAAAAAAATTAAAATTTTCAGAAGTTGAAACTATCCTGACAACCACTACTGTAAATTACTGCATAACGTTTACGTTTCAATGCACTTATACCTTGTAAAGAAAATACATAATAATTATCTAATGTTTTTCATTTTTTTTGGAGCAAATGGATGCACAAAACAGTTATGTAAATGAAAAGTGTATTGTGTGAATATTTTTTTTTATAAAAAACTACGTTCAGATAATAAACAGGAAGACTGCTGCTAATGTTTACGATAAATAAACTTCCATTATATTTTACTCTGTACGAATATTTTCTAATAAATTATAAACATAAAGTTAAAAAATATATAACATCACATTTATTATGTTCATGTTAAAATATAAATATATTTAAACTAAATTTTAAGCAAATAGAAATATGTCACAACTGTATGTATTTTATGTTTTTTTTTTTCAGTCTTACCACCCTTTAAAAAAACATTTCCTGCTCTAGTTATACAACCATGGAGAACCAGCCACAAGTACGTTTTCAATAATCCTCGAAAAGGGTGAAAATAATTTTCCTACAGACCAGCAAAGGTCAGAGAAATTGTATTCCAATCAACTATTGTTAGTTGCTGAGAACGAAATATACCACCATCTAAAGCTTCCATCTTCTTGAAGTGTTTCTAATATTTACCTCCTTATATTTGGTGCTGCTCCAGTTAGCGTATTCTATTTTTTGAGCTGTTAAGCTATTAACTAAAGTAAAGAAAGATTACTAATTGTTTTCGAGTGTTTGAAAAGGTCGCGAGCTTTGTACTACACATATTTAGAATGGACGTCGCGTTTAAATTTTTTTTATAAGTAAATAGACCGCTTACTGTTGGTTAAACTTGATGATGTAATATTGCCTGTATTCCATATAAAACTTGGTCTGATTCGAAGATTTATACTATAAATTTTATACGAACACCAAGGCCCATTATTATAACTTGTCTTTAGCTAAAGTTAAGATTTTGTTGAAGAGATAAGTAGTTTTTCGTTAAAATAATGAGGATAATGCTCATTGCTATAACTTGTCCTTATAGTACGTGATAGTTAAAAGTGGTTTTTAGCTTACTTTTAATAACGAAAAACTATTTATCACTCCAACAAAATCCTAACTTTAGCTAAAGGCAAGTTATAATAATGGGCCTAAACCTCATTTTAAATTTTTTTAATATTTTTTAAGTTGTTTTTATTTTTTTCTTCGGTTGTAATGATTCTAGTTTGCTTTATTTGTTAAATAAATATTAGACCGCGGCCAGTAGATCGCATGGAGTGTACACAGACCTCGGGGAATCAATAACCCCCTGCGAGGGGCGATTTTTATTTGTGTTTAGGTTGATAGGTTTACCCGTTGATTTGTATTAAAAACCTTTATAGAAAGCAATACACATAGAAATAGCCAATGCTTTCACAGTGTGCCCACTGGTAACCACGAGCAGTTAAAAGACACATCGGGGATCAATATGGGGAAATTTTTTTAAGGATTTTTTTTTGCTTTAGTTTGACCATTCTAACTCAATATAGATTGAAGAGAGGTCCTAAATTTAAAAACAAAAATTATAAAATTAAAAAAAAAAAAATTAATAATTTATAAAAAAATGTTTACAAAATAATTTTTTCTACAGAAAAATTTTTGAAAAAAATTTTATATAAACAATTTCCGAAATATTAAAAAAAAAATCAGTATTTCTATGAAAATTAAAATCATAATATATTTTTATTACTAAGAATATATGTATGTGTATAGAAAAAAAACTAGATGCACTACACTCATAGATAACATCAGGATACCGACTACAAACTGTCAAAAATAAAATACACACGTTTATAAGTAAACGATTATTTTAAAGCCTGCAAAGCTACATGGCTACACTACCATCGTTGTGGCTGTAGTCAACTTAGGCTAATTTCTATTTTTTAATGCAACAATTTTTTTTTTATTCAAAAAAAAGAAAATCTCACAATATTTTTTTTTTTTTTATTGTTTCTTTATTTACAATATTTATACTTATAAACTATTATAAACACTAGTTAACAATAACAAATTTCTATATACAATGGCCCATAATCGAGCACTCAAGTATTATTTATATAATAATAATTTGGTTTTTACAAATTTGTTTATAATTTTTTATTTTATTTTCAATAAATAAATATATATATCACCAGCTTTTTGCAATGAAAATTAGTTTAAAAACATCACTTATATATTAATGAGTGGGTAAAGAAAGGCTAGTGTCAAGGGTTAAAAAAAAAGGAAATTATGAGGTTATTCAGAAAACCACCAAAACTTTTTAGATTTTTGTGTAAATCTTAAATCTCTGATTGATATTCTAGTGCTATACCTCATATTTAAATTTTCTGAATTACAGTTTACTGCTTTTATATTGGCACGTCTGTAGTCATGGTAAAAGACCGGTATGCCATTTTCGTTTTGAATTATTTTTTTGTTATCAAGGTAGACAAAAGCCTCAGGTGGAACAAATCCCTTTTTCAAGGAATCCATTATATATTCGTTATTTGTGTAATAAGGGGCCATTATAGAATTATTTTCTATACATTGGCTACACCTTAGTATATTATTCCTGATAAGGTTTATTATAAAATTATCAATTCTAATTATATTAGCATTATTATACAATGTCTTATTAGATATGTATTTTAGATATTCGCTTTGTGGATTTCTATATAATGATGTACATGCTCTTAAACATTTTCTTTCAAAAACTCTTATCTTTTCCATGTATGAAGGCGATATGTTGAACCAAATTGGGCAACGATATGTTAATATAGGTCTAATAAGGGATTGATACATTATAATTTTAATATTAGGTTTAATGTATTTCGAATGAAATAATGGTCTATATAAAAAGATGACAAAATAGAAGCAATAAATCACAATCTTCAAAACATCTACAACTTTGTTGAACAATATACAATTAATTGGAACATGAAAATCAACGCACAAAAATGCGAAACCATTCTTTTTAGACCACCAGTTGATAAATGTAACTCAAACATAAGAAAAAACTGGAAACAGTTTGGAATTAAATCAAATTTATCAAATTGTAGCATTCCAAATAAGGATGTAGTAAAATATTTAGGTATATACTTTAACAGATTTTTATATTTTAACCACCATGTCAAGGAAATACTCATAAAAGCAAGAAAATCTCACAATATTATAAATTACAATTTCATATACAAACAAAAAGTTTTGGAGGAAATATTTATTATTTTTTGAAAAAGTTATTTAATATTGAATATTTTATTAGTCGAACTATTTATATTACATTCAGATGAAATTTCAAGTCAAGCTTAAGTTCGTTCTATTCTCTCGAAGAAAGAATAATTTAATTTACAAATTAGGTGACCAATATTTATGAAAAATTGGGAAAATTTAATTTTAGACATTAGCAGAATGGAATGCGTTTTCTCGACAGCTACGTCCCTCATCAGCAATCTTCTTATCTATCAACTCAGGTAAAGGAAAACTGTATTCAATCATCAGTTGATGAGAACGAAGTCTACTACTACCTAAAGCTTCCCTCTTGTTGAATATTTTTACATTTTTTAATATTTACCACCTTATATTTGTAGTTGCTTCAGTAAACCTTCGGTTAGCAATGAAAGCTACTTTTTGTTTATTTGTTTTCTCCCAACATTCATTTTTAGTTCAAACTAATCTAGTATCAAACCAAACTTTGTTGGGTGAACATGATTGCGCGGTGCTCTGCCATTTTTAATATTCAATATTGGAAATTTTATTAGTCGAGCTATTTAATTTACATACAGATGAAATTTAATATTAAATATTGATCACCTAAATATTCTTTCTTTCTTCTTAGAGAAAATAAAACGAACTTAAACGTGACTTTAAATTTTATCTGTATGTCAATTTTAGAATTTTATTCAGGGATGGGTACTTCTATAAAAAGAAAAAAAAACATAACTGAAGCACTATACAAGAAAGATCTTAAAATTTGGTGTGTCCTGACAATAGACGGTTGTAAGTTATAGAAGGCACAAATTTTTGTTGTTAATTATAATAATTACGGCAGACTAACAAATTTTGCTTTTTTGAAACTGTTATTCAGAGTAATTTTTAATAATTTTTGGTTCATCATTATATCGAGATTATTTTAGATATTGGTTATAACCGGGACATAATCCCTGCATTAATGTGACTATTTTAAAAATCTATTACGAAACAATTTTTTTAACCCAAGTGTTTTAAAGATGTACGTTTTTATGATTTTAATCACTACAAAATTTCCATTTTATAAGTTATCGGCATTTATTTGTGGTAATAGATAATCTAATTTTTTACTTTTATCACTTTCTTCGGGACATGATGTACTGGAGATCTTCTCCACCTTAAAAAATGAGAAATCTTGGTTCATAGATTTATTAAAATCTAGTTATAGGATTTTGTCCTATTTTTCCTTTTCAAACTTTTTTGAAATTTAAATAGACTTATATTAAATTACTTCTTTCTTTATACATAAAAAAAATATTTACTGTATCAATGCACATACCTTGCTTTTCTTTGCACAAGTTATTTAAATTTAAATTTGTATTTACTTGTTTAATTTTACATAGAAATTTATGGTAATGGTTAAATGAAAGACAAAACAAAGTGAAGCAAAGACAATTTTGCTTTTAATGAAAACAAATGACAATTATTAGTCCATAAAATTCAACAATAAAAATTCTAGAACAAATAGAAAAAATACCAATGAAAAGACTATAATATAATGTCAACATGAAAGGAGCACTTGTTATGGACATTAGACATGGTGAATTATTGTAGGTGAAAATGGTTATACAATACTCGTAGATGTTATTGTATGCAAATTATCTACACTATCTACACCAGTTTCCTTCCATAACTAAAATAATGTATTGGTATCATGTTTTTGTGGTCTAAGTGCAAGGTTTAACAAAATTGTAGTAGTTGACATTATTTTATTATAATTTTGTTTGTACAATCAATTTTTAGTACGCAATTTAACATGGTCTGATAGTCAGTATTATTTAATATCCTATTTCCTCTACAACTGTTGACCACAAGTAATATGTTTAAGTACTAAAATAAGGTACGAGAACGGTCCCAAAAGTACTAAAATTAGCAAGAACAGCTTAGCAAGTAGATTTAAATTTTTTCTAAAATGGTATTTATTTTTATTCGTCTCTAAGACAATTAAAAAAAAACATTTAACATTATTCTTCTTAGTTTTATCTCGACATTGGTATTGCAAATCATTTAATTCATCTTCTAGCCGCATTCAATTTGTATCCAGTACATAATTGTCATACTCAGCATAAAAAGATGTAATTTTAGGACATAAAAAAGAAAGAAAGTAGTCAGTTATATATACATTTAAGGCCACACTGAACCAAATTTAGTAGATAATATTAACAAAAAAAAAAAAAAATTAGCTGAACCTTAACGACAAAAATAATTTAAAAAAACAATTTAATTGAATAAAACCTTAAACAAACTAATAACAATTTCAATAAAATTCTTTTAAATTAACAAAACTTTAGTTAAAACAGTACTACTGTTTTAAATAAGCAGTTTTACACATTCTAAGAAAAACAATCCAAAAAATTGCCTAATTGTACACGCCTAAACGAAATTAATAGGAATAAATTATCTGTTGATTTGACTTAGTTTTCTTTAATTTCACGAAGTTTTTAATTTTATTATTGAATAAAATTCAATATATAACAACGAAAGAGGTTGGAGTGGCCTACACTTAACACTTACCTGTATATATTACATAAGGAATCGAACTTCAAAGTATGACTTGTAGAGCCTTCACAAAATTGGGGTGACAAGTAAACTACCTCTTGCCCACTCCGGATTATGCACAAACAGGTCTTCATCTCCATATACCAAATACATTTAAAAATTTCATTTCATATTTAAATGTCAAACGGTATGTAGAGCCGTCACATACACAACCACCCACACACATCATCGCGAAAATATCAAAATTGCTTCAGGAGTCCTCAAAACGCATAAATCCGTTAAAATCCCGACATCGATGATTTTTTTCACGATTGCCATACTTTAGCTATACTATGTTCGGTAAAGTTAAAAGAAATGTAGAAAAAATATAAATTTATCTTCAGAAAAATTACTTGAGTTGTCATATAAAGTAGAAAATTTGTTTAATTTATATTTTTTATTTTTCGCCACAAATGTTTATGTTGCGATCATTATAAATGTAGTGTATCACACAAGTCTATAATGCCTGCACCGTAAATTCCACTGGTAGCGTATCAATATCATATTTCTGCTTACGTATGGTATAATGTATTATTGTATTTGAATTGTGTGACATATTTCTATTTGAGTCAAATGGGAATATGAATACGAACCCTAATACTAGCGACAGAGAAAATAGAATAATTGTGTAATTTAGAATAAGTTAGAAAGGCTAAGTATAATTTTCATGTATAGTATATAAACTCTAAAATTTAAATAAAAAGACAGACTTTGATTTAATAACTTAAACCGGCCACACCAAGCCTTTGTTTTTAATTAAAGTTTCAAACCTTTGGCAGTTCTTTTGAATGCCTAGTTTTAGCTGGGACTGCCTTCAGCTGTTTAAAATAAAATAGGGACTATAGGAAACATAAAAACAAATATAAGAACCCAGCACATGGCGATCCATTCACCACATAATATTAATATTAGAAAAGTTTTTTTGAATAAAAATATAGACACTATGTGACTCAAGTTTTAAGAAATATTTTGGATTATTTACAAAATTACTCTATATCATGGTGGAAATTACTCACATAAGAAAAAAACACTATTTACACATTTTTTGTAAGCGTTATAAAGCTCGACCAGCGCAGTCAAATTGCAGCGGTAAAAAAATGGAAAAGAATTTTAATTAATTAATAAAAAATACTTAATTAAATGCGTTATTACATCAGCAGCATCTGAAAACAGTAAGTTCGGTAAACAGAGTTCCAGGACTGTTCTGAGTTTTGTCCTTCATTCCTTCAGGAACTTTAATAAATGTATACAATTCAGGTCAGCTACTGAGGCCTTAAATAAGTTTCAAACTTGGCGTGGATTTACTTCCGCTCATTTTAAGCTCCCAAGCTATAAAAAATATGAAAAGTATATACTCAAATTCTATACGACAGTTAGACTTCGTCTATTTTGCACAGAGGTTAGCTAAAAAAAGGTTAGTGTTACAATCACTACAGCTGGTCCCAATTTATGTAGTTGGGATTTAAAGTTACGCGTTCTTTTTTCCGTTAAAGTCTGTGGTAGAGATTTAAGCAAAGTGTAGACGGGACGATAAAATATAGAGAAATTAAAATATGATACGAAACCATCGGATGCAGATCCCTTTTTTTTGCCCATATATTTATCAGTACAATGTCGTCAATATTGTGGTATCTTTCAAAAAAAAAAGTTTTCCATGTACAAAACTTCAGGTTATGATTTTGATTATTAAAAATCTGTCATCGTAAGAATAATACAATACACAATTCAAATAATACGTATATATAGATGTATGGGGAAACGGAAAAAGCACATACATACATATGTATTTAATTTTTGAAAATGTACGACAATTAATATTCAGCTGTGTTGCTTTCTATATGCTAATATTTTCATTAAAAATTGTCTGTTTTTTTTTTCGGAAACACTATCTTCGTATATAAACGCATGTTGCATATGTTGTCTTGACTCATCTACATACATTCTCTTTTCCTGTATTTGTGTCTAAATAAAAGGATGACGTTATGCCCACAAAAATTGAATGAATTGTCGTTTTATGTTAAATAAAAATTATAAAAAAAATATTATAATTTGAATTGATCGCAATCATCTTGCAACAATGTTGTTGTCATTAATGCAAGAATATTTCGCATACAATCATTCTGACATTTACACACAAATATTCTCATTCCAAAATAAGTTAAAGTTTGCAAAATGTGTTCTAATTTTTTGAACACACTTGAGGCAACATTAGATAATTTTTTTAAATTATAACTTGGTTGGAATATTAAAGCTTCGTTATTAAATATTTGAAAAGTTTCTTGGTTATATTTTGGCTTTAAAATATTTGGAAATTTTATATTCCTAGTTATTCGAATGAGGTGATGGTATTAACATAATAGTTCTTAGTTGTTATTAATCCAATCAAATGGATCATAGGAGCAAAAAATAGATTAAAAATATAAAAATAGATTTAAGGACATCTTTTTGCCAATATGATAACGATACCCATAATCTTATTACAATCTGCAATACCAATGTCGAAACCGATTAATGTCCTGTGACATAACTGTATAAAACAGAAGTTTGGTATTTTTTATTATTATACAAACATAAAGCCTAAGTAATTATTACTATTAAGAATCAATAAATTAAGAATATCTCGTATAGTACGGTTAACCGGTTCCACCATTTTGAGGTACTATTTGAAACCGGACTAATCGAAGCACTCTCGCCCTATGCGCCTATTTACAGGCCCTATACCCCTTTGAAGGAGGTTAAAGGACATGATGATGATAATCGCGTCAAAATATTTGTTTCATACAGGGACAGAAAATTACTGTTATTTTTAAAATTTTAAATAAAAAAAGCACACATAAAAAATTATCGTAGAAAATTTTGGTTGGTATCATTATGATGCATAAGTGATGTACGTGCAAATTTTTGTATGATTTTTAAATTTGTGCCTTCTTTGATAAAAGTCGAAAAATAACTTTTAATTTTGACTTTTATTTTTTAAGGTAAAATCAAAAGTTATTTTTCGACTTTTATTATTTTACTCAAAAAATAAAAGTAATTTTTACACTTTTAATATTTTAAGGCAAAATAAAAGTCATGTATTAAATTTTACATAGTAATACGCAAGTTTTATTCCTCCTCGGACGAAGACGATGTATTAACTGATCATACCATTCGACAACCGTATTTCGAAATCGACAACTACAAAGAAAAACGCTTAGATGTTGCAGCTGATTTACTAGAATATTGGGATAGTAAAAAATTTACTCTTCCATGGTTGCACAAACTAGCACTTATTGTACATTCTGTACCTGCAACTCAAGTCAGTGTTGAAAGGTAATTTTCAGCACTCAAATTGATTTTGGGGTATTTGAGATATAATTTATCTGAAGAAAACTTAGAATCAATTTTGATGGTAAAATTAAACAGCTGAACAAATATAATAATAATAATAACAATAATTTTTATAGACTTCTGTAATATATATCAATTATTATTACCTATAAATTGGAGGCAATAAAACTAGCGTATTACTATGCAATACTTAATTCAAGACTTTTATTTTTGCCTTAAAGTATTAAAAGTTAAAAAGTAACTTTAATTTTTTGAGTAAAATAATACAAGACAAAAATAACTTTTAATTTTTGCCTCAAAACATAAGAGTTAAGAAATAACTTTTATTTCTGCCTTAAAAAATTAAAGTTAAAAAATAACTTTTTTTTCTTGACTTTTTCGATAAAAGTCATAACAGTTACGATCCCTGGTTTCATATAATTTATTTTTCTGCTTTTCAACAAAAGAAAACGATAGTGTGTAGAACATTATATAGTCACACTCTCCCACTGTCAAAATCGTATTCTACGAGGAATTCTAAGGTTTGCAAAAGAAGCAATGGGTCTAGAATCCAAATAGACTTTTCGTTTTTTCATCATACTACAATATAAAGTTACAATTTTGTATGATAAAAAAGCTCGATTTTAATTTTAGACCAATGGTTTCTTGGGCAAATCTTCTTAGAATTTCTTTTAGATTACGACTTGTACAACCGCTTGGTCAAGAAAAAAATATACCTACTATAATATACATATATAATATACTTATAACAGAACCGAAAACCTCGCCTTTAATGGGTTGTTTTTTTTTTCTTTGTCAATTTCGATAGTATTAAAATTAAAAGAAATTATTATAAATAAACTTTTGGTCACATTAAAAATATAAAATTCCAAATAAAATATGGCCCTGTAAATATTGGTAGGTTACTTGAGGGCTTCCAAGAATGCTTAAAAAAGCAGCGTTGTCAACATATGTCGTTGTGAGGACTCGGTTGTTGATTGGTGTAGCTGATATGTATTTAGGAAATTTTGATTTCAAAAAAATATAAATATATTAAACAAATTATTTATGACTTTATACATATGTATGTCCTTATAAGAGTATATTGTATTTTTTTTTCTTGGTGGTTACAACTGAAGTTTTTTATTACATTCAGCGGTTTTTCTCCATATATCACCTTTCTTTATGCAATTTATAATAAAAAAAATGCTGTCATTTTAAGTGTTACAAATTAATTATTTTAAACAAAATAAATTGTTCATGTAAGCATAATAACCAGACTACATCCTTGACTGACTTAAGGGCTGTCAACCTTTAATGCTTGCCATTGCCTTTATTACTTTCAACATTAACGTAATCAGCAACAGTTGAAGCAACACAATTTATTATCGGTTTTTTTTTGTATTTTGAGCCCAACAACGTTGTCATCAACGTTGTATTTAAAAATTATTAATGTTATAATAAATGTGCCGTTGCACCAGCGTTTGGCGATAATAATGATGATCGTTATTGTTGCGACTACAATAATTTTATTTATTGCTTAATTTAAGGTTCGGTTATGATGGAATTTATGTAACTGCTACTCCTAAACATGTATATACATAAATATTTATTAATTTTTTGTTAGTACGCGTGGTCTAAATGGTGTTGCAAAATATATCGAGAATTAAACAATTGAAATTTGAGGAATTTATTATAATTTAAAAGCGATACCCAAAGGAAAGAAGCAAATAAGTTTTTAGGCAACTATTCAACAAAATACACAAAGAAAAACATAGTTGAGATGGTTGAGAAAATATTATGATTGCAAAATTATGTAGTGGAATCATATTATTATTTACCATAATAATAATATGAATGAATGTTATAATCATATTATTGTGCAACTTAAAGAAACCATAATATAAACATAATTTTCTTTAACTTTATGACCAAATATATGTCTGTTCAAATCTATACATATAACAAAATGGTAACTCATTTCCGTCTGTCTGTGTATCTGTCGTTTGTATTCGCATCACTTAAAAACTACTGGATGGATTTTAGCAAAATTTTGTAGGGAGTTATCTGAGTATCCTGATTCCAATATAGGATATTTTATATGCAAAAATACCTTACTTTTAAGAGATAATAAAGAGAAAAAAAAATAAAAGTACGCCGAATTTTTTTTTACCGATTTAAAGGTACTGCATACTTTAAGGAATAATTTATTTATGTAATCTGGATATTTTAAACACGGTTGCACAACAGATGGCGCTGATTTAAAATAATGACAAAATATTAATTTCTTACTGCCAAATACTCACTTGAATAAAATTTTTATTAAATTATTTTAAACGCCTTTTACAGAGCTTTAAAATAATTTTTAGAATTTTATAATTTGATATAAATTTAAGAATATTATCCAGAGCTAGGTGCCTTTATATAAAATAAATACATAAACCATAACTGAAGCACTATAAACTTAAAAGTCTTAAAAGTGGTGTGAAATACTTTTTTTACCCCTAAAAGCAAATAATAAAACCCCTAAAATCAAAATTTTTGTCTGTAATTTTCAAAAAATAAAATCCAAATAAATTAAATTAAAAAAAGTCCCCTAAATTAATACCAATTTTAACAAAAATCCCCCAAAACAAAAATTTTAGGTGTTTAAGTTTTCATTATATTAAAGTATGTATTATAAATACACATTCTATTATATTCTATATAAATAAAAATCAATGTTGTTCGTTGGTCATCGCATCAGTTGAGAACGGATGGATTTTGACGATTTTTTCTTTCTAATGATCGTTTTGATCCAACTTGAAAAATTTTGCACCGCCTACTTTTACGCCCACTATTTTGATTTATCTAAAATCAGAAAACCGCTCCATCGATTTGACTAAGTTTTCTTTCAAATGTTTGTATTAATCCATTTTAACTTTTCATCGAAGTAAAAAATTGTCACGCCTACTTATACGCCCACTTTTTTCTATTTATCTTAAATCGGATAACAGTTACACCGATTTAGCTTATTTCTTCTTCAAATATTCGATACAAACCAATTTAAGTTTTCAGTAATTTTAAAAATGTTGTCATAATTTAGAAATTTTTTATTGCAACAGTAAAAATGAAAAAATAAGATTATAATAAACAATTGTAGAAATTATAAAAGCCAAATTTATAAATTATATTTCTGTGCAATCATTTTTAATTGACTTCGTTTTGTCAAACTGTGGATCAAATTGATCGGTTGATAACAAATAAGTGCAATAACAAATTAGATAAAGTTTTAATCATTCCCTAAAAGTGATACGTTTTTTTAATAAAGAGTGCATTGTAAGTAAATTGCAATCAATTCATGACTTGATATAAATTAAATGGTTTTATCTCCAACAAATTTATAGATTAATCTACTATAGTTTGTAGATTTTTAAGTTCTAAACGGTTAAAAGGTAAAAGTGAATAAATTGCCGCCGGTAAGAAGGACCAATTTAGGGCGCCGTACTCGCAACCCTTTAAGCCAAGTGCATACTCGCGCTAATCAAACTGCAGGGCAACTCCAAGAGCGTAATAAACTTGAGCGAAATCGATTATCGCAAACACGTGCATCACTTACACAAGATGAAAGAGATCATGCGAATGAAGTAGATATGTATCGAGTAAGACACAATCGTGCCATACAATCCATTCGGGGGATAACAAATTCAAATATACGTGCAAGAAGAGAAACATTACAACAGGACAATGGATTACAGTACAGGCCATCCCGTTACTATTGGTTCGATGAGCGCCGTTTGCCCACATTGTAAGGCATTGAAATTTAGAAATGAATCTCCTTGATTATGTTGCGCGACTGGCAAAATAAAGTTGACACCGTTGATTCTACCACCAGAGCCATTGCATTCATTAGTTTCTGGAACAAACCCTCATTCCTAACATTTCCTGACACAAATCCAGAACTACAACAATTGTTTCCAAATGACTTCATTTGGCGCAACAAATACGATTCGGGATAATTTCATGCCAACTTTTAAGGTATATAAAGCCCAGTCACTTCCACCATTTCATTTCGGTTATGTAAAATAAAATATTACAGATTGAAGGCCAAATATATCATCAACTAGGTTCACTTTTACCAGTTCCGGGTGCTGATTATAAATTTCTACAGATTTACTTCATGGGTAATGTTACACAAGAAGTAGATCAACGTTGTGCATACAACAGTTGCAAAGATTTTTTTATGAGCACAATAAACTGATTGCATTGTTTAAAACCGCTCTAGAGCGCATGCCTTCTGATAATCACACAGTTGTTATCAGACCCGATAAGACTCCTACAGGAGAGCACGCAAGGCTTTTTAATGCAAATACTATTTCGTCGTTGGTGAAAATTTGTAATCCCGCGATATCGTTCTGCATCGACGAAATAATCACCGGCAACGAGTGTACGAAACGCATCGATCATATGATGCGTTGCAATATCCCATAATTTTTTTGGCAAGGTGAAGACGATTATCATTTATCGATTAAAATGATAAATCCCCTACAGGTTAATACCAAATCTCTATAAAAGATTATATACATTTAATCATTTTACTGACAGATTTATAGGCACTGAAACAAACAAAAAAGTAAGTTCAATGAACTATTATTCATATCGACTGATGGTTCGCAAAAATGAGGACAATCACAACTTGAAATGTCGTCGTCTTCTCCACCAATATGCAGTCGATATGTATGTAAAAATTGAAACAGAACTGACATTCATCATATTGAATCAGAGAAAACTGCGTTCTGAGGAGTACATACCTTCGAGATGCCACATATGAAGATGGAAATGCACAGAATGTCGGCCGGATGACTATTCTCCCAGCAACGTACATCAGAAGTCCTCGACATATTCATGAATATACTTAAGATGCCATGTCGTATGTTCGTCACTACGGCACACCGGATTTATTTACAACTTTTACATTCAATCCGCAGTGGGTAGAAATTCACTAATCACCCATCGATCGTAATGACATCACTGCAAGAGTCTTCAAACAAAAATTAATCTGATGGATTACATTGTGAAATATCGCGTGTTCGGCGAAACTGCAGTGGTTGCAAAAAAAATAGGAATAGTCCAATTAAGCATCTGGTAAAACATAAAAAAATCCCCGAAAAAACACCCTAAACAATTTTTAAACCCCCAATTTTTTCCCCTAACAAATTCTCCTCTAAATGAAAAAAAAAATCCCTAAATCTAGTCCTAATCTGGCAACCGTGGTGTATGGTCTATCAGTCTGTGGGTTGCAGGTTCGATTCTCTACAACTACTCTAGTTTTTTTCTGCCGACAAGTCAGGAACTTCGCAGATAATGCTGTCTTAATTAAAACTAATATTTTATAACCCCTGTTAAATTTTAAAATATCTATAATAAAACGCCATTAGTATTTTCATATTTTAACGAGCATCTTTAACACTAAAGCTTCATAAAATTTTAATGTGATACATTCAAGGTGACCAACTTAATATACCCTTAATTTTTGTATTGTGTTAAATTTATAATTACTTGCAATGATAAATGTCCATATGGCAGGCTGTGTTTTATTTATAATAAATTGCACATGTTTATAATTATAATCCTGTATGTGGAAATATAAGCTTGAACATGTACAGTTGGTGTCAGCACAAATCAGTATGTTACTGGTAAAAAATATTCAAGTAATATTGTATATGTATATGTAACTTACTTATTTAAAATAATACTGAAAACTATCTCAGTGTAATTATGATTATTAAAGTAGTGATCCTTTTTATTGCATTATTATCCTTCATCTCAGACTGAAAAAACATCATGTTCACACATACGGTGAGTCATCGCATTTTCCTCTAATAAAATAGAATTTTTGTAGCGAAAGTCATCTTTAAGCATATCAATAGTTATTGTTATATTCTGTTATCTGTAGATTTAACAACAAACAAATTTTGGTTCTTAATATGGTATCGTACAACGTTATGGCAGAAACAGCCAACAGTTTGATATATGGGGTGGTTAAATTTTAAGGGCCGATGTACTTGAACCGATGAATTTAAACCAAACCTAAACGACAAGTTTTTTCTGCATTTAATTTGACATTTCTCAATTTCAGACTAACCCAATTTAAAACATGGAAAGATAAACAATCGAGCAATGGTCAGAATGGTGGCAAGAAATTGCAACGTTAGATGATCAATTTTCGAAGAATATCATCTTCAGTGATGTGGCACATTTCCACATCAGTGGATTCGTCAATAAGCAGAATTGCCGCATTTGGGCGAATGATAATACAAGAGTGATTGTCGAGAAATCAATGCACCCACAAAGACTGACTGTTTGTTGCGGTTTATGAGCAGACGACGTCATCGGGCCGTATTTTTTCCAAAGTTAGGCCGGTCAGGCAGTTATTGTGAATGGTGTTCGCTATCGTGAGATGATAACAACCTTTTTATGGCCCGAATTGGAAGGTATGGATTTGGACGATATGTGGTTTCTACAGGACAGTGCCACTTGCTACTCAGCTAACGAAACAATGGCTCTTTTGCGCGACAAATTCAATGGCCGTATTATCTAACGTGGTGGTGATGTCAATTGGCCGCCAAAGTCATGTGATTTGACATTGTTGGACTTCTTTCTTTGGGATTATTTGAAAGAAAAGGTGTACGTCGATAACCTAGCAACAATTCAAGATCATCAGATGGAGGTGTGCACCGAGGTTGCGGCGGCCATTTGGCCAATATTTTGTTTCATACATAATTCAACTATTGCAATATTATCAAAATAAAAAGAAATGACAATAATTTCCAAAACAATTTGAGTTTTATTCAAAATCAATATCGGCCCTAAAAATTAAAAAACCCTTTATAAACTAACCTATTTTTGACTTCCCGCTGTAACAAATGTGACATCAATCTCTTTCTTCGATATTCAGAGAAAATCTTCACGATCTTTTTGGAGGAATGATGAACAATATTGATGAGTTTTCGGGAGAGAGTGAAAGTTCAATAGTGTATACTAGTGAAGAGGAGGTACTAAGCTCCCCCACTTATTTATTTAGCAAATTGCTACCAATGGCAAAACGTGAGGGGACCCCTCAATCGTTTTGTTTCGAACTTTTTTTCAACTTAAAGTAGGTCTTACGAAACATATTCCATGCTTACGTAAGGAAACCCGTACCTTTTTTAATTGCTTTCTTATCAGTTTAGTTTCACATCTTTGAATGTAATCAACGCGTTTAGACCTGACTTACTCCTTCATTTTTTCATAGCAATGAAGCACAACTTCGACAAGCAAACGCTGTGAATCATTCACCCTTATTATGAATGTCGACAACGACATTAAGTCACGTCGACAGCATAGTCATGGCATTGCCGTTGACAAGATTGTCATCTATCGATGAAAACCGATAACATTTTGGCATTATAAGAGGCAACAAAACGGCGACATTGTCTTAGATTGGCTTTGGTTTTGTCGACAAAAATTCTGTTAGCGACTTAGTACAACTGCCACGGTTAAATGCTTAAAAAAAATATTTGAAATTAAAAAAAAAATAAAAATTACTACCAATAAACAGTTTGAATTGTTAATTCAAGAGCTTGAAAGTAAGCCAAGATTAGCCAAGGGGTTTTATAGGGGCCCAAGTGGTAATAATTTTAAAGAAGATTGGGAAGAAATAAAGATGAAGCTAAATAGCATTGGACCACCAATTAGAGACAGCGATGGTTGGCAAAAGGTATGCATAAATAGATTTTGGAAGTACATACATACATATACATTTTAAATGTGTTTTATGTTAAGGTTTGGAGAGATTTTAAATGTAAATTAAAAAAAAAAAAGTTAACGAGCAACAAAGCTGAGCTTCATGCAACAGGAGGTCTGTGCAAATTATTACCACTCTCACCTTTAGAAGAAGCTGCTTCTAACTTGCTTCAATTTGAGAAGCAGTTCAATCCTGAAGGTGTTGCCCAAGGTAAACAACAGTTAAATGATGAAACTTCAAATCAAAATATATCTATCACAGAACATATAACCTGCGAGGATTTTGTGGAAGTGCCATCAACTTCCGCTCAAGCCATTGAAATATTAGAACAGCCTACTTCAAGGAAAAGAAAATCGAATGATCAAAGAAAGGAATTGTTTGAGAAGCACAACTCCATGCTAAAGGAGGTTTTTAATGCAATTTTTAAGACAATCAGCGAAGTTAAAGACTGTTTAAAAGAAATGAGTCAGCATCAGAAAAAAATATATGATGATAAAACCAAAACTTTAGAAGAAATAAAGACAGTTTTAAAGGAAACAATCCGGTACCAGAGAAAAAGAGAGACAGGAACAAAGACATCAAGAACTGCATTATTTCCTTCATCAGAACTCTCACTTGAATAAAACATTAGAAACATATTTTTTCTTTTAAATTGCAATAAAATTCTTAATATAACCAAATGAAGCAAACGTCAAAATATATAGAGATGACATTTATGTTCCTTAAATTATCAATAACACGACGACGTCAACACAATACTTTTAATTAATACCGATATGATGTTGGGGTGACGGCGACAGCATTGAAGTGTGACGACGCCTATAGTATTGTGTTGACGTCGATGTCGGCATTCATAATAAGGGTGATTGAGATCGTTGTGGACATTTTTTTGATTAACATATGGACGCCTATCTCTGTGAAGATGTGTTTGAAAACAAACATGAATATATTTACTTGCTAGGACATCTTTAAATATTATTATACATCAACAGCTGAACAAATTATCAAGGGACATGAACTGATGAATATAAATGTTATTTCTAGCGCAAAATGCATAGAATTACATACAGGGTAAGCAAGAGTACTTTTTAAATAATTCCTTATCAAATAATATATTTTTAATCAATTAATAAGTTTTCTATGCTAAATTGATGCGTTTGGAAAAGAAAAGAATTTTCGGAGACATCGTTTAATTTTTTTTATGTTTTTTACATAAAGAAAAAAATATTTTCACCATTTAAAAGTTTAAATTGATTTGAGATTAACTGTGTAATTATGATCTTTCTTTGTTCGATTTTTAAAAAAAAATTATGTTTGAATCAATTAAAAAATTAATTAAACTTTAATTTTAAACTGATTAAAACCTTTAATTGGTTAAAATTTTTCTGTGTAATGTATAAAAAAATTTTATATTTTGTGTGATATTCACGAAGATATTAAAGGTCAAAAACCTTAAATACAAATTGTATTTTAACATTGAACAATTTATGTAACTAATTTTTTTACTCACTGTTTTAACGTCAGTGTCCACTTAAATAATTATTGTGCAGCGTATTGTTGTTCACAAAAAAATATAAATAAATTAAAATGGTGATTTTTGCAACATAAATCTTTATACAATTTTTTAGTACGCGGCAATTTTGTAAAATATTGGACAACTTTAATTTATATGTATATACTTTTCTATATTGGCTAAAGTTAGCAACAAATTTTCATATAATTTTTTTTATTAATTTTTATTACATATTTAAAAAAAACAAAAACATATTTTTGTTATAATAATTAGTATCGGCCAACAAAGTTACATATTACTTAATTGCAGGGCCGCCCTGAGATTAGTAGGCGCCTTGGGCAGATTGTGATCTGGCCCCTACACAATTAATATGTCTAAATAAATAATAAAAATGGTTAAACAAGTAAGTAGTTATATACAAATCATACTGCTGGCTAGTATGTGTTTTCATCTTTGTATTTCTCACCTTCTTTAACCTGTTATGAGCATAGCTGTATATGGATTTCAATGAAATCTTTAGATGTCCAAAGAAATATCTCGGCTCTTTTATTTCTTCATGGAATAGTCAACGGTAATATTGACTGTTTTGACTTACTATCCTTAATAAAAATATCCGTTCCTCAAAGATCTTTTAGGAAATATAATTTTTTTCATATTAATTTTCACAGAACTGATTACGCAATTAGTGAATCAATGAAATTATTTAATAGTCTTTGTGTTAACTTAGATATTACATTGCCAATTAAAACTTTTAAATCTCATTTAAATAACTTATTATAGGTTCACACTTAGTTTTAAGCTGCTAGTCTGTAAGGATATTGTATCTATTGACTAAATAAATGAATAAATTTATATTTCTCATATAATTTTTTAATTTATACTTATATTTACAAAAGGGTTACCACATTATGTAGTAAATTTAAAAAACTATAAGAGATAGATTTTTTTTAAATTATATTTCCATTCAGGGCACGGGGCGATTGCTCCGGTCGCCATGCCCTAGGGGCGGCACTGCTTAATTGTTAATACTAGAGCAATGTATGTAAGCTAACTACTTTTTTTAAAATGACAAATTAGTGACTTATAGCGGACAGTGATTTTAAATAAAGCACTACACGAGCACAAACGGAGCTCATAAGATGGTCATTGAATTCGAGTAAAGTTGAGTATGCTTACAGAGTTTCCATAAAGAAGTTTGATTAAGTATGAGTAAATATGAATATAATATAAATGAACTTGAGCAGTTCAAACAGTTTTATGTTTCGAGTGAAACACGAACACAGGTGTTGAGTGTATAAACGAAAAAAATACCAACACAATTTCTTAAGTAATATAAAATACAAAAAACCCAAAATATTACTAGCAAATCGCAATAAGCTGTATGAAAGAGTTCTACACAAGGACTCAACAAAACACCCTGAGTGAGTCGAACATGAGACGAGTAAACACGGCGCTCATTAGTATAGAAAGTTCGTTTTACCCGGTCAGTTCACTACGTTTATGTAACGAAGAGAGGTTTTCTCACTAACAGTATGGTACGAGTAGGCGTGTGTTCAGTAAGCTAATTTGTATTCGAGTATCTTTATTAGTTTGGAAGAAAATTGACTTTTTTTAATTTTGGCCCACCGTATCTTCAGCTGGACTTTGGGTAACAAATAAGCTTGGTGCTCTGTTCAGTTTTTCATGCGAAATGCTGCCAAACTACATACATATGTACATAAAATATTTGTATGAAAGAGTCATGAAAAAATGTTGTAGAAGTAATACTCTCTTTTTACTGTGGAAAAACATTGAAATGTTTCTGGCAACTTTTTATCAAAGGTGTAAAATAAAGCAAATGGGCATTATTTCATGTGGAATTTTTTGTGGAAAAAATTGTAAAACAATGTGGTATATTTAAAAGTAATAAAATCGTAAAATTCTATTAAATCGCGAGATAGACACCACATTTTAAATGTCAAATATTCCTTGTTGTTGATGTACATTTTTCACAAATTAGAACAAAGTACTACTAAGGCTTTAGAATAAAATCACTGTTACCAATTTTGCAACTAACTACGGTGACTATGTGGTAGGTGACATGGTATTTTTTAAAACATTTTTAAATTGTATCGAATACCGTAAGTAACAGCATAAAAATAATCTTATTTTTCAAAAATATATGGGACGAATTACTTCACCAGGATGAGATATAAACAAAACAACAAATTTATCTGGATGTGCTTCGGTAGGCAAGTAAGTGTTCATGTCTTTTAGTTTCCGGGTTGCATTTGTGTCACTGCAGCGAATTATTATATTATTAATTTCTCGTGTAAAATTAAGTTACACTTTTGAATTTAATTGCAACTGTATTGTAACAAAAAAAATTTGTGAGGATTTTCGACATTACAAGTTATGTTTACTTACATAAATACATAATGAACTAAATTTTCTAAAAATTTTACAAGTTGTTGTTTGAGAAAGGTTTAATTGTCAGAAACGAATAAGTCGTTCCTATATCTGATAAAAATTACTTTCAAGTTTGCCTAAAATGTGACAAACTCTAGATTACCTGAATAATTTTCTTTAATTTATATTAAATTTCCATAACCTACTGAACAGAAATTGCTTTTAAATTTAAATAAATTTAAATATACTGGAATTTAAATGTAATTTTTATATTTATTGCTATTTTTCACTTCAGTTACCGCTGAACAAAAAATTTGATGGGAAATCGTAAGAAAAAGTTGGCAACAGTGAATAAAATAGTATTTTTGTGAACCTGAAAAAAATCTGCAACATTGTTTATAAACACGTAATGTAAACAAACACATTTTGCAATATTTGTATTTTACCACCTAAATTACCAAAAAGGATATGTTTAAAAGAAAGTAAGGTTTTTATAAAATGGGCTACCCTGCCTTTGTTAGCTACAGTACTATCAAATCCTTTTTGCAGTATGTAGCCAAGAGATAAGGCTTTAAAAATCTGTTTACTTGTTGTCAATCGGAGAATTTTTTTTGTACAATTTGTCATGTTTGGATTGGAATGGAGGGTCAACGGTTGGTTATAGATTATGACCCAATTTTTATTTTTTCGCATTGCCTATAAATTATCTTTAAAAATGCTAGTACAATTTTTCGAACCATATTTTAAGATTAGTCATAGCCAATGCGCACCGAAGTTAGTTTAATTTATGTAAGCAAAAAAACCCTGAAAAAAAAGGTACATAGTTTCAACATTTTCCCAATTCAGAGGCGTGTTGCTTTTTAGCGAAACAAGCTATTCTGATGCTATTTTGTTCTCAACTTTATCAAAAATGCATCCAATATAAAAAATGCATCCACATAAAAAATATCAAGTTGGAGACGACCAAAAATACAAATTGGACCTTATACATCTTAGGGGTACAGCGCCACAATTCTATATGTATATACATCAACAGGGTTATATGTATAACAAATTAAAACTTTATATATAAAGATACCATCCCGGGGTAATTTCCCAGATACAGAGGCTTTATATAAGTTCTATATTTAATTTATATAAAATCTAAAATTATTGTAGAGTTTCGTAAATAGTGTTTAAAATATCCCGCTTTCAAAAATAAAAGGTGCGCTACTTTCTTCTATTTGCTCTTGGAAATGAAATATTTTGCGGAAAAAAGTATCTTATATTTGAACCAAGATAAGAAGGTACCTTCTTACGTTTTATTAAAATTCATGCATTCATTTTTACGTGATGCGAATACAGAACAGAGAGACGGACAGAAAGAAAGACAGACGGACAGACAAAAGTCTTAAAATTTCTGTTTAGTATTCCATTTCAAGTACTAACCGAAATAATGTGCAGAAATGATCCTGTTATAGATTTATTAATGTATAGATAAGGATTTTACTTTAAAATTAAAGTTATCTTGACCTACGAAACCCTTTCTAGTTGTATATAATTTTTTTTTCTGATTGGTGGCGAATTTTGCAATATCAAGAAAAAAAAATGGTTCGGAAAATTGGTCATAATCTGCTGTGGAAAATATGTTATTTGTAATTTTTTAAAGTTTTTATTTTTATTGTTGTACAGTATAAAAAAAATCAATGATGCGTTAATTCTGTTTAGTCGCTTTATCAACAAGTATACAAAGTTGAACCTAAATATTAAAGGGTGTTCCGATTGTGACGTGATTTGCATGTATATGGCCTAAGATAATAGGTAGAAACTTAAAATTTTTATAGGTGTATTACTATGGCCTCTATAACAAATAGTAAAAATTAAAGGGTGTTCCGAAAGTGACATGATTTTTACGTAAATAGATTTATTTTATAAACCGTAATAGGTAGACTCTGCAAATGTTTACAGTAGATGTGTTACTTCGGCCACTATAAAAATATTTAAAAATTGAAGGGTGTCCATTGAAGGGTATCCACTGAAGGGGTTATTTTTTGAACTTGAATAGGTAGGCTCCTTATATTTTTATAGAAAATGTATACCCATGGCCGCTATAACAACAATTACTAAAATTCAAAGGGTGTTCCAATAATTATGCAATTTTCACGAATATGACTTTAGTTTTAAAATTAAAGGGTGCCCCATAAGACATACAAATTTAAAAACTTGAGTTTTTAAATTGTACTGAGCATAGAACGGAACGCGACGTGTAAGAGCCTAGCTCACACTTGACTGACATATTTAAAACTAGCTGTGCCCGCCACGTCGTGAGCGTCCTGACAATATTTTGCTCGGTTTTGCTTTGAAAGTATTCCACACCAACTGAAAGACTCTCACTTTTATAAAGCTTCAGTTATGGTTTATGTATTTAATTTATGTAAAGGTACCTATCCGTCAATAAAATTCTAAAACAATAAAAATTATTGTAAACCTCTGTAAGTGGTGTTTGAAATATTTTAACAAAAATGTAATTCCAGACAAGTAAAAATACAAATTTTAATCAACTGGCGCCATCTGTTGCATAATAGCTTCTCAAATATCCTACTTTCAAAAATAAGAGGGTGTGTGGTGAAAATGTAACCGTGTTGAAAATATCCGTTTTAAAGCGCAAATTTTAGCACCTTTAATCTGGAAATTGCGTTTTTCACTGCTTTTTCTCCACTGTCTCTTGAAAATAAGATATTTTTGAGGAAAAAAAGTTATCCTATATTGGGACCAGGATACTGAGGTACCTCCTCACAAAATTTTGTTAAAATCCATCAAGTAGTTTTTACGTGATGCGAACGCAAACAATGAAGGACAGACAGACATAAGGAAATTGAGTTACTATTTTATTATATGTGTAGATATGTGCAAGAAAAATATTTTTTTATATAAATTTACTTGAAATAAAGTTATTTAAACTTTAAAGAACAATAAAACTGATGAAAATAAAAATCCTTATTTAAAGCCCAGATAATAAACGCATTCTTAAGCTTCTTTAATTTTCTGTGAATAGAAATGTTATCGCAGAATACAGTTACTAAACACACATTTCTGTACAATTTTCAGTTATGTACATGTGTACGAGTATGTACTATATTTTTGTCTATTTCTATTGTTTTCTTCTCTAATGATAAACTGAGTCAACAACCCATTGTAATTTACATATATATTTTACATTTAACTGACAGTTCCTACATAAATCTTTAGCTTCAACCTCAATAGCATGTTGAACATGAGCGAGTGAAGGTTTATGTTAGTGAAACAAATTTACACATATGTAAGTATTTTGATATACAGTTTAGTCTCAAAAGTGCCTAGGTAATTGAAAAATCTTGCAAAAATCTTTGGTCATTAAAGAAAGGTCAAATAATTATTATCGACAATAAATATACTAAAAATAAAAACATTTTTTAAAGATACTTTTCAGCCTGCCCTTATATGCAGCAGTACATGGAAACAATATAAAGATGTTTGCATGACAAGCTGTAAATTATGAAAATGTCTTGTTGACACTTTGTTCATTTGTAGAAGCTATTTGTATTCAAATTCTTGTCAATGTTTGTATGTGTGCGTCTATTTAAATGCAAATGTGTACATTTTTATTGTAAATAGTACAATGCCACCAAAATTAACAAAATTTTCACCATCAAGATGTTAAATATTTTTAAAATTTCTAATTATTTTAAATATGTGTGCATGTGTGTAGTATTATTTATAATACTAAAAATATGAAAATGTGTATGTATGTGGTATGTGGTTTGTATGCAAGCACCATATGTGATGTGATGTGGGGGTTTCTATTGTACAAAACGAAGTCAACGATTCTGTACAAAACCATTGAAATTTTTAAGCAAAGTATTTTTTTCCATTAGTGCACAGCATCCAGCAAATATAGAGGTCTGTTCAACAGAAAAGGAGAATTTTGTTTTTTTTTAAGAATTTATCCATATCCATTTTGTCCCCTTCAAAGATATCCCCCTCAGATATAATGCACTTGTGCTAGCGCTTCTTCCAATCCTCGAAGCACTTCTGAAATGCGCTTTTCGTTTTGGCTATCAGCTCATTCTTCGATTCTGACTTTATCTCATCAATAGTGGCAAAACGCTTTCGTTTCATAGGTCTTTGCAGTTTTGGGAATGGGAAAAAGTCGCAGGGAGCCAAATCTGGTTAATAAGGTGGTTAAGGCATGATTAGGATGTTATTATTGGCCAAAAATTCACGAACAACCATTGATGTGTGAGCTGGTGCATTATCCTTATCAAGAATCTAAGATTTTTTTCCACAATAACGATCGTTTGAGCCGTATTGCTTCACGCAAACGTTGCACAACTTCCGTGTAGTATTCCTTATTAACCGTACGGACCTGTTGGCAAGAACGCACGATGCGCCACGCCATTGTAACCGTAGAAAACATTGAGCAAAACCTTCACATTTGATCGAAGTTGGCGTCCTTTTTTCGGTCATGTCACGTTTCGTCACCAGTTATGACTCTTTTGAGCAAACCCGGATCGTCGTTGACGTCATTAAACAACTCCTGACCAATACATTCGAGAAAATTGCATGGCATAAGCCAACTGATATGCAAACATTCTCTGCAACTTCTCTAATAGTGATTCGATGATTTTCCAAAGCAATTTTTTTCACTGTTTCAATAATTTCATCACTTGTTGACGTGGTTGCAACTCCAAGTTAGCCCATCGTCGTCAACAACTTATCGGCCTTCTGGAAAGCGATTGTACCACTCGCCGAATGCCACAGTCAACATTTCAAGTGCGTTGGAGCACTTTACAACCATTTTTAATGCAATATTATTAATATTAATAGTTCAAAATTGTCAAAAGTAGAAAAACATACATAAACGTGACCAAGGTATATTTATCTTACTAGGTAGTGTCGTCCGCCCAGCTGATTTAGTAGTTCGACATGTCAAAAGTTGCATGTGTTCAGAAATTTTATAGTGTAGAAGTGAGAAAGCAATAAAACACATACACGCCTTCTCAATTTTCTTATATGTTTTTTGACATTTCGAACTACAAAGCAACAACAAAATGCCATGTTGTTCTTGTATTGTTGTATTTGTTGTAGGGATGCCACTACCTAGTAAAATAAATATACCTTGAACGTGACCAACCTTTTCAGTTATCAACAACAAACTACTAATCAAAAACAGGCTGATAATGCCATCACTTGACTAACACACGTGTACCCATCTGACAAACAAAAATATCGATAGTGAATGTATACAGCCCGCGAGAAATCAAAATTCAGCTTTTCTTTTGAGTAGAACAGAATTATAAAGTAGAAACTTTCAGTATAAGGGCCTGTTTCTATAAAATGAAATATTATGTTCTTTCGTAAATTAAACGAAACAAAACACATTTACATTTTAGTATTTTTCATGTGAGTGCCAAAAAAAGAGCTTACATTTTTTAATTTATTTTTGATTTTTACACTCAAAATACTTTTACAATTACTGATTGAAGTTTATCAAAAAAGTATTTCGTAATCGTAAAATTATTACAAATAAAGATTAAAAATGAAGAGAAAAAAAATATTTAACTGCTTTTAACGTTTATTTTTAAACCGATTTACGTTGCAATTAACTTTTTCGCTTATTTTCGTTATTACTTGAAATATATCTAACTGGAAATAAAGGAAATTTAGCAAAAACGACAGAAATTTCGTTGATTTTAATGGTATTTGTGGTTACATTTATTAGACTGGCATTAAAAAAAACACAAACACAAACGCAAAATCTGTGATACCAACGGAACGTGTAGTTTATTTTCTTGCAAGTTTAAGGGCCTGTTTTTATAAAACAAAGCCTTCTCACATGTGTGTTTCGTTTTCAAACGATAAAGCTTTAAATTTGGTATTTATAAAACATTTAAAAATATTCGTTTTTTTTCATTCTGAAGTTTAGAAAGCTGTGACACACTCAAAAAATGGTGTTCGTTAAATCAACTGAAAAAATAAAATAATTGAAAATACAGTTAACCCGAATATTTTTTTATTTTTTTTAAATGTTGAAAAATCAACCGAATAAAATCCTTTAATTCAAACTTGAAAAAAATAAAATGCACGTTCCGTTGGAATTACTGATTTTGCATTTATTTTTTAAAATGCCAATCCAATAAAAGTAACAACAAATACCATTAAAATCAACGCTATTTCCGTATTGTTTGCTATTTTTACTTCAAGAATATAACTAAAAATTACGTAAGTATGTGTAGTTTATTTCAAAACAAACGTTAAAATCAGGTAAATAATTTTTCCCCTCATTTTTAATGTTTATTCATTTAGATATAATTTTACGGAATACTTTTTTAATAAACAACAAAGAGTTATTGTAATAATATTTTGAGTGTAGAAACCAAAAATAAATTAAAAAATTTAAAGCACTTTTTTATCACTCACATGAAAAATACTAAAACCTAAATGTGTTTTGTTTCGTTTAATTTACGAAAGAACATAATATTTCATTTTATAAAAACAGGCCATAAATTAAACAAAAAACATTTGCTTTACGGATTTTATTCTGTTGGTTGTTTAACAAATAAAAATTATTCTGGTTTAACTGAATTTTGAATTATAATATTTTTTCAGTTGATTTAACGCACATCATTTTTTGAGTGTATAAAAAGCTTTCTATACTTCAGAATGAAAAAAGAAACGAAAATTTTCAAATGTTTTATAAATACCAAATTCAGAAAAGCTTTATCGTTTGAAAACGAAACCTACATGTGAGAGGGTTTTGTTTTATAAAAACAGGCTCTAAGTTTAGAGTTCAGTTTCTGCCAATAACCTAATTTATATGTACTACTCTTGTATTTAGCATACAAGAGCTTGTATTAATTTGTGTTTTTCAGGCGTGCAGTCGACTCAGATGTATGGCACGATATTTGGTCTCCGAGTGTTAGGGTCTGTTTTTATAAAACAAAACCTTCTGACATGTGTGTTTCGTTAATTTTATTTTTTAATTACTTTTTACAGTGATACGCACTTTTTTTTAATTTTAAATTTTAATAAATTTATAAAGTTCATAATACACGTAAAAAACATGTATGTTGTATGGAGACACACTTTAATTTCCAAAATTTTGAAATTCTTTTAAAATGTAGCCATAACCTTTCTAATAGTGCAAATTTTTTTTTTAAATCGGTTCAGAAATGACCGAGTTCTGAAGGCACAAAAATCCACAAAAAAAAAGCAACACACAGACGAATTGATAACCTCCTTCTTTTTTTGAAGTCGCTTAAAAATGACTCACAGTTGATAGACCGCGTATGTGGATTCGATTTCCACTAAAGACTGTGTTTTTTTGAGCTATAAATTGGCAGGGTATCCCGAAAGACGCTTGGATAAAATCTTGGTATCTTGAACTGGTTAACTTTGTTAGTGACATTTCAAGATGGAAATCGATGTAAAACGATATTTGCAGACTTACCTGGAACAGACAGGGATGATAGAGCACATTGTATGTATATGTCAGCACTGGTGAGCATAAAGCTTGGGATCACGATCAGACAGATACCTTTTTTGGATACTATGGAACTTTAAAACATAAATATGTTGGCCATTAGGTTGTTGTTGTTAGGATGTTCTGTCATCAGTAAGAAATTCGACAATTATAGTCGAAAGTACAAGGCTAGTGAAGGCACGAGACTCAATGAAGGAAGTCGTAACTTATCTGTCGAGTACCAAAAATCATAAAGGTATGAGGAGTATTGAAAAGGCACTCAGAAAGTAACGAGACCTGTTTTGCTGTTGGAAATCAAGTCTGAGAATGATATGGGGTATTTGGTATTTGAATTCAAAATTAGGAGTAAAGTTACAACATTAGGAAGGCATAACTTTGAAAGTCAAAAGTTTTATAAATATTTGACAGAGTGTAAAATTGAACCCTTGTATGTTGCTCTTAGAGTATGATCACCATAATCATGTTTTTGTTAAAAAGTAACTTCTCTTTCATTAAATTATAAAGAAGAGATTTTAGATATTTTTAAATAAATATTTTAAATAACAAGTCTTTTCCTAAAAGCTAAGATTTTGTTCTTTATTTAAACAATAACTTTCTAACTCTGTGTTGTGCAAAATGTATAAATAAATATTTTATTTCATGCATTATATTATGTGTCCACATTTACAATTTTTAGAAGCAAAAATATTTCAAATAATTCCATATTTTCTATTCTTTTTGCAGCTTATGTGCTTTTTGTTGCTGTTGTTAAATGAAAAGTGAATTTAAAGATGAAGAAAAAAAAAAACTTAAAAACACTTAAGTTTTTTCTATCTGTTGATTTCAGTTGTTTTCCTATGAAATCCCTTTTGTTACTTTATCATGCAATTGCTTTTAAAATCTAAAATACCTACGAGTACACCTGATGTCATTTACGTTTTCTACCCCTCTTGATTTTGAACATTAGCATTGTGTTGTGTAGCATTACAGTCGTTTATTTATTTTTGTTTTTTTCTAACAACTGCTATAACGATTATGATGAAGATAATAATGTTGTTAATATTTGCTCTTGTTGCTGTGTTTTATCTCGACTCTCCTGGCAAGCATTAAAAATAAAATAAATAAATGTGGAAAAAAATTTATAGGTGCACTTTTTAGCTTAAGGTATGTACAACTTTTATCATTTTTTTTCCATCTTTATATAACAACTGTAAAGTACATGCAACAATAACAACGACAAAAGCAAACAATAATAGCAGGATAACAATGGGAGTTGAGAGCAAAAATGTCGCAACGTACAAATTAAGTTGCATAGCAATTTTGAGACGGTTTATCGATACGTGTATGTCATTTAGGAAAAATCCTTTTTAAATATCATCAAATTCAAATTGCCTACAAAACTAGTTACTCGTAAGGCTAATTTATATCTGCCGTCTGTGATGTAAAAAGGCATTGCTTCACCCAGACTTTATGGTCATAAGATCCATTGATGCAGGCTTACTTACAGAAATACGAGATAATACGCCGTTTTATCTGTATCTTTTTATAATATGGACAGAAAAGTCTCTGAATAGGCTTTGAATATATAAGTTGATTTGAAGGGCTTGAATATATATTATGATGTACGATGGACTTAATAAGTTTTTGTAACTTTAGAGGCACTTAAAAGCGTCGGTATTTTTAGGAGGAGTGAAGAATCTGCTCTACTATGCTTCAAAATTCCGACTGCTTTGAACTCCAAAGCAACAATAAAATGCTGGGTTTTTCTTGTATTGTTGTATTTGTTATAGAGAAGCCACTTCCTAGTAAGCTAAATCTACTACTTTGATTGTTCTACTGCAAATAAAATTTTTTTGTAGAGTCATATTTAAAATAATCAAGAGCGAAGTCATTTATGCTTAATTGGCCAGAGATTTACACAAGAAAAAACTATTTATGAAAGGGTTGACATGACTTCACAACGATCTAGTTACGTAATCGTAACGATATGTAGTTACGAAATCGTAACGATATGTAGTTACGAAATCGTTACGACTTGTTTTCAGCCAGTAGCTCCGTATAAGCTAGAATTTCGTCCTCTAGTTAAAGATTTGGTATTCAAGGCAAAACTTTACGGTAATCAGTTTAATTTCAGTTCTCCATCTTGCATGTATTTATTAATTTTTTTTTGTATTTACTAAATTATATATAGTTTTTATGTAATACAATTTTGGTTTTTACTTTATTACATATAAATCAAAGTTTTATATTCATTTTTTTTATTTGTTCAGACAAACAACCGTAATGTCTTAACGAATTCCTTACGACGAGTCTTATTGCATACAAACTTCCGAAATGTCTTAATGAATTCGTCACGACTTCTGATTTTCCGATTTCAGAAAAATCCAAACATTTGGTATGGTGGGTGAACCGATCTTTCTGAAATTTTCACAATTTTCTACTAGATATACGGTTGGTAAAATAGAGTACTTATTTTTTTTATATTCGGCGTGGGCATACAAAGTAAATATTTATCATCGCATTGCTTGGTAACAGTAATATGTAGCGCCTTGAAGTTTTGCACCAGTAACCTCTATGTTAACATACATAGTTTAGATAAAGATAGAGTGGATTGGAATAGTTTGCGTAGTACCTTCCATACAAAGTGAAAAATAATTACCGTGTACCTGAAGAACTGAAATAAGTAGAGCCTTAACGCTATGCACAAGTGACTCTCAGAGTAATATGCATAGTTTACCAAAATACAGACTGGATTGGAATAGTGGGTGTAGTACCTCCCATACAAAGTGAAAAATTATTACCGTCTTTCAGAGGAACACTAACAGTTAGAGACTTTGAACTTGCACGAGTTACTTCTGTTCTAATGTGCATAGTCTGCCAAAATACAAAATGAATTGAGTGAGTGGGCGTGGTACCTCCCGTACAAAGTGAAAAATTATTATCGTATACATAGAGAACTATAATAGGTATGGTCTTGAAAGTGGGTGCAACTAACCCCCATACCCATGCGTATACTGTAGAAAAATATACGCTGAAAAAAAAGTATCTAGAGAACTGCGACAGGTAGTGTCTTGGAATTTTGTATCATAACCCCCATATTAAAATATGTTCTATGGAGAAACACTAAACCTAAAAAACTGCAATAGATAAAGCCTTGAAACGTTGCACGAGTAACTCCTATACATACTAATGTTCATAGTCTAGCAAAATAAAAATTAAATTGGGGCAGTGTTCATGGCAGCTAGAGTCTTGAAACCTTGCACAAGAAACCTTCATACTAATGTGCATAGGCTTGCAAAATCAGACTGGATTTGCATACTGAGTGTGGGAGTGGTACTACCCATAAAAAGTAAACAATTATTATCGTGTTAATACGTATAGTCTAGCAAAAAACAGATCGCATGGGAATTAGTAAATGTAGTCAAAGTTGATAAATATATTGATAAATATTGCGCTTTTCATAGGCGAATCCCAAGCGTAAAGGCTTAATTTCTAAGTCAAAGCTAAATGTGCCTAAAAACTTTTATATCTTGCTAGAAAGTTATTTAACTACTAGAAAGCTTATACTGAAAGAAGGAGAGTTTTTAAGTTCACCTCAGCCTGAGCTCGGATATGCCTACTAGCAACCATATCTACACATCGACTTTTGATGAATTTTGCTGATGATACAGCTTTTCTAATCATTCACGAAAGTCTCAAAATAGCATCACGATATTTACAAACTGGCTGAAGTTATGGAGAATAAAAGTGAACGAGCAGAAATGTACTCACACTGCGTAGAGGCGCATGCCACTCTAATCCCATACAATTGTGGAACAAAATTAACGTGAGTACCTGCCAACTCGGCCTAACCTCACGGTGGTCTTACCACCGAGTGAAACTTAGGCGTAGACTAGCGCCCCATTGTGTAGTATAACAACACTTTACGATTGCCACCAATCGCTTTTTGTGTGTGATACACTCACAATGAGTAGCAATTTATATAATATGGCAAGCCTTTCCAAGGCAAGCCTAGATCCACATTATAACCTCTTGCTTAGGGGTTCGGAGACTATCCAAACTCCGTCTGTTGAGAGTGCAACAGCACACTTGGTCGACCTTGCACCATACCTACATAAATCGATCTTAAACCACAACCACCACGTGTACCCCCGAAGAGGACCTCACCAATAAAAATTTAGGCTCTAGGAACCCTAGCGTCTATTTTCCCCGAGTGAACCGCGTCAAAGCATTTGCCATATTCCTGCAGTGACAATTGGAACTCCCGGGGGTAAATCCCATAAAAAATGAAATAATACCTCAAGTTTCTGAAGTCAAATAACTCGGTATACATTTTGATCGGCACCTTACATAGAAAACCCGCTAAACCCGCTGGCCCCTAACATCCTTAACGACCGTGGCTACATTCGACTAAGAAGGAGGGATATTAGCTTTATTTATGACAGTTTGCATGAATATTGGGATAGAAAAAGGTTATCCGCGAGACAGGTGCCAAATACAATACAATACACGAGTGCATCCGTGTGTAATTACTGCGACTATTTACTGAAATTTGTATAAAGGTCTGGAATGTGGAATATTTGAGTCGAAACAAAGAAGTCATCATTACTAATTTGTCGGCCTTAAGAATTATTCTTATTTCGCGTATATAAAAAACAAGAAAGAAACTGGACTAAACATCTACAGCTTACGGCGACTTTGTTGAGAAAAAATCCTTTTTAGTTAAAAAAATATTCTTTGTAATGGGTGATTCAAGTAGAGATACCTTTTTCAAAATCCTTTTTTTTGACAGATCACGTGTGAGTCGTATCATGCTGTCATGTTATTTTTTTAGTATTGTTTGGCATTTCATAATGGAAAGACTTACGACTGCACGGCGTTTACAAATGTTCAACTTTATTATGAAAATTAACGTTCTGTGAGGAATGTGTTTTGTGCACTACGCTCAACTTATGGTCAACATAATCGGTCTTTGAGACCCAGCATTCATTATTGGATAATATTCTACCGAATAGACTACTCCCAGCACGCTGTGAAGAAAATATAGCGGCCGTAGCTGAGAGTGTACACGAATACCGTGGGGAGTCGATTCAGCACCGTTCGCAGCAACTCGGACTGACGTATGGAACGTCTTGGGGCATTTTACGTTGAGATCTTAAATTGAAAGCGTACAAAATACAGCTTGTGCAACAACTGAATCCGCTCGACCTTCCCCAGCGACATCGCTTCGCTCTATGGGCTCTTGAAAAGTTCCAAGAAGATCCGACGTTTTAGAGGCAAATTTTGTTTAGCGATGAGCCCCATTTCTGGCTCAATCAATATTGCCGCATTTGGGACGAAGAGAAACCTGAAGAGATTCAAGAGCTGCCACTTCATCCAGAAAAAACAAAGGTTTGGTGTGGTTTGTGGGCCGGTGGAATAATCGGTCCACATTTCTTTAAAAATGATGCCGGTACAAATGTAACCGTCAATGTCGACCGTTTTCGTGCCATTTGATACCTGAAATTGAAGCTCTTGATCTCGGCGACATTTGGTTTCAGCAAGACGGCGCCACTTCCCACACATCCCATCAATCAATGGATTTATTGCGAGAACATTTCGGTGAGCACATAATTTCACCTTTTGGGCCAGTCGATTGGTCATCAAGATCGTGTGATATCACACCGTTAGACTTTTTCCTGTTGGAATATGTAAAGTCTAAAGTTAATGTGGACAAACCCGCTTCGATTCAGGCCTTGGAGGAAAACATCACGCGTGTCATTCGCCAGTTACCAGTCGAATTGCTCGAACGAGTCATCGAAAATTGGACCCAACGTATGGACCATCTGCGACGTAGCAACTGCCAACATTTGATAGACATAATCTTCAAAAAATAAATGCCAAAGAATGTTCTTTCAAATGATAATTAATATTCTCCATTAAGCTTACATTTTCTGTGGTATTTTCTTTAAAAAAGCAGGAAACCTTAATGGATCACCTCTTATTTTGCTCAGTACACATAAAACACATAGGGATCTTCTAGTTGTTTTCCAATAGCGATTAAGTGATGATCATAAAATAGAAGAAGTGTACGAAAAATAATTATAACATTATTATTTGCGATTAAGATTTTATCATTAATACACAAACAAAATTTCACCAATTAAAGTTTTTAATTGGTTTCAGATTTAAATTTAATTAAATAATTGATTCAGTTATTTGTTTAACTATAAATTTTTTGTACTGTTTTGTACAAATATATATTTGAATCAATTTAAAAATTAATTGAACTTTTCAAACTAATTAAAACTTTTAATTGGTGCCAAAAATATTTTCTGTGTAAGCATGTTCGCAAAGAACTGTCAAAAATTATATGTTGAAGAGCACACAGCAAATAGAAGTAAATTCCTATATAACTTGTATCGTGTTGTATTAAATCTTTTTTGTATGCTGGGTTATACTTAGTACCACATTTATGTAAAACTCCTAAACATCATCATAAGCACTTTATGAATGTTGTCATCTATACCTGTAGTAAGGCAAACGCACTTGCACCAGCTTGTTTTATACATAAAATATATATATTTACCTTGTAGTTCGTAAGCTATGAATGGCACATTTAATAACATTGTAATTTTTTTCAGTTCTAAAATTAACGCAGTTACTTCAACGACTTCACGCAAAGAAAAAACGTGGTTATGGTATGGTCATAGGAGCCACAGTAGTTTCTCTGTAAAATGTATGGATGCAATGAACAAATTTTAGTTACTTGTAACATTACTTTGATCGAGATAAACATGTTCTGATTAAGATTTAAAACCACTTAATGGTTTCTGCATCCACCCAAAAAATTCTAAATGGTTGGTTTTAACTATACAATTTTTGGTAAACTTTGAACCACAACCAAATTTTTATAAGCATTCAAAACTAATATATTGTTTTTAACCATAATATATTTATAATAAACAAAATATGTTAATTTTATTGATATGTAACCAAATAATCAACCCTATTCCAGTTGGCGTCAACGACATTATCGTAAATTTTGTATCGACATTTGATATTCCCTAACAGTATTATAACGACGTCGACGGGTTATCGACAATTTGATTCAAATAAAATACACATATTTTTTTTTACAATTATTAATGAAAATTTTCATAACAGAAATATCAAAAATATAAATAAATAACATTTTCGTATCCGATTCGGATTCAAGTGAGGAAGATTGAAAAATATTCTGATCATTCAGAGACGACTAATCAGAATCCTGATGTACATAGATATTTCAATTACCGCATGAGAAGTAAGTAAAAAACGCATTTTCTTTTTGCAAGAATTGTTTGTTATGTTGTAATAGTTTCCAAAATTGTTTTAGTTTGAATAAATCAGCATTCAGGCATGTGCTAGAAGCATTGTCAGCAAATTATAGAAGATTTGCTACACCCTCTTCCAGGGGGCTAAGTATAAATTGTTTATTAATTCCACCTCCAATAGCCTTAGACTCAGCTTCACATCCACACCTCTTGTCACCCATCCTGCGATCGTCTTCCACTAATTTTCCTAATTGGTTTGAAATTGTTATTTTATTTTTTTCAATTTTTAATTTTTTTTCAAATCATTTACAAAAATCAAGACGACGAAATCGTCGTCAACACGACGCACAGTGCTTTGTTCCGTAGACAAAAATACAAAAAATAAATATATCTTGTATTGTAACGAAAGCTATACTGTTCGACAGCTAACACCATAATTCGAACCCATGGGAAAGAATTTTTTAGTTTTAGCTCCTATTGACGGCACCAGAGGGCGTAAAATCCAGATAATTATATGCTTTAATTATTAAAAATAAAACTTAGTTTTGACTCTTTCTTAAAAACAGCTGCACACATTTAAATTTTGGAAGCAGAAGATCGAAATTTGGTTTTTATGGTAGCTAACATTACACAGTGCAACACGGAAAAAAATAACCATATACGGACACCACTACGTGATAAAAGACCAAAAAAAAAGACCCCTGTCTCCCAGTTTTGCCCAAGGTACTCCAGGTTTGTTTTTATGGGCCCTGTATATAAAGAGAGCGTTTCAAGTAGTGGCGATGAGCTTTGAAAGGATTTTGTTCTCAAAATTAATTAAGCGTGATTGTGCGTGAGTATACGTGACCGTGAGTTAAAATCAGTCATTTGCACTTCTGTACTAATAGGTATTCATAAGTTTTATGAAGTTCGCATAATTTTTTTAAGACTTATTGCATTTTTTTTTATAAAGGACATTTGACAGCCGCAAAAGTGAAAAATTTCCCGAAAATTTTTTAGCTACATAAGCGCTACCTAAACGGTGTTAAGAATCATTCCTAGGAAGTTCATATGTTCCAGAAAGTTGTTTATTGAGATATAAGGTTCATTTTTGTAGTTGATTGTTTCCTTGAATTTTGAACGGTTTGCTACCTATGGTCCTGAACAGGGGAAAAAAGGTAAAAAAAATGAATTTTTTAAAGTTGATTGCGATTTTGACCTTGAAGATGAAGTTTTTTTGATTTTATATGTTCATAATTTTTGTTCTTTATGACAAGAGCTACAACTTTGCCTCAGAGAGTATATCAAAATTTCAAACGGTTTGCAAAATATGAGCTTGAGGAAATGATCTTTTGCAAAAATGACATCCAGGCCCCACATCTTTGAGGGCCCATAAAAAAAAACCTGGAGGACTTTGGGCAGAACTGGGAGACAGGGGTCTTTTTGTTTTTGGTCTTTTATGACGTAGTGGTGTCCGTATATGGTTATTTTGCCATGACTTAAAAAATTACACAGTGTGTAACGTATTAAATATAAAAAAGTTTGCAACACGGGCGGTAGGTGTGTCCTTGTTCCGTTTTTTTTTCAAAAGCTAAGATTTGTCTTAATTAGACCAAATATAACTTCCCTGCTAAGTTTCCAAAGTCTGCGTCAACTCTTTCTATTTTTTTGCCATCGTTATAAGGGAACAAAGCACTATGCGACGTTACATTTTCTTAAAAAATATTAAATAAAAATATACAGTCATCAATCAACAGCGGGCAGTGATTAAATATAATTGGTTTTAAATAATGTAAATTAATTGTTGTTAGAATAGAGATGTATTTGCATTAATTAAAGAGAAGAGAATATCAGGGAACTACATCAATTTTATTTTTTACAAGGTTATAAATACAATAATATTTTGTAATATTAAAATATGTGGTGTGAAAATTATATAGTTCTAACACACCGTGTTGGATTTTGTTGTGGTAACCATTTAATGATCAAATAATAACAAAATCTTGTTTATCATGAGCACAGTAATAATTAAAACCAACTATAAAAAAAGCTTTGAATATACTTAATGTTACCAATATGCACACTTTAATATTTAGTACGGACTCATAAACTATAACTGAACCGCTAAAAAAGTAAGGGTCTTTGGTGTTGATTGCTTTTAAAGTAAAATCGAACAAAATATTGTAAGGACGCTGACAAAGTGGATGACACAGCTAGTAGCAAATAAGTAAGTTATTTATTTTTATAGATTGATATGTGATGTCTTTATCCTTTAAGTTAATAATCAAGCAGCAGATATGTTTTATTCTTACTGCCGAGTATTTTTTATCTGACAAAATATTTAATTCTTTTACAAAACATATATGAATGTGTTGCAATACAATGAACTAATGGGTTTATATGTATTAATGGAAATGCTTGTACATGTTTGGAATATTATACGATATTTCTCTGTTCATTTAAATATTTTCTATTTTTAACTGCAATCGTTTTATACAGGTAATATAAATGCACAGACAGTTAGATAAGAGTATTCGCATTTACTTTGAAACTATTGTCATATTTTTTCATATAAAATATTTATTAAATGTCAGTTTGTAAATTGCATTCTTTATAAATTTGGGAAGAATAAATAAATTTATTTTCAATTCGTTGGTGTAGAAAAGCGTAGCTTAAGTTAGAAAGTTATTTCAAATTATGAATAATTTCTATAACCTCCGTTTACGTCGTAAATCAAACATAATCTTCTGTATACATGTATGTATATACCCCCGGGGGTTACAATTGTCACTGCAGGAATGGCAAATGCTTTGACGGGGTTCACTCGGGGAAAAAAGGGGCACCAGACGCTAGGGTTCCTAGAGCCTAAATCTGGAAGAAAAGGTCTGCGATGAACATTGCGGGTCCTCTTCGAGGCCCGACCAGTGCCCAAAGGACTGGTACCACGGGAATCGGTGGCCCCACAGAGAGCCTATCCTCTCTGTGACCGGTTATTGGTGAGGTCCCCTTCGGGGGTACACGTGGTGGTTGTGGTTTAAGATCGATTTTTTGTAGGTATGGTGCACGGTCGATCAAGTGTGCTGTTGCACTCTCAACAGACGGAGTTTGGATAGTCTCCAAACCCCTAAGCAAGAGGTTATAATGTGGATCTAGGCTTGCCTTGGAAAGGCTTGCCATATTATATAAATTGCTACTCATTGTGACTGTATCACACACAAAAAGCGATTAGTGGCATTCGAAAAGTGTTGTTATAGTACACAATGGGGGCGCTAGTCTACGCCTAAGTTTCACTCGGTAGTAAGACCACCGTGAGGTTAGGCCGACTAGTCAGGTACTCACGTTAATCTTGTTCCACAATACATGTATGTATGTACATATGTATGTATGTAAATCAAATGTCATTTGTTGCAATCGGCTGCACCGATTTGGCAAATATTTTTTTTAAATCTTTATTATAGTCGGTTAGGTTAGGTTTTTACGGTAAGAAATACAATGACAATTTTACGCCCCCTTTTTAAGTAGATCGAGCACTATAACAGGTAGATCTTATAATTAATTAATGTTTATTAATAAGGGATATTAATATCCATAGCTTAGCGAAACACAGGCTGTATTGGAATAGTGACATTCAGAGTCTACAATTGTTATTGCATGGAGTGCGACCCCTGCGTGGGGCGATTTGTGTATGTTTTTAAATTGATAGGGTTTTTCTGCTTTGATTTGTATTAAAGTCCTTTACAGAAAGCAATACACAAAGAGGTAGCCGATAGACCCACAGAGTGCCCAATAGTAATCAGGAGGACATAATAGGTACATTAAGGTTCAATATGACCACCCAAATGTGCTTCAGTCTGACCATATCAATGCAATTGAGATTGCAGAAAGGTCATAAAATTTACAAAATTTCGATAAAATTTTTCCAATAAATTTTCTATAAAACTTTTACAGAAGTTTCTTACAAAAAATTTACCATAAAATTTTAGCAAAATATTTACGATAAAATTTTCAATAAAATTCTACAAAAGTTGCAAATCATAAAATTAAAAATGGAATGTGTAATATTGTAAAATTTGGAAACACAACAGAGAAGGGAATATTTAATGTTACTATGGTAAAGGGTATCTACAATTCGGCATGGCCGAATATAACACTCTTACTTGTTATATTTAACTTATAATCTTTAGAACAGACATTTTATTAACTTAAATTCATTCATTATATGCAATTTTAACAATTTTTAATTTAATAGTCGTACATTTTCATAAGATTCATTTTATTTACGATACGATTTACACAGCAAGAATAATACGCTAATTTTTGTTTAAATAAAAATTATAAAAAGATTGCATTTTTCGTTGCCAAAATATACAATGATAAGGAAATAATTTGTATTGTGATACCATGTCCGATGTCGAGATTACGTAAATTTGTTTGTGTAATATTTAGGGTTAAAAGAGTCTCACTGTTAATGTTTTCAAGTTATTCAAATGATTAATTTTTCGAATTCGAGTCCTCATTTCTCCTTGGAGTTGAAAAATGTGTAAAATTACAGAAAATAGTTATATTTGCAAAAAAAAATTAAATAAAAAAAAATAGAATTTGTCTGAGTTGCGTTCATACAGTATTCTGTACTTTCTGATTTTTTAGAGCATTTTTTTTTAAGACGAGCTGTCTAAACCACTATCTACTGTGCAGACTATATGCAAGCAACAAACATCTGCCTTGAAGACTTTGACATTGATTTTTCTTCAATTTATTCCCCTCCTAGATTTTCGATATCGGAGAGTCAGTACCAAGATTTCAGTCTGGTACTTATTAGCTGCCCGCTTTATAGCAGCAGGTGATTACAACTTAAAACACACTTTCTGGGAGTCAAGACTAATTACTCCGAAGGTTCGTGTCTTGTTTGACGTAATTTCAAAAATGCGCTTAAATGTGATTTCTAGTGGGCAACCAACTTATTGACCGACAGCTCCACAGTAAATTCCTAATGTTATTGATTTTGGCGTAAGAAAGGCTTTTTCAAGAGATACGCTTATAGTTGAAGCATCACTTGAATTATCGTCAGATCATTCACGTACTATGGAACCCCCGAGAAATAGTTTCACCCACAGGATTCCTAGCGACGTCAAGCAGTCGCGTGGGTTGGCTTAAATATAAAAAATATCTCAGTACTCGTTGCTCTGAGTCTTACTGATCTAAATAAAAACCTTAAATCAGCTGTTCAACATGCAATAATAACGCGGCAACAAACAAGATATAATCGTATTTGTACTGCAGACGTTGTATTTCTCTTGACAGAAAAAAGAGGAATTCGAAGAGAGTGGCAACTGCACAGATCTCCGCAATTCAAAAAAAGATTAAGAGAAATCACGAAACAGCTAAGAGATCTACTAGAATCCTGAAGAATTACATATCTACAAAAATACTTGGAAGGCCTTGACGCTAGCGCACAATCCGACTATTCATTATGGCGTGCAACAAGAAACCTTAAAAGTTCTATCATACGCAAGCCTCCTATCATACGCAAGGCTGCGTACTTCTTGCGGAGGTTGGGCAAGGAGTGATATCGAAAATCATTTAAAAAATGTATTTATGCCGAATATATCTTCGATTTTACTTGAGTTACTACTTCTAGATGTTGAAGCAGCAACCCCCCTTACATTTAACTTACAAAATGTTGAAAATGCAATTGCTAGTTTAAAACCCAAGAAGGCGTATGGTTTCGATAAAACAAGTAACAAGATGATAATAGAACTTCCCCAGAAAGCAGTTAGAATATTTATATTTACTTTTAATGCTGTTCTACGCTATGAAAATTTTTCTTCCGACTGGAAAGTTTCTTTTATTAGTATGATACCTAAACCAGGAAAATATCACACAAAGGTGGCATCCTAAAGGCCAATAAGTCTGTTATCAAAAATTTCAAAACTATTTAAGAAAATTTTAATAATTAAGCTACACCCAATTTTGACGGAAGTAGGATGAATTCCGAACCACCAATTTGGTTTTAGAAGACAACACAGCACTATTGAGCAGATTAGTAAATGTAGTAAAAAAAGCTTTCGAGGAAAGATAATATTGTTCTGCGCTTTTCATAGTCGTTTATCAGGCAATCTATAAAGTATGGATGAAGGTCTGGCTTACAAGTTAAAGCAAATCCTGCCCACAAATTTGTATAAGCTGTTAAAAAGTTACTTAACGGGTCGTAAGTTTATACTTAAAGAAGGAGATCTTTTAAGCTCGCCTCAATCAATTAAAACTATAGTCCCCCAAGGTGGTATAGTGGAACCCATTTTATAATTGCTATATACATCCGTCATGCCTACAAGCAATCGAGTTCACACATCAATATTTGCTGACGATACTGCTTTTCTAAGCATTCAGGAAAGCCCCCAAGTAGCATCTCAATACTTACACCTATTTTATTTGGAATTGTGGTTAAAAAAATGGAGAATAAAAATCAACGAACAAAAATGTAGTCACATCAGTGTTGGGATCTGACTATGTTTAAATTGTACCACTCCAATGATGAAATTGTACCAAATCAACAACATCAATTGTAGCAACATTTGGCATTAGGTGAAAAAATAAATAAAAGATATATATATACAATAGCTCTACATTAAAATAGGACAAATCAAAACTTTTATTCTAGGGTTCAAATACCTTTTCTTGAATTTTGGTCTTGTGATGTTAATTCACCAAAAAGTATTTTGCCAAAATAGTTACGTATTTCATAATCAAAAGGCGTGCAAAATAGTCTACAACTTCCAAAAAAATTTTGAAACTCCACCAATGCCACTGGATCTTAATCCGAGGAACAGAGGAACCCACAAGTCATTTGAAAGAAGAATTAAAGAGTCAGGTAATTACCAAAAAGACATTACGAAAGAATGAAAAATATAGCATTTGTATATTGCCCAAAACTAATTGAGGCGATCGATGCTAAAAATGTTTAAACGCTATAGTTCAGTAAAAAGGCCTTACAGCTAAATTACCTAAAATTTATACGTAAAAGGGTTATGAATGTTGCAATTCAGTTAGTTCTAGACAGCGTTGGAAGACTATGAAATTAGAAATGTTTATTATTGAAGAAAAAATAAAAACCGTATTGATTAAAGCTTAGTACTCAGAATAAAAAAAAACTAAAATTTCCATGTTATAATAACCAAATTTAAAGCTCTATCGTTTATAAATGAAAACTACATGTGAAAATGTTTTGCTTTATAAAAACAGGCTGTATGTCTATTTAATTGCTGTTGCTGTCTTTGTACCTAATTCAATTCTAAACGAACTGTAATTTGCCTCCTAGTAAAGACAGCGTATTTTTCACAAACAATTTTTGCACCAATTAAAAGTTTTAATTAGTGTTCGAATAAAGTTTTATTGATTCAATTATTGTTATTTAATTATACTTTTATTTTCAGCTTTCTTAACCCGCCAATGGTGACGTACTGGTCTGTGAGACCGTTTGTGTTAAAAAATTTGTATAACTTTGTTCTCCGTTACTGTTTTTTGTTACAATTTCGAGTAGCTGCAGCATTGGACATACCATCAGTTTATGACGAACTTGCTTAGTAAGCACAACTTCAGTATTTTTTTTCTAACCTGGTGTGTGAGACCGTGCTTCACTGTGTATGTGAGTAAAATAATCAAGAATTTATGTCGGAGATTTTGCATATAGATGATGTACCTCGGACATCTGGTCTTTCAAGAATTGGTCAGTGCTATGAGTGTGGCTGGAAAAAAAACAGGAAAACAAAGTAGTCTTGCCAAAAATGCCAAAAATATTTGTGTCTTCAACATTTAGTACCGTATTGCAGTAGCTGCTTGCCAGAAGAAATGTAGTTTTTGAGATGTATTTTTTTTTTTTTTTTTTGTTATTTTTTTGGAAGAATACCAATTTTTGTTTATTTTATAAAAGTTCCTATTATCGAAAGGCTAATTAACAGTATTTTCCATAATGAATATGTGAATTTTTTATTTTTTCTTAATTTTAAAAAATGTATTGCTAAGACATTGTTATTTTTAGTGCTCTATTTAAAAACATTTGTGAATTATAATCCTGAAATAAAGGAGATTAAAATGATTAAATATGTTTGTTTTATTGTCAAAGTGCATAAATAAAAAAACATTAACTATTACAAACCCGTTTTGAAAAATTTTCAGTTGAAAACCCCGGGGCATGCGACCGGCATCACCATTAATCAAAGTCAAATTTGCGTCACCATTGGCGGGTTTATTAAGTATATAATTCTTCCAATTAATAAAATAATTCAAATTATATCCAAAACTATTTAAAACCTTCAACTGGTGTGAAAAAAATTTTCTGTGTTCTTTTTATGAATTGGCTTTAAAATCTCATGCCACCACTAAATTATCCTTATGACATTAACAACCTCTTCTCATATTATAGTTACTGTTAACAAGTTCAATGTGGAGGAATACAAAAGGCGGAGCAGTCAATTTTCCGCAAAGCCTTAAATAATTTGTTTTAAATTATCATGTTTGTTTAAAGAGCTACTTCGAAAAACTCACTGAAATATCCTGCAAATACAAAAAATACAATGATAACATTATGTGCACAGAATATATAAATGTTTGTTAAAAAATTTAAAAAGAAATGGGAAAACATTTGCTGTATTTTCCTTTTACTTGTTTTATTACTCTCCGTTTTGCCAAAATTTATTTTTTGCATCTGATTTGTACCAAATTGAAAAACCTTTTATTTTAAAAGATAATGTTATCATGCAGTCATCCTTTTTTAGATTTAAACAGAAAAGGAAAGTATGCTGCCACTTGTAAAAATCTAATTTGGTTTATTCAAATAAAAAAGTGCCTACGTGAGTCTTTTAGGAAGAAGATAATCATAGCTAAGGTTTAATGCAACCAGGGTGGAACATACATTTTGATTTAAATAATATCAATAAGGCTTTACGTTATGTTATCAAGAAAAATACATAAAATCATTAGTTTTGTTAAATAGTTGAGAGAATTTTAGTGGGGTGTCTGTCATTTAATGACAAATTTTATTGCTAAAAATAAATTAATTGGCGTAATTAATAGCTGCAGCACTTGTTTCAAGTTGTATGGTTTATATATAATCACAGGCCACTTACACTAAACAAATGCATGTCCTTGACTAACCACCTGTTTTTGTATTATGCCTACTCTTGTATACTGAAAGTACTAGGGAATGCATCTTAAATGTTACTGCACTCAAATATGTACACAATTTTAACCACATGGCATTTGTGTTTAAATTCAAAGGGTCAGTCAAATCTTAACCAGACATATGAGATGCTATTTTTCAATTGCCTACGCACAAGGCAATTTAACCTTCTTATCAATCAAATTTAAGAGTTTTGGTATTTTGGTATTAAATACAATGAATACAATGAATACAATGAATACAATGAATACAATGAATACAATGAATACATACATACATCACTAGTCGGCATATTTATTTTGACATACGGCAATATCGGCTTTTTGCTTATTGTTTACATTCAATCTTCATATAACGGAACTATTGTTGTGTTTTACTTTTCGAATCCATTCCAAGTAGAATGTTTTTAAACTATTTTGTGATTTTGCTTTTATAATTTGTTATTCTGTAGCAAGATAATCAGGTGAGTAGAGAAATTGTAACGGCATAAGTATTTTGACATTTGCTGATTTCAATGATTTTTTTGTTTTTATTTAAAGTTATGTACGTTTTAGTCGCTGTTTTTGATTTATTTATCATTCTTCATTAAAATTACCATACAAATTTGTGTTGTAATTCACTAAGATGGTAAAAACAGCTGAATTAAAACGGAAATTGTTAGAACGGAAATTGTAACAAAATACAACTTGGGTATTTCTGTTATAAATATTGCAAAAGAATATAATTTGTCACGACAAACAATTTATTATCAAATAAATAAATATAAAAAAATTGGACGAACTAATAACGAATAGGTAGAAAACGCAATACTACCATCTATGAGGACCGGCTGATGGCTCGGCAATTTAAAAACGACCCACTGAAAACACCCAAAAGTGCTGCTATGGTGTGGAATAATAGCACAAATAATCAGATAAGTGAAAGAACAATTCGTCGGCGTTTAACTGAAGCCAATATAAAGACATACATTGCAAAAACCGTCCCTTTTATTACTCCAAAAAATAAAATGAAGCGCGTTGAATTCGCTAAAAAGTATATCAAAAAACCTCTGTCCTTCTGGCGTAATGTACTATGGACTGACGAGAGTAGTTTCGAGTACCACTCATCACACAAAAAAGTTTTTGTCAGATAAAATAAAAAAATCCATAAAAAAGTTGCACCTGTATGCCAGAAAGTAAGCCGTGGAGGTGGAAGCGTTATATTCTGGGGATCTATTTCATGTAATTGAGTAGGGGACTTGGTTCCTGTTGACGGTTCCATGAACCAACATCAATATTTAAGAATACTGAGTAAATATGCGTTTCCCTCCAGCGATAGATTGATCAAAGAATCATTTATTTTCCAACGGGATACCGCTCCATGTCATAAGAGCAAGATGATCACAAAATTTTTAACAGAGGTCAGTGTTCAAACTTTGCCTCCCCAAAGTCCAGATTTAAATGTTATAGAAAATTTGTGGTCATACATAAAGCGAAATAGATCTGGGGATTTGACAAGAACAAGAGATGAAACGATCATTGAGGTCACAAATGGAGTTTCCACAGTCTTTTTGTGGATTCTGTTCCGATTCGCCTCCAAAAAGTTTTAAATGCTAAAGAAGGATACATTTTTTTATTAATTTAAATAAATATTATTAATTTCCGTTTACCTAGAAGTTCCCAATTTTTTTTAATTTTCTAGTTAACAACATGTCAAAATACTTATGCCACATACTGAATTATCATTTTTTAGTTTCAATTAAAAATAATAATAATACAAAACATTTAAAATGTAAAGATCTTTTGTGTTCTAATAAATTACAATATTTTTTATTATTTTAAATATTTTTAATTGCATAGGACCCGGAATAAAAAAAGAAGACAAACAACTGGTACGTATATCAAAATAAATATGCCGACTAGTAAATCGTTGGCTTAGTCTGCAAGGCAATATGTTATGAAAATGTAAAATAATACGAACAGAATTTGACAATGGTAGGAAGCTGGCGTAAACTCGTGGTTCTTATTTGCAGGTTTTGGCCAACAAACTTCATATAAAAAAGTTAATTATTTTTTTCTTTACTTTTTATGTGCAAAGCAGATGCCAAAAATTCGTTTATTTTCTTAAAACTTGAAAAATAAAATTAAACTTTAATTATTTCAAAAAAGTCTTTTTAGTTGTTGGATTTAAAATTTTAGATGGTGCTTTTGGCGTCTGCCTTACATTTAGCCAACAAGAAAAAAATGTGGGTGGTTTTTAGTGTTGTATTTTTTGTCGTAGCGATGCCACCTTATATCGATTCGCCTTGATTGAACACATAGACAACATCAGGCTACCGGCTACAAACTGTCAAAATTAAAACACAAACATTTATAGGAAAACGATTATTTTGACAACAACATAGCTACATGGCTACATGACCACTGTAGTGGTTGTAGCCAACTTAGGCTAATTTCTATTTTGTTTGCGACAATTTTATTTTATTTTATTTTATTTTATTTTATTTAACAAAAATACAAATTCATCTACAATCAAAAGGTTTTGAGCAAATATATCGCACTTGATGAAAAAGAGAGTATTAACTCAAATTTTTTAAATTTTCACTTTCTTCAAGAAATCAACTATAACAACATAAATACTTATCTGCTGTAAAAATTTCAACGTATCCTGATTACTTTCATCTCGAAACCCACATATGAGACCATTTTCGTGATAGCGTCTTGAGTAACTTCATATCAACAAAAAGGAATTGTTTTGAGTTAATACCAAAATTAAAAGATAAAAACCTGGTACATTTTCATAAAAGAGGTATTATTTTGATTTCAGCCTTTATTCAAATTAAAAATAATCAAATTGTTTTATTTAAAATTAGTTGTATTTTGAGTTAATACTATCTTGTTCAGAAAATTCGTTTTACTTTATGATTTTAATTCAAAATGAGACTCTTTTTATGATAAAATTGTTCACATTTTTTTGAATTGTGACTCTTTTTATGAAATAATTCAATCCTTCTTTGGTTATAAACATTTTAATTCGATCTTGTTTACAATACATTTACTTTAAAATAAATACTTTCTGATAACGAAATTGATATCTTATTGCAGTAATAATATTACAAAATATTTAAATATAAAAAATTATTAAAATTTAATATGACAAGTCCAAACCTACAACACTATTATGTGTCTTTTTCTCTTGACAATAGAAGTTATAGCTTTGCAGATCAATTCGAATGTCGATTTCGAACATAGAAATTCAGAAAGTGGTTGATGGAAATCGTACTTAAAGTAAAATTTAAATCTAAGTGTTTTTATTTTTGCAATGAAAAGAACCCAACGTAACTTAAAAACATAACTCAGGTGAAGTTTGAAGTCAAGCTTAAGTTCGTTTTATTCTCTCTAAGAAATAATAAATGAAACTACATTACAATTAGGTGATAATATTAAAGAAAAATTATCACCTAATTTGTAATTTAATTTATTCTTTCTTAGAGAGAATAGTGGGTGCTGTAGCTTAAGTAGTTGACACGTTGACTACTAAGCAATGGTCACGAGTTCAATACTCAGCCATGGCAACATCAATTTTTCTGACATGTATTAATTTCTTACTAATTTCAAACTAAATCGCCTAAATAACACCAGAGGCGCTGCAATACTGTTCTAAAAATAATCATAACGTGCAATTGCAGTGTTGCCATAAGCGAAGCTTTACTATCACACTAACCATCTGTCTTAGCTACTACTATCCAACACAGTTAATATAGGCATTAATTGCCTGAGTGTTACTTCTATTAAAAAAAAAGCAAACTTAAGCTTGACTTCAAATTTCATCTAAGTGTAAAATAAATAGTACGACTAAATAAAATTTCAAATATTCAATATTAAAAACGTAACAATATTCTTCACTATCTAATCCTACACGAAAGACAAAAGAAAAGTGGTTGTGAACTACTTGTGGAGAAATATCAATTAAAAAATACTTCTCGTATTAGTGTATCTGGAATTAAGAACATGATACCATCTTGTTGATAAAATATCACTACAAGGTAAGATAAAAATTTATTTATTCGTTTTTAAACCCTTTTGTCGAAAAATTTTTTTTTTCGTCACAACTCAAAATAATACAAAAAAATATATCGATAAGTTTCAGAAAAATGGTAGTAACTCAAAAAAAAAAAAAAGATTTATTTGGCAAGAATTGCAAAAAATTTTAAAGAAAAACTGTGTAAATACATTTTCAAATTGAATTTGCTTATTGTAATATTTTGGGATTTTTAAATTATCTTAAAATGTAAACACAAACAGTTTTTAGGGTTGCGTACCCAAAAAACGAAACCCTATTATTTTATCTCTGAAACCGTTATATGTAGACTCTTGAAATTTTCACAGAAGGTGTATAAATGTGGCCGCTATAGTAGCAACTTATAGGGTGTTCCGATAAGGAGTTGTTAATCACGAATATTTGCTTGTTTCTTGAACTGTAGGAGGTATACATTAAAAATATGCACGCAGTAATTAAAACTTAGTTCGTTTTATAAACAAGTCTAAAAAAATAAACCTAAAAATAAAAGGGTGTTCCGATAGTAGTGTGATTTGCATATATAATGCACTAAACACATAGACGACAGCAGACAGCAAGCAGCAATATGTCAAAAATAAAATCCATGTGTTTAAATGAAAACTATTATTTTGACGACAGCACAGCAGCACGACTGCACAACAGCATTTGCTGCTGCTGCCAAATTAGGCTAATTTCTATTTTGACAGGCAGCAACAAACAGATAAAGTATTGCCACTATGTATATAAATTAAAAACAATAAGATGAAAAACATTTTTTTAATGTTTAGCATAAAAAAATATTACAAAATTGAAGTAAAGAAATAAATTTATTTGTTTTTTTTAGATTTTTAACCGACTTCAAAAAAGAAGGAGGTTATCTATTCGTCTGAATGTTCCTTTTTTTATGTATGTAACCGCAGAACTCAGCCATTTCTGAACCGATTTTAAATTTTTTTTCTTTATTTGAAAGGTTATGCTTTCAGGTTGGTCCCATTTTAAAAACAGTTCATTATATTATAGGGTGTCCCCATACAACATACATGTTTTTTACGTGTATTAAGAACCGTAAAGGGCACCAAATTAAAATTTTAAAAAATTGAGTGTCGCTATAGCTCCCAACAGCAAAACTAAATAAAATAAATTTAAAATTTAAAGGGTGTCCCCATAGGTGACGTAATTTGACCTATTTGAGCCTATCTTTTGAACCGTTATAGGGAAAACATTGAAAATTTGACAGAATGTCTATTACTATGACTGTTATAATAAAATGTATAAATATTCAAAATTTTAAAGGGTGCTCCAATAGTTCATTTAATTTGATATATATGGCCATACTTTTGAACAGTTGTACACAGACCGCGGAAATTTACAAAGAACCTGTACTGCTAAATCCGCTATAACAAAAAGTATAAAATTTAAATTTGGAAATAAAAGGGTGTCCCAATAGTTAATGTAATTCTATGTATGTGGCCAAACTTTTAAACTGTTAGAGACAGACAGCTGAAATTTACAAGGAACCTGTATTGCAAAGTCCACTACAGCAAGTATACAATTTGAAGTTAGAAATTAAAGGGTGTCCCCATAAATAACGTAATTTGATCTATATGACCCTCTTTTGAACAGTTAAACACAAACACTTGAAAATTAGGCAGAAAAAATTGCGTGCCGCTATAGCTCCCAACACCAGAAATTAATAAAAAAAATAAATTTAAAATTTAAAGGGTGTCCCCATAGGTGACATAATTTGACCTATTTGGGTCTATCTTTTGAACCGTTATAGACAAAACCTTGAAAATTTGACAGAATGTCGATTACTATGACCGTTATAATAAAATGTATAAATATTCAAAATTTTAAATTAAAGGGTGCTCCAATAGTTCATTTAATTTGATGTATATGGCCAAACTTTTGAATAGTTGTTCGCAGAATTCTGAAATTTACAAAGAACTTGTAGTGCTAAGTCAGCTATAACAAAAAGTATAAAATTTTCAATTTGGAACTAAAAGGGTGTCCCAATAGTTAATGTATTTCTATATATGTGGCCAAACTTTTGAACTGTTAGAGACAGACAGCTGAAATTTACAAGAAACTTGTGTTGTAAAGTCCACTATAGCAAGTATACAATTTGAATTTAGAAACTAAAGGGTGTCCCCATAAATTATGTAATTTGATCTATATGGCCCTATCTTTTGAACCGTTAAACACAAACACTTAAACATTAGCCAGAATATCCACTACTTTCTCTGGTATGATAACAAGTATAAATATTTGGAATTATAATGTAAAGGGTGTCCCAATATTTCATGTAATTTGATAAACTTAAACTTTTTAACCGTTATAGACAGATAGTTGAAATTTAAAAAGAATCTTTGTGGCCAAGTCCTCTATAACAACAGGTCTTTAATTTAAAATTGTAAATTAAAGGGTGTCCGAATAGGTGATGTTATTTGATCCATGTGACCCTATCTTTGAAATCAGACAGAGGCTTGAATGGTGTCCCCATAAAAGACGGATGCTGGTGAAAATAGCTTAAATTTAGGTAGATGCTTGACATTCACATAGTCTTTACTTTTGTCCGCTAATTTTGGCGTATCTATTATTTGGTTTAAATCTAATTCTTACAGATTACTTCTTACATTTTTAGTTTATAACTGGTGCCCTTCTATCTGTTTTGAAGTCGGTTTTTTTGCAAAAATTATCGTGATATTATTACGTTTTTGATCAATAACTTCAATTTTATTTATTATAAAATATATATGTGGCATCTCTAAAACTTGTTTTCCTAAAATACTCAGCTGTTCATTTTTAATTTCATATTTTGTTTTTCGTTTGAGTTAATTTTTGTTATCACGGGTAATATTTACTGGGCGAACCCACCATCTTCGGTTTCTTGTACTATTCGACTTTATACACTTCAGATGTAGTATGAGCTATTTTAACAATAGATGTAATTAAATTCATTAAATTTTCTTTGCTCATTTTTTTTATTTTTAAACTTTGAAGTAATTTTTAATATTTATCAAAAATTTGTTTATCAGCTGTTTATAATGTTGTTGCTGTCTTCAAAATATTTATGAAGCTGACTTCAGAACAGCATTTAAGGTTGACAGCTTTTGAAGCCGTGAAGTTAGGAAGTCTGCTGTCGTCTATGTGTTTAGAGCATAAGGCCTAAGTTTTGAATCATAATAGGTAGACTCTTGAAATTTTCACGAAAGGTGTGTAACTGTGGCCGTCACTGCAAAAAATACTAAAATTTATAGGGTGTTCCGAAGTGACGTGTTATTTGCCTTTATATCTTTATTTCCTAAGCTATAGGAGGGAACCACTTAAAATTTGCAGACAGTAATTAACTCTATGTTCGCTTTATAAACAAGTATATAAAAATAAACCTTAAAATTAAAGGGTGTTGCGAGAGTGACGTGCTCTGCATGTTTATGGCCTAAGTTTTGAACGATACTTAGTAGACTCTTAAAGTTTTTACAGGAGGTTTATTACTATGGCCTCTATAACATATATTAAAAATTAAAGGGTGTTCCAACAGTGACTTGATTCTCATGTATAACGCCTTATTTCTTGAACCGTAATAGGTAGACTCTTAAAATTTTTTACAAAAGATGTGTTGGCACATCCGATATGACAATTAATAAATAAAGGGTGTTCCGACAATGACACGTTTTTCACATACAGTGACTTATTTTTTTAATCGTAGTATGTAGACTCTTGATATATTCATAGAAAGAGAATTTCCATTGGCGTTATAACAAATAACAAAATTAAACGGTGTTCCGACAAACAGATGATTTGTACGTAAATAGCCTTATTTTTTGTACCGTAATAGGTGAAGTCTTGAACTGTTTACAGTAGATGTTGTACTTCGACCGCTGTAATAATTACTAAAGGGTCTTCCATCAGTGACATGTTTTTCAAGTATATTTCCTTATTTTTTAACCGCAATAGGTAGGCCATTATAACAGCAATTCCTAAAATTTAAAGGGTGTTCCAATGGCGATGCAATTTTCGCGAATATGACTTTGGTTTTAAAATTAAAGGATGCCTCATAAGACATGAAAAAATTAACAACTCGAATTTTTAAAGTCGTACTAAACATAGTACGGAACCCTACGTGTGTGAGACTAACTCGCACTTGACTGATTTATTTACCTCTACTAAAAATTTTTAAATTTCGAGTTATTACCCTCTTGTTGATCAAGTGCGGTATGATAAAAGTATTTTTTTTTTAATAATATTTTTTATAAGTAAGACATGTATTTCTACAATATTTTCATAGTTTTGAAGTATGAAGCTGTCGCCTTCAACATAATTCAGTAGCTGACTACACGACGACGATTGTTTCACTACTCTTGCAGAACATCACTACTGTTGCAGAACGTTTACTTTTCATTTCGTATTTTACTTCGGTCCAGCCGTAAATACCTCACTAACCTTTTTCAGTTTTCCAAAAGTCGTTCTGGTACTCAATCATTTGCATTTTTTATCACTTTTATTTGCACAATCACAGAGATTGAGATTTTTGGCTTGATTATTATGCAAACTGAAAATCAATTTTGATGGTAAAGACGAAAATTGTCAAATAAAAAATCCATTTCAAGAAAAAAAAATCAAATTACACAAATAAAAAAAAAACATTTGAGCATGAGCATGTAACATATAGAGTATATTGTTATGCCTTAGGCTGACGTCAGTGTGCGCGCTACAAGCTAGAAGCGATAATAGATCCTGCTATACCAATGCTACAAGATGTCAGAGTGATTTAGTTTAGTGTTTTCTAATGGATTCAGACTAAGAGTTTTTCATGTCAATTAATAATTTTAATTCATTTTTTCCAAAGAAGAAAGGAATACATTGAATAAATAGAAAACGACCAGAAAATAGTGAGTTTGACAATTTGTACAGTGACCTGAGGAATTTTCCAGGAAAATTTTTTTTAATTGTGAAAGAATGTCAATAGGTCTTTCGATTATATTTTAAATTTCTATTTCCACGACATTAGCCTAAGGGTTAAATTTTATTGTTTAGAAAAGGGTTTCATAAACCACATTTTGTTATTTTGTATGTTTTTCGATGGTTTTTTAGGGTTCCGTACCCAAAGGGTAAAAATGCAACCCTACTGTTTTCGCTACAATGTCTGTCCGTCCGTCTGTCAACGCCTTTTATCTCTGGAACCATAATAGGTGGGCTCTTGAAATTTTCAGAGAAGGTGTATACTAGTGCTGGCAAAGTATCGATACACGATAATTTTTTTGCTTACTCAATACACAAAAGTAGTTAATCGATACTTTTACGGTAGTATTTTTACAAATAAATTTATAAAAATATTTGTCAACTACGACGATAAATTTCTTCTGCTAGTATATAAACGGAAGTATTGAGTACTATTGAGTAACAATTGAAAAGTATTGAGTTGTATCGAGTAATTGAAAGTAGTAGAATTTGCCAGCACTAGTGTATACCTGTGGTCGCTATAGCAACAAATACTAAAACTTATAGGGTATTCTGAAAGTGACGTGTTATTTACGATTATGTCTTTATTTGTTGAGCTGTAGAAGGCAACCATTTACAATAGTATACAATATTGAACCTAAATATTAAAGGGTGTTCCGATAGTGACGCGATTTATATGTATATGGCCTAAGTTTTGAACGAAAATAGGTAGAATCTTGAAAATTTTTACATTAGATGTATTTTTATGACCACTATAACAAATAGTAAAAATTAAAGGGTGTTCCGACAGTGACATGATTTGCATGAATATGGCCTTATTTTTTACCATAATAGGTAGAATCTTGAAATTTTCACAGATGATGTATTACTGTGACCCCTATAAAAAACAAGTGATTTGCATATATAACGCCTTATTTCTTGAACTGTAATAGGTAGACTCTTGAAATTTGTATAGAAGATGTGTTGCCACGGCCTCTACGATAATTTTTAAAACTAAAAGGGTGTTTTGACAGTGACATGATTTTTCACGTACCTAGTCGGCATATTTATTTTGTCATACGGCAATATCGGCTTTTCGCTTCTTGTTTACATTCAATCTTCATATAACGGAACTATTGTTGTGTTTTAGTTTTCGAACCCATTCTAAGTAGAATGTTTTTAAACTATTTTGTGATTTTGCTTATATATTTTGTTTTTCTGTAGCAAGATAATCAGGTGAGTAGAGAAATTGTAACGGCATAAGTATTTTGACATTTGCTGATTTCAATGATTTTTTGTTTTTATTTAAAGTTATGTACGTTGTAGTCGCTATTTTTGATTTATTTATCATTCTTCATTAAAATTACCATAAATATTTGCATTTTAATTCATTAAGATGGTAAGAACAGCTGAATTATGTGAAACTGTTAGAACGGAAATTGTAATAAAATACATCTTGGTTATTTCTGTTATAAATATTGCAAAAGAATATAATTTGTCACGACAAACAATTTATTATCAAATAAATAAATATAAAAAAATTGGACGAACTACTAACTTGCCCCGAATGGGTAGAAAATGCCATAGTACCATCTATGAAGACCGGCTGATTGTTTGACAATTTAAAAACGACCCACTGAAAACACTTAAAAGTGTGGAATAACTGAAGCCAATATAAAGACATACATTGCAAAAACCGTCCCTTTTATTACTCCAAAAAATAAAATGAAGCGCGTTGAATTCGCTAAAAAGTATTTCAACAAACCTCTGTCCTTCTGGCGTAATGTACTCTGGACTGACGAGAGTAGTTTCGAGTACCACTCATCACACAAAATAGCTTTTGTCAGATTAAATAAAAAAATCCATAAAAAAGTTACACCTGTATGCCAGAAAGTAAACCATGGAGGTGGAAGAGTTATGTTCTGGGGATCTATTTCATGTAATGGAGTAGGGGACTTGGTTCCTGTTGACGGTTCCATGAACCAACATCAATATTTAAGAATATGCGAATGAATATGCGTTTCCCTCCGCCGATAGATTGATCGGAGAATCATTCATTTTCCAACAGGAAAACGCTCCATGTCATAAGAGCAAGATGATCACAAAATTTTTTAACAGAGGCCGGTGTTCAAGCTCTGGATTGGCCTCCCCAAAGTCCAGATTTAAATGTTATAGAAAATGTGTGGTCATACATAAAGCGAAATAGATCTGCGGATTTGACAAGAACAAGAGATGAAACGATGATTGAGGTCACAAATGCTTGGAAAGAGATTCCAATGGAGTTTCTACAGTCTTTTGGTGGATTCTGTTCCGATTCGCCTCCAAAAAGTTTTAAATGCTAAAGGCGGATACATTTTTTTATTAATTTAAATAAATATTATTAATTTTCGTTTACCTTGAAGTTCCTAATTTTTTTAAATTTTCTATGTAAAAACATGTCAAAATACTTATGCCACATACTGAATTCTCATTTTTTAGTTTCAATTAAAAAAAAATAATACAAAACATTTAAAATGTGAAAGATCTTTTGTGTTTTAATAAATTACAATATTTTTTATTATTTTAAATATTTTTAATTGCATAGGACCGGGCATAAAAAAATAAATATGCCGACTAGTAAGATTTATTTAAAATTAATCGCCAATAAAAACTCGAATTTACACATTTTTTTAATATTTTTTTGTTTTAAAAAATCTGACTATTTAGCCGTAAATATCTAACTAACTTTTTCCAGTTTTTATGCACAATAAAATAAAACCATATTTCAATTTATATTTTTTATAAAAATTTCAATACGCGCTAAAGCGGAAAAATCATTACAATAGACTTATTTATTTAGATTTTGTTGTTATTATTAAGTTAGATTTTTCAGCAAGTTTTTTAAAAGTCGTCATGATACTCAATCATTTGCATTTCGTATAATTTTATTTGCACAATCACAGAGATTGACATTTTTGGCTTGATTGTTATGCAAAATGAACATCAATTTTGGTTGGGAAGACAACAATTGTCAAATAAAAATTTTCAAATAAAAAATCAAACAACACAACAAAACAATTGAACATGAGCTTGTTGCATAGAGTGTTTATTGTTATGCCTAAAGGTTCGATTTTATTGTGTAGAAAGGGTTTTGATGGTTTTTACAATAATACAATTTGCAAATGGATGATTCCCATTGCTTATACGTATGCATGTCATATTAAATGTTCAAGTTTTAAAATGTATGTAATAAAATACTTTCCTGCATTTGTTGTGTTAACTTTATTAAAACAAAAATATGAATTAGTGCGATTGTTTAAAGGCCTTAATAGAAGTGATAAAGTTTACCCCTTACGCATATGATTTTTTTAATTAGACAAATGTGACTTAATTAATAAATATTATTTTTTCTCCAAATTACGCAAAAAATATTTTTCAGGTCAGTTCTGAAAATCAGTTGATTTCAAATAACAAAGCGTTTTGAAATATCACTTGTGATTTTACCCTGTTCTGCAAATTACATATTTTTCACACTAAAACTTCAAGACTAAAATAATTTATTTATAAATTTTTTTTCTTTTAAACTTTTAAACTACAAGAGATACGGTAACAAATAAGGGGTGATCCATTTCGAGGTTCCCTACTTTTTTAAAGAAAAAAACACAGAAAGTTCAATTTAATTTATCATTTGAAAGAACATTCTTTGGCATTTATTTTTTGATGATTATGTCTATCAAATGTGGCCGTTGCTACGTCCCAGATGGTCCATCCGTTGAGTCCAATTTACGATGACTCGTTTGAGCATTACGACTGATAGGATTAGGCCTGAATCGAAACGGGGTTGTCCGCATAAACTTTAGACTTAACATATCCCCACACGAAAAAGTCTAACGGTGTGGTATCACATGATCTTTGTGGCCAATCGACCGGCCCAAAACGTGAAATTAGGCGGCATGAAATAACTCCCCACGAAATAACTCCCCAAAAAGAAATGAAATAACTCCCCAAAAAAATATACGGGAAAAAAACAACAAAGTTTTTTGGGGACTTATTTCTTTTTTTGGGGACCTATTTCATTTTTTTATTTTGGGGAGTTATTTCATATGAAAATTTTTGGGGACTTATTTCATTTTCAAAATTAGTTAAAAATAGTAAAAATTAAAAATAGTAAAAATTAATGACCATTTTTTTAAGTTTGTGAAACTAATTCGAAACCAGGAATTTTTCAAAAGTAGACATTTTGGCATGCTTTGTGAAAGTGGTGAAGCGATGGCCCAAAAACGAAGAAAGCGATGCAAATTTGCAAGATGTAGCAAAATCGAAAATGCATCAGTTTTATTAAAGGAGGGAAAACTAACCGTTTCCGAATTTCTTTCCAGGATGGTTTTTGAACGAAACGAAATTTGTGTCGATATGATACCGCAAGAGAATTTTTTCAAAGACTAATCTTCCGACGAACAATCTGAGGATGAAATTTTGGAACTTCCATTATTCAATCATGAAAACGTATGTGTTATATGCCAAGACAAATCTCCGAATATTGTATTTATTCCCTGCAAGCATCTCAAAATCTGTAACGAATGCGATGCAAAATTAATGGCAGATGCTCTTTCAACTGGCCTACGAAGTTACAATTGTCCTTTTACGAAGCAATGTAAGTTTTTGTATAAAATTTTCAACTACTGTTAATAAAAGATAAAAAAGATTTCATTCCTTTGGGGACTTATTTCATTTCCAAATTGGGGGCTTATTTCATTTGAAATAAATCCACAAATCTTGGGAGGTTATTTCATTTTATTTTTGGGGAGTTATTTCGTGGGGAGTTATTTCATGCCGCCGTGAAATTATGTGCTCACCGAAATGTCCTCTCAATAAATCCATTGATTGATGCGATCTATGGGAAGTGGCGCCGTCTTGCTGAAATCAAATGTCGCCGAGATCACGAGCTTCATTTTCAGGTATCAAATAGTCGGTTATCATGGCACGAAAACGGTCGCCATTGACGGTTACATTTGCACCGGCATCATTTTTAAAGAAATATTAACCAATTATTCCACCTGCCCACAAACCACACCAAACCGTTGTTTTTTCTGGATGAAGTGGCAGCTCTTGAATCTCTTAAGGTTGCTCTTCGTCCCAAATGCGGCAATTTTGTTTGTTTACATACCCATTGAGCCGGAAATGGGCCTCATCGCTAAACAAAATTTGCCTCGAAAACGTCGGATCTTCTCGGAACTTTGCAAGAGCTCATAGATCGAAGCGATTCAGGCGTAAGTCTTTCCATTATGAAATGCCAAACAATTCTAAACAAAAATAACATGACACGACTCTGTCAAAAAAGGGCTATTGAAAAAAGTACCTTGAAATGGATCAACCTTTATAAGGATATTATTTCTTCTAATTTGCTAGCGAAACTCAATTTTTTTCTTTAAACGTTTAGCATTTAAAACAGGTAAAAGCCTCAGAAATTTGTTTGTTGCCCAGTTGGGGTAAGTTGGCTCACTGTAGCACCATCTGTACTTAAGCTACAGTGTTCCTGTCCTCTCATCTAAAGATGTTGCGAGTTTAAGAAAAATTCTTAGCAGTTGAGAAGTTCCTCATTCATTACCAAATATTTTTCAAAAGACCCCACTCTAAAAGGGATTTTAAAAGTAAAATTCAGATTATTTTTAAAATTTGTTCATTAAACAGAACTAAATTTTGAAAGTCGAGTCTTTAGAAATCAAACAACAAAAAAGTTCTTCGGAATAAAACTACGTTAAATTCTCAAAGCATTATTGAATTCCATAACTCCATATTGACTTGAGGACTTGTAAAATAGAAGTTTTTAATCTACTCTGATATTAGATTTTCTGCCTATAAGTTTAGTTGAATTGCTTTCAACTTCATTTCTGTTAATTTTGATTATATCTATCTTTTCCAAGTAAAGCGCCGATTAAAATGTATACCAAGGTATTTTACTTCTGTAAGTTTTGTAAGTATTATTTGATTATTTATTCGAATAGGGGAGCATGAGTCTCTGCGCAGTGTAAACGTTATATGAGTATATTTTTGTTCGTTTACCTTTATTCTCAGATTCTTCAACCATTTATCCAAATTGAGTTTGTGGTCTTGCAAGTGTTGTAATGCTAATTAGGCGCTTCCATGAATACTTAAACAAACTGTGTCATCAGCAAATATAGAGGTGTTTCCAATGACCTAAGGCCAGCATAAAAAGTCTACTTTTTTTAATATAAACTTTCGATCAGTTAAATAGTTTTTTTAAGAGTTTAGAGGAGTGTACAGGCAAGTATAGCTTTAACTTAACAAAATAAAAAAAAAATCCTCTAACAGTGTTATTATATCTTAATAAACATTTTTAACCGCTTAATAATTAAAACACTGATTTAATAACATTTTTTCATCTCATTTTTAATGCACAAAATATTTTGCCTCTATACTGCAACACGTTGTTTCTATTTTAGTATTTTATTGCAAAAATAAAATTTATAGAAATGAATAAAAAAATTTCTTTCAGAAGTAAACACATGTTTTAAATTGTTTTACATTAAATGTACATGACGATGTTGCAGTTGGAAAAAATTATTAAGAAACACAACAATGTAGACTAATTTAAAGTTTGTGAATTAAAGCACCTCCTGTTTCAACAGGAATAATCGTGCGACTTTCTTTCTAAAATTATTATGTTTAAGTTCAAGTGCTTTCATCATATTGAAATTAAAAGTTTTTCTCATAAATATTTGTCGCTGAATGTAGTGTTTTTGACTAACCAGTCATATCAAGAGAAAACACACAGTGGTATGCGAAGAAAAATTACTAAAACCTATTATGCATCAATTAAATCAAATATTTTGGGCTTTAAAAGATCATAACGTCGTTTTTTATTTTGCTTTCTTATATTGTTTAACAAAACTATCACTGAAAAATTTCCTTTTGGGTAGCGTAGCTTTCACATTTGATTTATTATTATGAATATTTTGCTTATATTAGTTTGTGGAAGCTGTTATTTTGTTATTTTGGAGATTAGGTACAAGTTTTTATGATTTCTTCTACCAAAAATGTTCAGTTTCTTACTAAGTCGGACTGAATGTAAAACAGATTAATTTAATGGCCACCCCAAAATACTTTCAAGCGTAAGTTATAGTATATGCTGCATACTTCGGCGTATATCCGACTTTAAAATAAAAATTTAAAAATATTTGTTTAATTAAATTAAAAATGCGAAAACAAATTCTTTTTCTTTATTTAAATATCTAGCTATCCCGGGTGCGCTTCGTTACACCCATCCACAAAAAAATACAAGAAAAGTATGGCTTCAGTTTATATGTAAGATTTGACGCTCGCTGTTCCCATCTAATCTGTTTTTTTTTTAGAATATTGTTATTATCGTATTAACGCGAAAATATTTTTCACTTGGTTCGGAAGATACCATGCCCACTGCTTCAATAGGGTAAACATTTTTCTAAATGTGCATAAGTCTGAGGATTACTTATGAAAAGTTTCAAGACTCTACCTAGTGTAGTTTTCTAGCTACACGAAAATATTTTTTCACTTTTTATGGGAGGTACCACGCCTACCGTCGCAATCCATTCGGTTTTTTTTAGACTATGCACATTAGTATTGCAGAACTCCAGGTAATAATTATTCACTTTTTATGAAAGGTACCACGCCCACTATTCCAATCCAGCCTGTATTTCGGTAAACTATGTATATAAATAAGGGGGCTATTGGTGCAGGATTTAAAATAGCTACCTTTTATAGTTCTTTAGCTATTAAAAAGCGTAAAAGTGGGCGTGGTCAATTTTTTTGCGTAAAAATTTAAGTTGGGTTTTGATGAAGATTAAAACAAAAAATTTGCCAAATCGGTGCAGCCGTTCTTAAGTGATGTGTTTACAAACGAACGATATTTGATCCTTTTTATATAGATGTTATCTTTTGAAAGGATTAAAATGGAACGTGATTATTATAGTCTTCTTATAAAGAAAGGCCCGATATGAACTTAATATTTAATATTTGAATTCGGCAGGATAGCGAACAATGAGAGAATGCTTCTGAAACAGTCAATATTTTGCGCCCTAAAATATCAATTCGACGCCTCGAAGTTATGTAAAAGAGATCAAAAAATCTTGAAAATTTGGACTGACTAGTTAAGCTAGTGTGAAACCAGCCTCAGTAAATATTATTCCATAACTAATGGGAAAACTACTATATTTAGTAAAGCCATAACAAAGCAAAATATGCAATCGTTAATGTGGCTTTACAAGTTTGTTTAGAAAAGTCAAACTTATCTTGTTCCTGTTCTACATCAGCTTCGTAGTTTTAATTTTATCAGAATCTGTTTTTCCTCATCTTCACTTGAGGAAACCATAAGTTTCTTCAATATACATATAAATTGATTTTTTGAAACTTTGTATGTTGAAACTTTGTATCATACAATTTTTTTTAATATTAAATGAGACAAAGTTTACCGGAAACAATTAAACGTTTAACCTCCAAGAAAATCACATTCTTTCTCCTACAACTATTAATAATTTTGAATATTATTTAGATATAAAACGAACAATAAAGCGAAAGCTTTTAGCTACAAAGTTATATTCTTGATTAAACAAAAGGAACAAAAACACAAAAAGATATTTATTTTATACCACAAGTCTCAAATTAGTTTGATAAGCATTTATTACATATAAAATGTTTGGTAAATTTTAAGCTGACCCTTTTGTACTTAAACGGTTATTGTATCTAAAATAAAATGACGGGTTTAAATTTTAGGCAATTTAAGCACAAATGCCATACAGTTAAAATTGTATGTAGATTTAATCGCAGTAGCAGCCGTTTAAGCAGAATTCACTTGTACTGTCATTCGGTAAGGGTGGGATTAAAAACCAAGGTGTTAATTAAACATATGAGTTTGTTTAGTGAGCTTTGTATTATAACTGTAATTATATGAAGGCCCGCTATCCTAAAACAAGTGGCGCAGTTATTAATTACTTTAAATAATTTCGTTTGAGCAGTAAAGTTGCGAATTAATTCCCTTTAATTGTAAAATGTTAAAATGCTTTGAGACATCAAAGCAATTTTTTATCTTTGCTTTTATTATTTATACACTAGCTATTCCCGCTGCTCTTCGCTACACCTATCTAACTTGTGCAAAGTTTCAAGATTCAAGAATTTGAATGAGGGGTACCGCGCTCACTATTGTTATCTAGCCTGTGTTTCGCTAAACTATCTATATTAATAAGGGAAAATTCCAAAGATCTTGCTACTTAAAAAGAGCGCGTAAAAGTGGCTGTGGTAGTTTTTTATTTTCGTAAAAACCCAAGTTGTGTTATGATAATATTTAAAAAAAAGCCGGTCTTAAGTGATGCGACTACCAACGGACGACATTTGATTTTATTATTTTAACATATGAAATTAAAAAAATATCTAACAACTTGTATACTGTACATGACTAACAATAAATAGCAGGGCTTCAGATAAAATAGAATATTGCGGATAGGAAGAACATCTGCAAAGGGAGATCGCAGAGAACAAATAACTACATATTTATTAAATTTTAGTTATTACTGTAATCATTAAATTCCAACATAATTATGACTTTTCATACCAAATATACATATATTTCTTCAACAACATTTGGAAATATTTAAAATTTAGTTATCAACGTTAGGATATCAGATTTGGCCAGTGGCTAGGTTAACCAACAAAATTACCTTATCTGGTTGCGAGAAAATCCATAGGTTATTGCCGAGAAGCCAATGAATACACAGAGAATGACCGTTGGATAAGCATTTTAGAGTGAAGACATAATTTATTTCTATAATACTACTGCAAATGCCCTTGCAGTAAATGGCGAAAGCTACATAGCAATGATTATGCCCAATTTTGTGTGACCTGAAATAGTCCAACAATTCACTTTTAAATATCACAAATAATTTAAAACTTTTTAAGTTATATTATAATTTATAATATATAATTTTTTATATTGCCAAGATTCAGATACCAGCTGCTCCCATGACATTTTGCTTTATCCAGTAACAATAATGTTTTTTTTTTTTTAATTGTTTTCAGTTTGATATTGTTTTACTTGTGGTATAAACGATTAAAAAAACCCGGTAAAAAATATGCAATTCGTATTACTGAGCTTGAAATCAATGCGGACTATAGAGCAAGTAATACACCATAAATTCAATTCGGATCACTGGATAATTCGGATTACACGCCTTCGGATTAGCGAGCTGGCACTGTATTACTAATGGATTCATGTTGGTGCGTATGAGTATTATTTTTCAAATTGCATATTACTAATACGCACCATATTTCAAGAAATAAACATAAGTTTATTTAAATTATATGTATGTATGTATAAATAAATAAATTAAAATAAAATAAAACATTAAAGGCTGGCTAAATTTCGCAAATATCATACAAGGTTTAATTGAAATATTGACTCAAGTTCATCAAATGTGAAAACGTCGCTCATTTACAAGTCTGTTTAAGAATTAAAAATTGTATGAAGCTCTCTACTGCAGGTAATCTATACACATAATAAAAGAGTAACTCATATCCGTCTGTCTGTCTGTCTCCTTTTCTTTTCATTCGCATTAAGTAAAAACTACTAGATGGGTTTTCACAAAATTTTGTGAGGAGACACCTAAGTATCCTGGTCCCAATATAGGATACTTTTGTTTCGCAAAAATATGTTAGAAAGTAGAGAAAAAGCAGTGAAAGTACGCAGTTGATCTAATCGGATATGAATACTTTACTTTTTATAAAGTAAAAAAATACATAAGCTGATACGTAGCATATCTTTAGATGGAACTAAAACGTTATTACCACATAGCACTAAATCGCCGGCGAAGTAAAATAATTATAAATTCGCCTAAAGAACACCAGAAGCGCTTGCACTAACCATCTGTCTTATCTAAAGGAAGTAAGACAGTTAATATAGGCATTAATTGCCTGAGTGTTACTTCTCTTTAAATAAAAACTAAAAACGTAAGAGTCTTTGGTGTGGATTGCCTTCAAAGCAAAATATTGAAGGCAAATATAGTTATTAAATATATTAGGCCATAAAAATATTTTTAGTTTATAAAAGCTTTATTGAACATATTTTGTATGAAAATTTGTTTTTTTTTTTTTTTTGATGAATTTTGCCCATTGAATTTAGGTTTTTTCATATTTTTTTTATTATTATTATTTTGGGTTAACATTTCCCTTCAAAAGACATCAATAAAACTGTGGTGCGATATGCTGCCCTAGCTACATTCTCATCTTCAGATTTTTTTGGTTACTTAGCTACCCTTAACTGTAGCTTCTCAGATACAGTGAAAGTGGCCGATAATATTGATATAAAAAAGTCAGTGAGTATATACTAAAATATGAAATTTTTACACTTTAATATCTCTGCAAAACATAATTTTTAAATCTATAGCGTGAAGTGTCTTTGTATTTTAGGTTTCATATTTATAGAATTATAGAAGATCTTTTGATAACTGTAGGATTTAGTAGGCTGCATGCAAAATGACCCTATGAAAAATCGCCCAAAAGCATAAATGAAAAATAGCCCAAGAAATCTTCATACAAAATTGGATAATATTTCATATGAAAAGTAACCCAAACATTTTGGGTATTTTTTCGTCGTTTTTGGAGAATAATTAATTTTTATATTTTTGGGCGATTTTTCACAATGAGCGATTTTATATAATGAAGAAATTTTTCGATAAGAGAAGAATACTGGTCTTAAAAACGATATATTTTTTAATGGAAAATGATTACTATTAATAAATAGTTATAAAGTTTACCTTAAACAGCAGAAGTGTTAACATTACAAATTTATCATATAAACGGGAAAAATAAGCAATTTAGTTTCTGTCTTTGCTTACCAAAAAAAAAAAAAAAAAAATGAGTTTACAGAAAATATATTAACATCACATTTGTACCAGTGCACAGTACACGGTCCCCATAGTAAAACCGGGAAAAAATCAAAGGAGTTATGGTAGCTTAATGAAGTTTTTGGCACATATCTCTCTTGGCCTACTTTTTTCAAAAATGAATTAACATTTTTAGAAATCCTCTTATTTTTCCGGTGTGGGGACAATTAAATATCCAAAATTCCCCCATTTCAGTAATTAAAATTTTTTTGAATTTTAATCTATCACATCACATAACAAATGGTAAAGCTTGATAGTTTTTTTTTATAAAATATAACCAATCTCAAATTACATAGGGTTGCCGTATACCTTTTTTATACCCTTCACCACAGGTGGAAAGGGTATTAGTTTGTCATTCCGTGTGTAATTTCTACAATATTCATTTCCGACCCCATAAAGTATATATATTCTGGATCCTTATACATAGAGAAGTTGATTATGTCCGTCTGTCCGTGTAGCGACCGTGACTACGATTACGCAGCGTTCCTTTAGCAGCACACATACGAGCAGCAGGTGTCGCTGCTTTCTTGGATTTTGATCAAAGTTTACACCTAGAAGTTGCAAGCTCAAAGCTTGTTCGATGAATTAAACCAATATCAATGCTCTTACTAAACATATTGAAATTTTTACACAAAATCTAAAATACTTTGTTTTAATATAAGATTTTTGTTAAAGAGCTGCGAGTACAACGCATACTTTAAAAACATTTCACTACCATATCCTGCGAACACATTGATGCAAACACATATAATGATTGCATTGTATACACAGGAGTATATAAATTTTTATGTTAAAAATACAACAGAACAAATGGAATAAAAATACAGCAACTCTTTGTTTGCTAAAGAATTCAATTTGTTATTTTTTGTACCAAATTAAAATAGCTTTTATTTAAAAAAAATAATATTATCTTCCTTTCCAGTTAAACTAAAAATGAAACTATGTTGCAAATATATAACCCTATTTTTTGGATTTTCTTTATTTAAAACAAATAAAATTGTAACAACATGACACTTAAGTAGAGTGCTGTAAGGACAATGTATTCAGATCTAAGCTTTAATGGAATCAAGGTTGTGCAAACATTTGCCTCAAGATTAGTCTAATACATAAATTTTTTATAAGTGTCCTATAGGTGGGAGAATTTGGAGGGAATTTGCCATGACCTTTTTATTTTAAACATATTTCTTTCTTTAGCATTGCGTGCCGTTTGCATATGTTTGATTTGGTCCATAAAATTATTTCCATTTCACTTTTATTCGTACCGAGATAGACTGTTGTATTAGTAAATTGTAAATTTAGTTTGATAATTTTTTCTTTATTTTAATAATGCAAAAGTTACTTTAGCACAACCTTGAAGCAAAATATATTTAAAATTTAGTTTTTCATTGTCATATATTTGCTATGCGTTGCTATCTTTTGTACTAAAGCATAGTGTAACAAGCATGAAAGTAATATTGAAAGATGGGTTGTATATTTCTTACATTTTATGCACTGCAACAATTTGAGAAACATGCTGTAACTTATAAAAGCAGAGTTGTTTTTGCTTTTTTAAGAATTATATCTTTGCTTTACTAAAATACTAAAATTTAAAGAAATAAATGTGTGTCAAAACTGAAAATACTTGTTTAAATTTTTATTTATTTTGATAAATTTCAACACAATAATAAATAAAACACCCTCCAGTGCACAGTGGTTCAGTAATAGGACATAGGGGTGAAATGATAATGCTCGATGTTTTCACCGTTAGTTCGCTCTCATACTCACTATTAGGGGTACTACTAAAATATGCAAAAAGATTTGCAATCAGATGTTTTTATACCCTTCACCACAGGTGGAAAGGGTATATATAAGTTTGTCATTCCGTGTGTAATTTCTACAATATTCATTTCCGACCCCATAAAGTATATATATTCTGGATCCTTATACATAGAGAAGTTGATTAAGCGATGTCCGTCCGTCTGTCCGTCCGTTCGTCTGTCCGTGTTACTGTGGTAATGTCATTTGCCAAGGCACCAGAAGAGATGCAAAAAATTTAAGCACACCAATCTGTCAGGCATAGTTTCGAAAATTTTGGTATTGCAATTCAGCAACATCGGATCATTTCTTTGGAGGCTACGGGCCAAAAACCACGCCCACCTATATTTTTTTACGTTTTTTTTTAATTTTTTTCGGCTTTAATGATTCTGTTTTGCCTTTTTTTGTCAAATAAATATTAGACTGCGACAGGTAGATCGCAAGGAGTGCATACAGATCTCGGGGGATCAATAACCCCCTGCGAGGGGCGAGTTTTGTTTGTTTTTAGATTGGTAGAGTTTTTCTGCTTTGATTTGTATTAGAGACCTCAATAGAAAGCAATACTCATAGAGGTAGCCAACGGACCCACAGGGTCCCCAGTGACAAATAGGAGCAGTTAAAAGGACCCCCCATGTGTCAATATGATGAAAATTTTTTTTGTAAGGATTTCTTTTTGCTTTAGTCTGACCATTCTAACTCAATAAAGATTAGAGAAAGGTCCAAAATTTTACAAAAAAATTTCAATCAAAATTAAAAAAAAATTTAAAAATTTTTTTTCAAAAATATTTACAAAAAAATTTACAAAGCACTTTCAAAAAGATATTTTACAGAAAAATATTCGAAAATTTTTTTTTTTTAAATTTTCCAAAAAATTTTCGAATAAAATTTTACAAAAAATTTTTAAAAAAATATTTTTACAAAAAATTTTTACACACAATTTTCGAAAAATTAAAACAAATTTTAATATTTCTTTGAAAATGAAAATCATGACTGTAACATAACATATATTTAATATTAAGAATATACATATGTATGTACATATGTGTGTATATAGAGTAACAAATTTTTTTAAATGCGTTTGATTTTTAAATAGATGTTATCTCTGTTTTAAAACCTAGGTGCATTAAACACAGACATCATCAGAATACCGACTACAAACTGTCAAAAGTGAAACGTTGTGGCTGTCGTCAACTTAGGCTAATTTCTATTTTATTCAACAAAAGAAAATATCACAAAATTGCAAATTAAAAATTCATATGCAAAAAAAAAGTTTTGGAGGAAATATTTATAATTTTTTGAAAAAGTTTTTTAATTTTATAAAAGCAAAATAAGTATTTCTACAACAATGTCAGAGTTTACGATGTAGCTGTCGGCTTCAATATCATTAAGTAGCTGACAACACGGCGACAATTGTAGCAAACGGAATTTGTTTTCATTTATCTTCTATTTTTTGAACTCATGAATAATGATTTTTTCTCATACGACTTTATTTAAGTAAAGAGTCAACAATATGGATAATGATGTACATGTCTGTATAAATAAAATCACCGTGGTGAAGGGTATAGAAGATTCGGCACGGCCGAATATAGCACTTTTACTTGTTTACATTTACTATTGTGCATCGGAAGTGAACAAATCAAAACAACTTTCCTTATCTTTTTCAGCAGTGCTACTAAAGTTAATTTCTAGTGCGTGTTTTTTAAAGAAAAAAACATTTTTGACTTATTGTTTTTAATGGATATTTAAGTCGAAGGTGTTTACCAATATTATTATGTAATTAATATTTTTTAAGCTAAACCAATTTTGTGAAAGTGGTTTCACGACAAATCAATTTTCACGTATACTTTTAACGACGTTTTTTTTCCTTAAGGTATTAAGTATGTTGCCGTCTTATGCCGCTTTCAAGTTACATATCAAAATATTGATCTATATCTGTACTTTTAATTTAAAAAGAATTTATAAGCGTTCGTTTGCGAATGTGCATGGTACAGAGGGTCTTCGTCTCTACGACTAGATTCGTAGCACATAATTATTTTATAGTTTTTTTCAAAGAATAAATTATTTCTTGAACTGTAGGAGGCATACACTTAAAATTTACCAACAGTAATTAAAATTTAGTTAGGTATATAAGCAAGTATAAAAAATAAACCTAAAAGTTAAAGGGTGTTCCCATAGTGGTGTGATTTGAATGTATAGGGCCTTACTTTTGAACCATAATAGGTAGACTCTTGAAATTTTCACAGAAGGTGTATAACTGTGGCCTCTATAGCAACAAATATTAAGACTTATAGGGTGTTCCGAAAGAGATGTGATGTGTTATTCACGAATATGTGTTTATTTCTTGAACTGTAGGAGACATAAACTAAAAGTTTACAAACAGTAAATAAAACTTAGTTCGCTTTATAAACAAGTCTATAAAAATAAACCTAAAAATGAAAGGGTGTTCCGATAGTGATGTGATTGGCATGTATAACGATTTATTTTTTGAACCGTAATAGAAGATACGATGTGTTGCCACGGCCGCTATGACGATTACCATAAATTAAAGGTTGTTGCGACAGTGACATGTTTTTCACGTATAGTGACTTATTTTTTTAATCTTGAAATATTTATAGAAAGAGAAATGACATGGCTGCTATAAAAAATAACAAAACTAAAGGGTGTTGTGACAGAGAGATGGCTTGTACGTAAATTGCCTTATTTTTTGAAACGTAATACATAGATTTTTGAAATGTTTACAGTAGATCTTGTTCTTCGACCGCTACAACAATTACAAATGACTAAAGGGTGGTCAATCAGTGACATGTTTTTCACGTACATTACTTTGTTTTTTGAACCGCAATAGGTAGGTGCCTGATATTTTTATAGAAAGTCTATTAATATGGCCGCCATAACAACACTTAAAGGGTGTTCCAATAGTGATGCAATTTTCGTGAATATGACTTTAATTTTAAAATTAAAGGTTGCCCCATAGGACATGAAAAAATTAACAACTTGAATTTTTAAACTCGTACTAAACATAGTACGGAACCCTACAGGTGTGAGTCTAACTCGCACTTGACTGATTTATTTATATCTGCTGTTTTTATTTATTAATACAAAATATTAAAAATTAATGTTTTTAATTTCTTTTAATTAACTGCCTTTTTCATTTATTCTAATGCCCTAAAAATAATCTATTAAAACAGTAAAAACAACAGCGAAAATAACTGGATTAGATCAAGCAGTTATTGATCGGTGTCATCATCTTTTGCAATGTCTACAAAATTAATAGTGTAGAATTTAGAGATTACTCGTTAGCAACCACGCGAATGCTTAGTAGGCGTATCCATGGCATAATTTTCCTGCTTCAGTTCATAAAGTGTTAATTCATGGATCTGAAGGAGTTGATCACTGTCAAGTTTCCATAGGCGAGCTCTCTGAAGAAGCTGCTGAATCTTGTAATAATTTATTTAAGCAATTCAGACGAGACAAGAAGCGAAAAATTTCTCGTGTTATCACTTACATTGATCTTTTGCATAGACTTTTTCTAAATTCCGACCCGTTGATTTCTTCTTTGCATAAATTACCACAAAAGAAGAAGTCTATGCTATCACCTGAGGCTTTGCGTATGTTAAGTTTTTGAAAATAATGTACAAATGTTGTATTAATATTAATATTAATTTTGAAGACTATAGCTGAGTAAACTACGTATGACCGCCATCCTTACAAACTTGAACCACTGTGCAGTGGTTCGAATAAGTTGTTTGGAAAATTATCTTACCACAACTTTTGTTATAACATCGTGAGTTACACCTTAGTTATTTACAACCTAATTATTTGCATGAAAGATAGCCTCCTTAGGCTCGATACATTTAGTTCAGCATCTTTCTAGTTCTTTTATTCTCATCAAATAATGAGCATTTACAAGGCCCGCAAAATATGCGTCCGTTTCTAAACTCTTCCCAGCAATAGTGGCACCAATCGCGCGGAACACATAAAAAAAATATTCGATCTTTAAATTAACAAAAGAAACTAAATTCGCCAAATATCGCATTGGTCTTCGATCGGAAGTACAACAAAAACTAGAAGCTAAGAAAACAATACAAAAGTTAAAAAGAAAAGTATAAAAAAGATTCAAAAAACTCGAAAAAATTCGAAAATTCTAAACTTTACTACAAAAAACAGAAAGATGATAAAAAAATTAAAAAAAAAATCCAAAGTTTTAAACCGGCGCGCATAGGAGTATTTCACGTAAAAAACCCGAAAAAATTAATTTATATTTTACTATTTTATAAAATAAAAGTCATAATTAGGCCCATTATTATAACTTGCCTTTAGCCAAAGTTAAGATTTTGTTGGAGCAATAAATAGTTTTTTGTTATTAAAATTAAGCTAAAAACCACTTTTTACTATCACGTACTATAAGGACAAGTTATAGCAATGAGCATTATCCTCATTGTTATAATGAAAAACTACTTATCGCTCCAAGAAAATCCTAACTTTATTTAAAGGCAAGTTATAATAATGGGCCTTAGGCATTTATAAAAAAAAGAAGTTACAAATCTAAGAGTGTATTTACTCTTAAAACAGGATTTGTTTTCAAGAGGATCATTATAAGGATACCGAATTAAGAGCTGATTTGGACCTCATTATCTTCGCTGTCGGAAGTGTCACGATTCAGTGTTTCCGTGAGAAGCTTACTAATAGCTTCTTGGGAAAAAGTCTTGCTTTTCTTCTTCCGTTTTATTCTGTTGCAGCTGATGAAGGGATCAGATATCAGCAAAAACCTATTAAAAATATCCCGATTGCAGTCCACTCTTAAGAATTTTCTTGCAAAGTCTACGCCACATTTACGGAAATGTTTGTTCCGGGTTTAGCAGCCTCCTTGGATAGCTGTTCGATAGGTACAATGTGACTTGATATTCCTTCGTTGTCAAACAAATATGGCAACGTAAAGGTATCAAAGTAACCACATTCGTAGTCGATTTTTGCAATTTTTGCGATTTTTACTCTCAGTGTAGGCTTTATGTACAATTCAAACATTTTTATAAAATTTATATAAAATTCTAAAATTTTTGAAGACTTCTGTAAATAGTATTTAAAATATCACGATGCCAAAAAATTTATTTTTCAGTGTCATAATTTAGTTATTGTATCTTTCAATTATATGAACTAACAGTAAGTTTGTTCTCATATCTTAAATCTAAGGTAAAATAAAATAAATTTTTTAAGTCCAGCCAATACCCCACAATAGAATTGTAAAAATAAATGGTGCTACCAAGTTTGCAGTACCACGGAATGGGTAAAATTGCAGACTTTTACTGCTTTTTCTTCTATTTTTACCGAAAAATTTCATTATAAATTTATAAAAATTTTATCAATATTTATTCAGTAGTTTTTACGTGATGCAAGCTCAAGCAAAAATTCTACAAATTTCCTCGCTGTATTCCATTTTGATTAATATCTATATTAGCAACAAAATTTTCAAAAAACATTTGATGTACAGAAACGGGCCTATTACAGTTTTATTATTTTATTATTTTTGGCATAGAATTTATTTAACAAATGTATGGAAGCAAGTGATTGTGGCACATAAATATTTATACTTAAAAATTTTACATGACTCTGTTTAAATAAGCCAAAAAGCCTTTATCCATTAAAATATTGTACTGCAAAAAGAACCCTTTAAATAGAGAGAAAGTTAAAAATAAAGAGAGCAATAAGCCCCCAATATACTCATACTATCTATGTCAAATTAACATTTGATCAACAAACCCCTAAGCATAACAATACGCTATCTATGTCACATTCACATGTTTAAACATGTGAATGATATGTGTGAAAAAGTGGTTCGATTGATTTTATTTGACAATTGCCACAAAATCAGTTATTTTCCGGTCTCAAACAAACTTGATGTTCATTTGGTATAGAAATTACAAAAAATAAATTGAAAATAATAATAAATTTATAAATAAAATATTTCTCTCTATAATTGTACAAATAAAATGATACAAAACAGAATTGATCGATTCATCATCGAACAGATTGAATCAAAATAAAATACATAAAGTGTAAAAAAAATCCCCTTTTATTGTTTGTATTGCAATATTTTCAATAACTTAAATTTCAAAAATCTATATTACATTTTTTTTGTCTATATGCAAGCATTTAAACAAGTCAGTACATTATATGATGTAGCGCCATGTTCTATTTTTTAAAAAATTCTTTCGTTGGAACATTTGTATCATTGTTTTCTGTTGAATCGACTTCAAAAAAGCAATTGTAAATATTTTTCCATACTTAATATACTTTATTTTATTTTGTGCAATTCCTTCATTTCAGAGCCGATTTTGAAAATTTTATTTTTAGATGAAAGTGTACGTTTACAAATTATTCACACCTAAAAAGACTTTTTGCGAATTGGAATTAGGCAATCAGCCTTTGGTATATTGTATTATATATAAATTAATTATTATAAATGCAGGTAGGATATCAAAGCAGACCACTAGCTTTTTATGACCCTTTTCGGCTCACTTCGGTCCACAATGATTTGAGTCTGCCGATTTGTAATTTACGATTGTAGTGGTTTCAAAATTACGGCTGTTAACTTTCGCACTTCTTTTACATCACGGATTCTTTGGTAATTGCTATTATATGTCTAAGGCTAACCCCTCCCATAGTATGAACATTTAATATGTGTCAATGACATAATATGTGGGCTATCACCTCCGTCTCTTCCAGTCACGGTCTGCAAATATCATCTTCTTTCATTTTTATATTGGCCAGATGATATTAAAAAGTTACCTGACTGTCACTAACGCAGCTTAATAGCGTAGACAGACGACAGAATTAATATGCATTAAAAGCTTTCTAGTGTCAAATAAAATTTTACCAATTAATAAATTAATTATTTAGGCTTAAGTTCTTAATTAAAAAGAGATAAAGAAAAATTAGATACCAGCAAAGCAGAATGCATTTTCTAGACAGCTACGTCCGTCATCAGTGCTCTATGTATCAACCTACCCGGTAGTTTCAATTGTTAATTTTCTATTTTAAACAAACTTATCAAAGAAATAGAATCTGAGAAATTTTAATTTTACATTATATTTCATAGAAGATAGAGCTTTTTGAAATTGTTTTACACTTGTAAACTCTATTTCTTTTTTATATTATACTACCAAGCAAACATTTTTCTTTATTTTAATTCTCTCTATATATTTTCTTTTATTTGAAAATGGTATATATCTGTCTTGCTTGCTATATTCTTGTCCATTGCTGTCAGAAACTTATAGTCCTGCCTAGTTTTGTTTTCTTCTACAAAATATGTAATTAAAATTTCCCAATACAGAAAATATATATAACGCTGATCTCGTTTATTTTTTAAGTCCCACTGTTTATAAGAAGGTCTTCCTCATAAAGAATTTTAAATTTCAAAATTGCTTGTATCTTTTCAATCTTTTTTTTGTTGTCTTATTATTTAATTAAATTAAGAATGAGCTACATTTAATACGAGGCGTATTAAATTTATTATTTAAATGATTACTCATACGCACCATAGTTCAAATAATAACAGATTTTATAATTTATTAAACTGATATAAGAAGAAGATTTGAAAATATTTTGTTGAGTTCTTTTATGCGGCAAAGTATTGAGAGTTATAGAGACAGTAATAGAGGGATTAAAATTCTGAATCAAGTGGGGATGCCATTGCGCTATTTTCTTCAATAAATGTTATTCAATGCTTTGTTATTTCACTAGTTCTCAATTATGATAACTTCACTTAATTTTTTAGAAGTTTCAACACAATTTGTTTTACAATGTTATAAGTTTATTGTTTGTTTTACAATGTTATAAGTTTATTATTGCAATATCTCATCAAAGCGTTACATCTTTTCCTAACAAGAATCTAGTTTGAGTTTTATTAAGTAACAAGCATTTTTAAAAGGAATCATCGTTAAAAATCTAACACTATTTATTTAAATCTTTTAAGCATAATACTGATAAAAACTAGACTGTATCAAGAGTTGAAAACTTAGGGTGTACGTGAAAATAAAATGCATAAAACATGTTTTCAAATTCAAAATGCAAGCAGCTTATTGTACAGTTTTTATTAATATTTTCTGTTATCTATTATACTAGCTGTACCCTACTAAAATATGTCGCCTTAAAGTATACATATCGGTAAAATTGCGTGTTGTCACTGTTTTTCTCCACTTTCTTTTGGAAATAAGATTTTTTTGCGGAAGAAAAGTATAAGAATATTGGAATCAGGATAGTAAGGTACCTTCTCAAAAAATTTTGCTAAAAGTCCATTCAGTCGATTTTAGGTGATAACAACGCAGCCTGACAGACAGGCAGGAAATAAGTTATTTTTTTTATTATATCTGTGGCAATAAGAAAAAAGTGCTTAAGTCTGATTTTTAAGTTTTGCAGGAGAGCAACTTTAAACTTTAAAATAATTTTTTTTTTTTAAATAACTTATCTTTAAAGTTTACCTATGGGAGTCAAACGTATGATTTTGAAAAATATCTTATATCTAGTAGAAGAACGCAGGCGTTGCAATTAATAAGTTCTAAAAGGAGTTTCTATGATTTTGAAAAATACCTTGTAGTTTCTTAAGCTTTTTTCCAAATACGAATCGCAAAAGAGGTGCAACAAAATTATGTTTTTAAAACTCTTAAAAATCTTAATTTGAGGAAGGCTTAAAATAGTTTCAAAATCATTTAAAAACAGGTATTTTTCTATGGCTTAGTAAGAACTTAATTGCTTTCTCTTGTATATCGTATGTTGTAGATAAAAAGGCCCTAACTGAAATATTTGTAATGTTACAGGAGAAAGTAAAAACATAATATAACCAGTAATATTCACAATTTGTAATCTACAACTGCTTGTTAAAGCTTTATTTTTTACACTGTATTGATGTAATACGAGTTAGGGCATTTATACTTGCCCCATCGATATGTATTTAGTATAGTATATCATGAATTAGATTACATCCTCATTTAATGACTGTATCCATTAGCTTAAGCAGGCAGCTATATACAGTATACAGCTCACTTGGGACCACGTGTTGGTCCCTTTGTGTATCCACTAGCAGTGCGGCGAGATTGTCTCTATGTAGATGGTGAAGATCTAGAACGTGAAGTCATAATAAATTCTTACAACGGTTGCCTTCGGATAACATGTTACCTTTCGTCTATATTTTACTTTAATTTCTATTTAAAATCTTCTTCAAGTTATCGTTTATTTTTAAGTTGAAATTGGGAAATTCATGACTGCAACACCAGACTATACACTAACGGCTCGATTGATCTGTAACTTAATCTACGACAGTTTAAGTGTTTTATACGCTAAAACTGTGGCTCTTGGAACAATTGAAGCAGGCCAATAGAAATATATGCTATCCGGACTGGACTATTACTAATTAGATACCTGCAATAGTATCAGCTTGGGGAATGAATAGGCTAATGGACAGCATTAGAGATAGAATTTTTCAGAGATCTTAAGTAAGATAACATAAACTTAATAATTGTAATGTAGTGAGGCAAATGTGGCAGTGGTTATGACAATCTTTCGGTATAACAATAGGAAGGGCATATCTACACTTTTGAAGGTGTTTAGAGGTAATTGGGTGATCGAGATACATTTTAGTAGGCTGGGACTTCCGTCAAATATATGTCTATTGGTAGATGTTGGATCTGCCGGGTACAAGGAGAGTAGAAGACGGGTAATAAATATCTGTGTTATTCTGCGGCACTTCATTTAGAGAGACAAAAATTTCTTGCTTCAAATATAATAATCTATTCTATTAGATGATCTTTGTTAGATATCTCTCAATAAGAGAGGATGAGTCTAGACTATCAACAATATCCACACATGGGCTGAAAATATTGCCTGGACAAATGAAGTGTTGTTTTGGCAAAGTAGAACCGATTGATTCTGCTTGGTAGCTTGTGTAGGCATCTCTAACGTTAACGAATTAAACGTAATAAGTTATTAGATTTTAGAATTTTTGGGCTATTTTAGAAAATGTCATAGATTATCTGCTACAAGCTACGTTAAGTTATACATAACAAAGAAGCATGTTCCCTAATTACTTTCAGCATACAAATAATTTTTAACAATAATGCCTTTATGCAAAAGAATTAAAGTCTACTTCAAGTTTACTGTATTTCAAATTTTATATGAAAAATTTCTCTTAAAGTACACTTCAAGTAGACTTTATTTATTTTGCATAAGAGCATAAATGTTTCAGATTAACTTTATCGAGTTTGGAAACTTTAATTTTGTTCACGGCTACTATTTTAACATCCGGAAATTTTATTTGGACTGGTTTTTTGACACCTATGGCTTGGGTATCAAACCAATTACCTGTTCATATTTTAGTAAAAAAGAAGCTAAAATGTTTTTGTGCTTTTTTTTCTACACCAAATTATTACACAAAATGTGTGTTTTATTTTATTTTGCAGCACTACTATTTCCCTTTATTTTGCAACTCATTCAACCGCAGCGTGGTAAAACTAAAAGAAAAATGTAAACACTTTATCTTACCCACCAAATAAAAATCCCAGGCTTGGGTCTCTATAATTCAATTTTAATGTCAATTTAACCCATTAAGGTTTTGGGACAACATAAATATAAATAAAGCACAAAGTTGTTTAAAAAAAGTTACTTAATACTCAAACTTTTTAAAACAAAAAAAAAAACAATTTGAAATTAAAAATAGGAAAAAGTTGGTTGTATTTCTAGTTGCGTTTTATTTAATTAAAATACGGTAATAGCGCAACATTGTGCAGAGGAATGAATTGCAGCCAGCAATTTCGAATATTATTTCAACCGTCACACAGAGGGGTTTTCGATACCAAAAATGGGAATTAATTGAAAAATTAAATTGGTTTATTTGACGTTTTTCTTGCTTGCGATAAAAATGTCAATAATTGGTGTGTTAATAAGTAGTTTTCGGCATTTGCTTAAGTGTAAATTAATAATATAATAATGGAACCTTCAACCTCGGTTTAGTAGTATTTTATATGCGTTTTGGTTTTTATGTGTAATTTGTGTAATTATTTTTAATTTTTTTTTCCGCGTCTCCCTATAATTCAGCGGATTTCGGAAAAAAATATAATAAATAGTTGTGAATTAAGCCGAATTAGGTAAATTTTCTTCTTAAACCATAAACATTTTTAAAATAGCTTGTAAAAAAACAATTTAGACATTTTTGCATATTTTTAAATAATATTCAAATATATGAAATAATAAATAATAGAAATATAATTTTACTTGATGTGCGTCATAAGGCCGTACTTATTAAATCTTGGTATTATATGTCCCCAACTATTCACAAATTTTTAATCCATGGACCAGAAATAATAAAACACGCTTCACAACCAGTCGGACAGTCGATGGAAGAATCGCGAGAAGCCCGAAACAAAGATTTCAAAAATGTTCGACGAAAAAAACAAATGAAGACATATTTAAAAGAATGTTAATTACTTCTGATCCAGTGATATCAAATATGAAAAAAAAAAAATAAAAGAGAAAACTATTAATTATTTGCCTAAGGCAAGAATTCCATTCCTAATATTTGCGTCAAGTCTCGATAGTGAAGACCGTCCAGTGATGATGGTAATGATATTTATAACAATTCCACAGGTGATGATGAATATTGTTATGAATTGAATACGGAATACAGATGTTTAGATAATAAATTTTTACATACTATGAAAGTTATAGTCAAGCTTAAGTTCGTTTTTATTCTCTATATAATTAAATTACAAATTAGGTGATAATATTAAAGAAAAATTGGGACAATTTAATTTTTAGACACCAGCAGAGCACAGAGAATGCACATTTTCTAGACAGCTACGTCCGTCATCAGTACTATTCGTATCTATCTACTTAGGGTTGTGTTTAGTTATAAGCATAATCTATTTAAAGGAATACGAGAAAGCTTGTATTCAATTATCATTCGTCAGTTGGTGAGAACGAAGTCTACCACTACCTTAAGCTTCCCTCTTGTTGAATATTTTTACTTTTAATATTACCAACCTTATATTTGTTGTTGCCTCAGCCAACCCTCGGTTAGCAATCAAAGCTACTTTTGTTTATTTGTTTTGCTTCCAAAATTCGTTTTTAGTTAACACTAATCTGGTATCAAACCAAACTTTTTTGAGTAAACATAATACCGCGGTATAATATTTTTTTTATTATTTTTTTTTTAATATTACAAATAAAATTGCATTAAAATAAAATTAAAAATGTATAAATTTTACTACTTTAATCTACAATTACAAACAGGGAAATATAAATAATTTCCCATTTTGGCACTTAATTAGTAACTAATATGAGGAGTACCCTTCCCCCCACCTACCGTATCACTTTTGCATCCAATTTCATATTTAGTCTTCATATTTTACAAGGAAGTTGTAATAACGAAAAATAGTTATTGTTCACTTTATCGCTCACTTAAGTAGAAGTGAAATTTAACTAAAACGTACTTTAAAGGCAAGTTATAATAATGGGCCTTAGTAGTATAGTTTTCTAGATACAGATTATTACTAAATACTTTGTATTGGGAGAACCATTTCCTCCAGTCCTATTCCACCAATTTTTTTTCTTTAACTCGATGTTTGCTCTCTCTACTCTAAGTGATATTGAGCAAAAAATATCAAACATTACAAATAGGGAACTTATCACGAATTAATTCCCATTTTTGGCATCGAAAATCCCAATGCGCGTCGTCTAAAAAAGGATGCAGTTTTTAATTCATCTATATTTTATATGGTTATATCCGCAGAACTCCCTCATTTCTCTACTGATTTTCCAATATTTTTTAAAGGTCATACTAACAGATTGGTCCCATTTAATGATGATTTTTTAAATTTAAATAATTATTGTCAGATGTCCTTATACAAATCGCAAGATTTTTAATTATATTTTAAGCCATAAATTCATTAAAAATTTTCACAAGTGTAAATCGTTACAGGCCTTAATTGCATAAACTAATACAAAACTATTCTTAAAAATCAAAGGGTGTCCCCTTGGTAACTTAATTTGACTTATATGGCCCCATCTTTTGAGAGACAAATCAGGACTACACATTATATGTATCACTATGTCCGGTGTCCCAAACAGAACTTTCATGTAAAGATTCCAACTTTTTAAATTTTTATTTTAATTTTTATTTAAGAGCAAAACCAAATAAAATATTTTATTAATGACAAAGAGCGCAAACAAGCAATTGGCTTTTCAGAATTGTGAAATTACGAATAAAACAAAGCCGCAACGTTTTGTTTTAATGCCTAATTGATTTAGAATGCCGATTTTATTTGTGACTAGCTGTGCCTGCCATTTTGTCAGCGACCTTTCAATATTTTGTTCAATTTTGCTTTGAAAGCATTCCACATAAGACCCTTACTTTTGTAGTACTTCGATTATATATTTACCATATATAAGGGGTCTTATCCCTACTAAAATATGGCGCCTTAAAGTATATATATCGGTAAAATTGCGTACTTTCACTGCTTTTTCTTAACATTTTTTGCGGAAAAACAGTATCCTATATTTGAATGAAGATACTAAGGTACCTCTCCACAAAATTTTGTTATAATTCATCCAGTAGATTTTAAGTGATACGAACACAAACAGACATTAAATAAGTTACTATTTTATTATATGCATACATATATTAATAGTTTTAGTTATTATAACGATAAAAATTTCGTTTCAATAAAGCCCTTGAATTTTCCGTTTTAGGGTACCATACCCAAAGGGTAAAAATGTTACCCTATTGTTTTCGCTACAATATCTGTCCGTCTGTTCGTCATTCTGTCACAGGCTTTAATATCTGAAACCGTAATAGTTAGACTCTTGAAATTTTCACAGAAGATGTATAAGTGTTGCCGCTATAGTAACAATTGCTAAAATTAAAAGGGTGTTACGATAGTAATATGAAATGTGAATTTATACAGAGTATGTAATTTATATTCGCTATAGGAAAAAATATAACGGTTTTACAGAAGTGCGAAAATGATAAAAGTGCGAAGTGATAAAATCTTTATACACTTAATTAAAATTTACACCGTATGTGTAATGCTATGTTCTCTAAAAAAGCAGGTATTAAGATTAAAGGATGTGTCAATAAAGAACATTATTGTGATGCATAAAACATATAGCATATGTTTTTAAATAGAATAGGTAGACGCTTTAAAGTTACACAAAGCGTGTGCTGCTATGCACGCTGCAATAAAAAAAGCACAAATATAAAATTAAAAGCCACAGGTTGTCCCATACAAAAGTGGGATTATACGTATATTACGGCTGAATGATATTGTTCTTTATAGTGACAAGTATAAATATTAAAGGGTGTTCCCATAAAAGATTTCATTTTGCTATATTGTTTATTTTTTATTAAATGCTAACAGATTGTTAACATATTTGGTTTAAATTTGCTGCCTGTTTTGTAGGTGCTTTTCGTTGGAATTATTAATATATATTTTTTTGTTTTTTGGATTATAATTGAATTAAATTGGAAAACATGCCATAAAAATAAAATGTCTGCTTTTTTTAAAAAAAGTTTGAACAGTCCAAAAGTTCCATCTTAGGCTATTCTGCTCCTTTTTTTGTGCATTTCTATAAGGAAAAAGCACTTTGGAGTTATAAGTAAATTCATAATGTTGAATCATAATGAAACCATTACGGCAATAATTTTGATAATTTTTTTTTCTTTAATAAAAGCTTGATTATAATATTTTTTAGAAATAAATAAATAAATTTATTATTTAATGTTCGATTAGCTAGCTTAAGAAATTTGTAGTAAGGAGTATTTGGCAGCGTGCTGAACTTTTGCTAAGGTTTTTCGAATAACTGCTTGGCTTACGAATAACTTTCTGCAACTGGAAAGTCACAATTCCATTTTTAACTGAAACATTTAAGACTGATGCAAACATCAAATGTATTTCCGTGTGCTCAGGTTGCAAAGTGTGGTCGGAAAGAAATTTCCTTTAATGATTCTCGCGAATCAAATAACTTAAAAAAAAATCTAAATTTTTAATGGACTGAAATGAAATCGATAATAAATTTGGCTCCTTCAGCGGACGAAAAGTTTAATCAAAGTTTGTATGGGAGGTAACCATTTCCCCCTCATATACCTTCAAAATTTGATTCGGACATGCAGTTTGTTCTAAAAGCTACCTACATTAAATTTAGTGTGCTTGCAGTTCTGGAGATATAGGAATGTTATTAATGTTTTTGTATGGCGAGACGCTGGTTCCCCCCCTAGTATACCACTATGATTTTGCTTAAACATGCAGTATGTTCTAAGATCAACCCACATACAATTTTGTGAGCCTCACTATTGCATTTTTGGAGATATTAATTAATCCGTGAAAAAAGGCTTTTGGCCCCTCTGTGCGCCGTGAAATGTTCTTTGTGCATTGTGAGATTTAATATCTGTACAACTATAATCACTAAAATCATTTACATATTTAAATATTCAAATCATTTACAGCAAAACTTTAAAATATTCGTACCTAAAGGTTTAAATAACGTACAGCGAGAGTAGGAGGGGAACAAACATTATTTGCAAAAGATAAAGCACAAACAAACAGCTAAAGAGCCTCAAACATCTATCTATCCTTGTGTTCAAACACTCATTCAACCGAAATTAAATTTATAAAGATATTCTTTGATATTTTTTATGTATGTAGTGGTTACAAACGATAGTTATAAGTTCATATAACACTTCGAAAACTTAACTTGATTTACGATATTTGAACATCAAGTGGTGAGTTTTACAAAGTACAAAAAGAAATGTATATAATTTTATATAAACAAATAAAAACTAAAGGGGAAAATCTAAAATCAAAAGAAGTGCAAAAAATAAAAAAATAACAAAAATGAAAATGAGAACCAGTATGAGAACCAGTATGAGAATATGTAAAGAACACATTGTTAAAAATGAAACTCCAAGGAGCTTTTCTGGTGGGAAGAGCAAAAAGAAAATGTAAAAAGAACGAATAAAATATTTCTACATCTTTTTTTTCGCGAAACACTATCAAACACTAATACAATATTTTAATAACAGAAAAGCAAACAAGTACACATCACTACAAATATGCGACTGGCAACCACCTCGAAGGAAATTGTTGCTTAAAAGGGCGTTCTTTGGTTCCTAAAACTATTAATCAGGATATAAAATTTCAAGATAACACATAACACACACAAAATTATTTAGGATTTTTTTAAAACCAAGTAATTTTTGGAATTTTCTTCAGAAAAATAAAAGAGAAGAACAACATAATATCTTTATTGTATCTTCAATATACTTGAACCATCAATAATTAGGCATATCTTAAGTCAAAAAAAAATATACTTGTTAAGTCCAACCAGTGCTGTACAAAAAAAAAAAATTATGTTTCACGGTTACTGTAATTTGCGGGTCACCCCTCTGATGTTCGGATGAGAGAAGCAGTGTCCCTCCTTCTTAGTCGAATGTAACCAGGTTCATTTAGTATGTTACGGGCCAGTGGATTCGGATGAGTTTCAATCTTCTTTAAATACCTTATGGGATGTTTCGCTATTTCTGCTTTAACTGCACGCAAAGAAAAAACATGGTTATTGTATGGTCACTGCAACCACACTATGTTCTCTGTAACCATAGATGTTTGCTGTGAACAAATTATAGTTATTTAAAACAATACTTTGGTCACGATAAACAAGTTTTTTGTTAACAGTTAATCATTCAATGGTTATACGTCCCAAAAATGCAACATGGTTGATTTGAAACATATTAAAATTCAAACCACAACCAAAATATTTTTAATATTTAAAAATTATAACCATAATATATTATTATTAAACATAGTATGTTAAGTTTGACTAAAAATAAACAAATAATGTTTGGTTTTAAAAATACATATTTTGGTTTTGACATTTTTGCAGTTCAGAAATATGTGTGTAAGCTATCGGTTCATCTTAAACCGTAAAAACATTAAATACATATTTATTGTCAACAAATAAATTTGTTTTTTTTATTATAAATGACAGTTTTAAATTATTTATATCAAACGCAGAAAAAGGTAAGCAGAAAATATAAAAATATGTATGTATGTAAGTATAAATGGAAATATTCGTGTATTTGTTTTTTGTTATTTATAAATATATTCATACGTTGTCACATATAACCATTTACATGTTTCAAATTATATTATAGTATGTTTATATTATAAACATAACTATGGTTGTATTTTACAATGTTGTTTTTATGTAAGACAATAATATGTTCAAACGACAACAATATTATTTTTATATATAACCATATAATTCAACCATAACATGTTGCTCTTAGATTATGGTTACCTCAACCATGTTTGTTTTTTGTGTGTGATGGCACGTTTAGATCTTTATGGATGTTCGAGTTTTTTATATACTAAGGAGCAGATGTAATCATACGAAGAATCTTATTTTGGCGCCTATGAATTTTTCTACATTGCTAGCTGAGGCGCTGCCCCATAATTCAATACGATACCACCAAATTTGTTTTAGAATTGACTTGTACAATAAAAGTTTGCAATCTAAACCGAGAGTATAATTTCTACCAATAAGCCAGTTCAGTTGGACTGCTTTAACATCGGTTGTGTTAACTCTGATTCTGTGTGGCGTTTTCAAGTAAGGCGCCGATCAAGATACGTCTGAAACCTGTGGTATAGTTTGGTTATTTATGCGAATAGAGAGAGGCACGATTCCTTACACAGTGTGAGAGTTAGTTATATAACTGCATTTTTGTTCATTCATCTTTATTCTCCATTTATTCATTCATTTTTCTAAATTAAATATGTGGTCTAGCAAATATCGTGATGCTACTTCCGGTCTTTCGTGAATGCTTAAAAAAGCCGTGTCGTCAGCAAATGTCGATGTGTGAACTAGGTTACTAGTTAGCATGTCTGAAGTATACAATAAGAACAACATAAAGAAATACGATTCTTTGGATCATATACGAGTACATGCTATTAATACATCCCAATCAAAAGTGTAATTAAAAATTAAAATTAAAAAGCCAAAGAAAATTATTTAATAGATATGGAAACTAAAAATTATAACACAATTTCTAAGTCTAATAAAGTTGATCAGTCGCACTATGGGACTGTTTTCTTGTCAAGAATAAATTACAGCCAAATGGCTGGTACGATTCATATAGTTTCTTGGATTCGGCCTTTAGGAGTCTCGCTCTTAAGATCCTAAATATATAAAATTCCTCACGTAAAAATTGTATTGGAGATGCGAAATAACGTACTGTCACGAAAAAAATGTTTTGCTTACATCTGGTGGAACTTGCATATATCATCTCTTTATTTACTAGTTTCTTCAAATATATCGAGATGAGCGTATCCGGCATGTCCATAGGCCCTTTAAAAATATACGAAAGGTTAAGGTAATGTAGTTCTTCGGAATTATAAAGATTGTACCGCGCCTCAGCACTTTCTTCGTATGTTTAACTACCCGATAAACAGGACTCAAGTGCTAGTTTTTTGTTCACAAACAAAAAGGCCAGAGATTAATCCAACTCTCCTAATTTTTGATGGCCTTGTTGGAGTAGCGAGAAGGCTCTTTGAGAATGGCGCGGTAGGTTTTTTCCTCACCAAACATTCTGATTTTTCTTTAAACTTTTATTTTGGGAAATCCGCATTAAGGCGAAGGAGATGCAGTTGCAGAGATTTCAGATTTAAGCCAGATTGGATTTTTTTTTTTTTTTTTTTTATTTAACGTTTTACCATTGAGATTTCTGTTATCTCACTCACAAATTAGGTACTAAAGTACTAAAGTACCTAATTTCGGTACCAAAGTACCTCGCGAAAAAAACTAAATTTAAATTTATAATTTGTTAAGGCAGCAGATATACTAAAACAGTAACATATTTCCTGTCTATCTGCCTTTCTGTCTGTCTGTGTTTGCATCACGTAAAAACTACTAGATGGATTTTAGCAAGTATTTGTGAGGAGGTACCTTAGAATCCTGATTCAGGTATAGTATGCTTTTATCCGCAAAAATATTTATTTCCAAGAGTAAGTGGAGAATAAGCAGTGAAAGTACGAAATTTTACCGCTTTGCATACTTTAAGGCGACATATTTTAGTAGGGATGAGACCCTTTATATAAAGTAAATACATAAACCATAACTGAAGCACTAAAAAAGTAAGGGTATTTGGTGTGGATGGCTTTTGAAGTAAAATCAAAGAAAATATTGTAGGGACGCTGATGAAGCGACGTGCCTAGCTACTTTTGTAATAAGAGGAAGAAATACGTAATTAGAAATAATTTTGAATAAACCACTTGAATAAGATAAATAATTATAAGAAGTTTAATGACGCGCCAAGCGGCAACCTCTTGTAGAAATAAGTGAAGTTGATAATTGTTGTACATTACACCGTTTTAGTTTGCCTTCTACGGGCATTTTGTTTTATAAAAATGCCAACAGTGATTCTTAAAGAAGACTGATTATGTGAAAAAAGTCCTCGAATTTTTAATTCGTTAATTACGATTGTAGCGTTCGGTGGATTAAATTTTCCAAGATTGTACTACATATTTTTCTTTATTTTTCCTAGCTCTTTTATAATAACTTTTCAACAAACGTTGATTGTACCAAATAAAATTAAGTCAGTTTTCATCCAGAAATACTAATTCAACGCCATATACACATTTTCATTTTACTCTCACAGCTTCAGTTAGTTTTGTTTTCCCATAAACTTTGTAGCAGAGTAGCTGGGTGGCAGGGTAAGAGTCAACCAATACGCGACTATTTGGCGAAATGAACAATACCAGTACATAATGTTATAAGATACATAGTTGTTTATTTGGTTAGTAAAAGTGTTTATGTAAGTGTGTCTAAATAAAGTATGTTATTGGCAACACTCAAAAACAAACAATAACAAAAGAAGAGCAAAAAATATAAAGAAGTCTTAAGTTTAAAAAATGTGAAAATTTTATTTATGAAGCGAATTAATATTGAAAAACAACAAAAATTTCTACTTACTAAAATACAATGCACAAGTAAAACTACTTACTATAAACACATAACTACGAGGACAACTTAATAAATCCTTAGCAGCAAAAAACTGTATTTACCATAACCTACAAAACTTTTGATACCCTCCACCACAGGTAGAGTATACCTTGTATACCCTATACAAGTTTTTCATTCTGTGTGCAATTTCTACAACATTCATTTCCGACCCCATAAATTAAATAAATTCTGAATCCTTATACATAGAAAAGTTTATTAAGCCTGTCCGTGTTGACGTTGAAATCAACTTTACCAAGGCGCGAGACGAGGTACAACAAATGTAAGCCAACCAATCTGCCTGGCATAGTTTCAAAAATTATGGGATTGCAATTCAGCAACATCAGACCATCCTATTGGAAGATGCGGGCAAAAATCCGTCCCAATCTATTTTTTCACATTGTTTTAATTTAGTCTCACCATTCTAATGCAATTTAGATTACAGGAAGGTCCTAATTTTACAAAAAATTTTAAACAAAATCTTTAAACATTTTTCAAAAAATTTTTCAAAAAAAATTTTCCAAAAAAAAATTTTCTAGAAAATTTCTACAAAAAATTCAATAAAATTTGACAGGTTGATAGCAATTTTCTTTGCTTTAGTCTCACCATTCTAATGTAATTTAGATTACAGAAAGGTCCTTATTTTACAAAAAATTTTATAATTTTTTCCCAAAAGATTTAATAAATTTTTTCCAAAAAATTTAATAAAATATTTCCAAAAAAATTTCTTAAAATTTTTAGAAAAAATTTTGTAAAAAAATTTTTAGAAAAATTTTTTTAATAAAATTTTTACAAAAAATTTTTAATAAAATTTTTACAAAAAATTTTCAATATCTTTTCTACAAAAAACTTGCTATAATATTAAAAAAAATTCTATAAAAATTTTACAAAAAATGTTTCCTAAAATTTTGAAAAAAAAAAATTCTATAAAATTAAAAAATGTAAAAATGTTATATACATTAAATAAAGCACAAAATGTGTTTGTTTGTTTGTATGTTTGTCTGTGGGAAAGCTGTAGCTGCCTACACCAGTGCACCGATCATTCTAAAATTTTTACAGTTTGTTATTAGATTTAGGGTTGGTAAAATAGGGTACTTATTTTTATGATATTCGACGTGGGCGTGGCACCTCCCATACAAAGTAAATATTTATTATCGTGTACCTTGGTAACAGTAATAGGTAGCGTATTAAAGTTTTGCACCCGTAACCTTATATTAACATACACAGTTTAGAGAAAGATAGATTGAACTAGAATAGTGGGCATGGTACCGCCTATACAAAGTAAAAAAATATTACCCTGTATCTAGAGCTGAATTAGGTAGCACCTTGGAATTTCTCACTGGTAACCTCCATATTAACGTACATAGTCAAGCTAACCACAGGCTAAATTGAAATAGCGGGTGTGGTACCTCCCACACAAAGTGAAAAATTGTCATTGTGTTTTTGGCAAACTACAATATATACAGCCTTGAAGCTTTTTATGAATAACTCTTACGCTAATGCGCATAATATACCAAAGTATGAAATTAATTCGGGCAGTGGGCGTGGTACCTGCTATACAAAGTGAACAATTATTATCCTGTATCTAAAGAACTGAAACAGGTAGCACCTTGAAATTTCGCACTAGTAACCATCATATTAAGCTAAACACGACTGAATTGAAATAGTGGGCGTGGTACCTCCAAAGCGAAAACTAATTATCGTGGTGCTGGCGAACTACAATAGATAGCCCCTTGAAACTATGCATGAGTAACCCCCCTGTAAATGCGTAAAATCTATCAAAATACAGATTGAATTGGGGCAGTTGGCGTGATACCTCCCAATCAAAGGGAAAAATTATTATAGTTTACACAGAGTACTAGAACAGGTATGGTCTCGAAAGTAGGTAAAATTAACACTCATATCCATGCGAATGCTCTAGAAAATCATAGGCTGGATTGTGGCAATGGGCGTAGTACCTCCCATATTAAGTGGAGAACGATAATAGGTAAAGTCTTAAAACTTTGCACAAGTTACCCTCAGAATAATGTATATTGTCTAGCAAAATGCAGACTTGATCAGGATAATGCGGATGGTACTTCCCATAAAAAGTAATATATTATTATCGTGTTAATACGTATAGTCTAGCAAAAAACTGATTGGATGAAAAAAGTAGGCGCCGTACCTTACATATAAACTAAAACATTTTCGATGTGATAATAGCGTTAGCTTTCAAGTTAAAGGTTAGCCATACTTTTCTTTCAAGTGTTTACTGTACTTTTTGTGGATGGTTGTAGCGAAGCGCACCTGGGATAGCTAGTGTTCTATACAATTTTTAAAAATTTTTAGAGAAAAAAATTCTGTAAAATTTTTACAACAACAATTTTCTATAAAATGTTTACAAAAACAATTTTCCATAAAATTAAAAAAAAAAAAATTCTATAAAATTTTTGCAAAACAATATCTAGAAAATTTTCTATATAATTTTTACACGATTAGGAACTTCAGGTGACGATATATAAAGGGTGTTTTTTATAGAGGTATAGAACTTTAAGTTTCAATAAAACAACGATGGATTATTCGATTGTCCTGAATTTTATTTATCCAAAAGGTAATCTTGTGGCATTACATTTTAAATATGACTTCCAGCATAGTCCAAACTGGACGTCCAATTTTCGACGACTTTTTTCAACATTTGTAGCCGTATATCGGCAATAACACAGCGAATGCTATTTTCCAAATGGTCAAGCGTTTGTGACTTATCCGCATAGATCAATGACTTTACATAGCCCCACAGAAAGTAGTTTAGCGGTGTTAAATCACAAGATGTTTGAGGCCAATTCACAGGTCCAAAACGTGAAATTAGGCGGTCACCAAACGTGCCTTTCAATAAATCTATTGTGCCACGAGCAGTGTGACATGTTGCGCCGTCTTGTTGAAACCACATCGCTGGACATCATGGTTATTCAATTCAGGAATGAAAAAGTTAGTCATCATGGCTCTATACCGACCACCAATGACTGTAACGTTCTGGGCACCATCGTTTTTGAAAAATTAAACCAATTTTGTACCTAATCCTGAATAAACAAAATTACCGCGGTGAAGGGTATAGAAAATTAGGCTCGGCCGAATATACGACTCTTAATTTTTTAAATCAACTATTTGTTTAAACAAAGGAAAATGGTACGAAAGAATATCCATTGGTATAACAAAGAATTATTGTGACCGGTAATAAACGAAATAATCAGTTCTTGCACACTTTGTACATCTAATTATACTGATATAATAGTACTTTCTTCAAGATCTAATATTTAAATCACTTCCTACAAATATCTGCTAAAGAAATAACAAACAAATGTAGAATTCTAAAAATTTAAACATGAGGTTAAATATGTCAAACCTGTTTACAATAACATCTTTTTATCTACACACATACATATGTATATATCAGGACAAATTGTTTTACTGCCGCTCTCGTATATTAAAGAATATTTAAAAAAAAAAATTTGTATTTTCTTGTGTATGCGCGAATCTTGTTTTCCAAACTTTTTCTTAAAGTTTTCTCGGACTTTTTATTTGAGTCCCTTTAGAAATTTTTAATTGCAATTTATGTTGACGCGTTTCATAGTTTATGTTCTTGCATTTGTTTGTCAGTCGCCGCATACAAGCAAGTGCTTAAAATCAAAGAAAACTTATGCCACCCTGATGAAGGCAATTGGTAACAAATACTGCTGTTATTGTTTCCCCACAATAGAATGTAATTTCTGTTCTTTATTAAGGCAAACAGCTTGTTTTCACTGCTTTTTGTTTTTTTTTTTTTTTGCTTTAGTGAATGATTTATTACGTTTCTGTTGGTTTTAAAATGAAAGGAGAAAAACTTTTTTGTCATATAATTAAAATTTATTATTAGCCTTTTTTCAACTATGAACTTATGTATGTGTGTATATGTGTGTTTATATCCTTTGTGTTCAGAAAGGAAAAACAATTATAATGAAAAGTAAATAGTTCTTGTGATATGAAAAACACAAAGCTTTCAGACACAATTTAAAAAAAAAATATTAAAAATTTATACAAAAATAAGAGATTAATTGAAGAACAATGCAGAAGTATATAATCAATTAATTTGTTTGTAATCTAAAAATCATATAGACATATAATAAAATACTAACTTTTTTCCTGACTGTCTGCCTGCCTGTCCCTCTGTCTGTGTTTGCATCACGTAAAAACATACAAAATAAGAAAAAAAATCATGAGGAGGCGAGGTTTAGGAAGCTCCTATAGCTTAAATATATGCACGATATACATTTTGGTGGTATCAGAGGAAAGCTTTTGATTTCTAGCTTAACAATATTTTATTACGCCCTATTTTTTAAATTATATTTACCTTAAAAACTGAAAAAATCAATTCAAGGTGGTTTTTTGAGAAATAAAATATCGAATTGGAATGGCCTAAAAAAACCTAATCGAATCGAATCGAATTACTTTTACAAAATTTAGAAATTATATAAAAAAAGAGCTTTTAATCAAATGGTGACATTAAAATTTGTAAGTTTTTAATTTTAACATCTAAATTCTCGGAATGGAGAAAAAATTTCCCAAAAAGTTGGTTCTTTTTACAAAAGTGACTAGCCCGCCTTTATTATTTACGGGGCTATCAAATGCTTTTTTAAGTATGTAGCCAGCAACAGAGGCTTAAAATCCATTTACGATTTTTTAATCGGAGCTTTGCACTCCGAAAAATATAGCAATAATTTATAAATTATGTTTCAAAATTGGTTATGAGGGGATAGGTCTGGAGTCAAAACTCTTGACCTAATTTTTCTTTTAATCACATTTGCTGTAGTTTATCCCTTAAACGGTTTAGAAAAAATTTACTAGTACCGAAGTAAGTAAAAATTAGAAAAGCAAAGAAAGAATATCACTTTTTTGGAGAAAATCCTGAAAAAATAATGTTTTTTACATTTTCCCATTTCAGAGGCTTGTAACTTTTTAACGAAAAGCACTATCAGAACAAAACTTAAAACTAATTTATTCAAAATTTTATCAAGAACTATCTGTGACCGCCACGTCGTGGGCGTCCTGACAATATTTTGCTTGATTTTGCTTTGAAAGTATTCCACACCAATCGTAAGACAACAACGTAATTTCACAAAGTAAAAATACAAATCTAATACAAATTTTATTCAATTAGTGCCTAGTGATGCGCAATAGTTTTTAAAATATCCCAGTTTTAAACCGAAAATTTCAATACCTTTAAACCCCTTTTTCTCCACTTTCTCCTGAAAATGAGATATTTTTGCTGAAAAAAGTATCCTATATTGAAATCAAGATGTCAAGGTACCTCCTTAAATATTTATCATATAGTTGACCTGTTTTTAGTTCGCAAATATAGTTTTATATTATTTTGGCTCAAGGTCTACGATGGTTTCAAAACCAAAAATTCTTACCAAATATGTGGATGATATTTTTGGAAATGATATACTAAATAAACTTAATTCATTTAATAACTATATACAATTTACCATGGAGAAGGAAAAGAGAATAGACTACCATATTTAGATTCCATAGTGATAAGACAAGGAAATCTACTTAAATTTGATTGGTACCAAAAGCCAATATCATCGAGCAGGATGATCAATTTTTATTCAAAACATCATAATGAATATTGCTTTAAATTTTATTCGGCGGGTTTTATCTATAAGTGACAAAGACTTTCTTTCTTGGAAAGAATAACAAAGGTGCTGAAAATGAACGAATTTCCTAAGGGAACTATAAATGACCTTCTGAGACAAGCGGAAAGAAAGAAAAAACATGACGAGGAACCACCAAAAGTATATAAGAGCCTATCTTATATACCACAGTTTTCTAAAAGGCTACAATTTTCCAACATATTTGATAAACATAGTTATAAACTCGCTTTTAAAAGCAATAATACACTCAACAGATTATTCAGCAGGACAAAAACTAGGCTACCAAAAGAAGAAAAATCTAATGTGGTGTATGAAATTCCATGCAACGGAGACGGAACTAACATATGCAATAAGGTAAATGTTGGCACTACAAAAACTAAACTTAAGACAAGAATAACATCCCACAGATCGCACCTAAAAATACTTGTCAAACCAATAGAACAAAACCTCTGCGATGGGTAGTCATCTTGTCGCGATGCAGAGGCTTAGTGCATGCCATGAGGCCATGCTGGTAGGGCCATCCATGCCAGACGGGCTCATGACAGGTACAAACTAAGAATTACCCTCCCCCCTCAGTGTCTGATAGCGTCTGTTTCCCCTATGGGGCGGCTATCAGTTACCCTGCACGGAGTGTTTCTCCTTTCATTGAGACTGGTCACTCTGTCAGGGTACGTCCGTTTTTACTGTCCACTGTCCATAATCCCACCGGCGTCTGTTTCCCATATTGGGCGGATTGGTGGTCTGTCTGACTCCCCGTCAGGCAATGGTTAAAATTACATGGCAGTATGTATAAAATGCAAACCCCCCCCCCTATCCCAAATGAAAAAAAAACCATGCCCCATGTATCCGGTCGGGGGCTTAACAATCTCCGGAGAACCTATTCCCGCTTCGTCGATTTCAGGAAGCGGTGAATCGACTACGACTGAGATCCAGGTTAGTCCGGTTGGAACGCCAGGCCAGGCTAATCTGCAAACCACTGGTGTCGCACAAAACGCAGGAGGAGGCTCTGGGCAACCAGAACCATCCAAATGCACAAAGAATGCACTAACTAAAAGTGCCACAAAAGACAGCGAGGTGCCTCTGAACCTTAAACCAAGCACCTCAAAAGCTGCCAAGGTCCGTGCCGCTAAGGCTAAAACCCCTGTCTCGGGCGCTGCAAGCACATCAGCTGCAGCTGCCCCAGTGCCGGCTGTGAGCAGAGGAACTGCGAACAAGATTTCGGGTTCCACTGTCTCACCTCCCCCCGCCAGTGGAGGAACTGCGAACATGTCTTCGGGTTCCAAAGCTGTGCTCCCTGCCACACAAGGCAACACAAATAGACCAACACGGCACGTCCCACCTGCCAGAAGGGCCTTTTTGAAACGGCAAGCAGCCGAAAAATGCGTCGGCCAACTTCGCAAGAAGCCAGCTGAGTCGCTCACTAAGGAGGAATCAACCTCTCTGCAATGGGCTAAATCCACTCTGGCTAAACCGCATGCACCTCTACCTTCGTCCACTGACGCACCTAAGCGTCAGAGGTCGGAGGAGGAGACGCATGCGAAAAGTCAGCAGCCCGACACCAAGCGTCCGAAGTACAAGTCGATGGACAGGAGTTTCAGCGAGGTCGCCAAAGGCAACCTCGTACGTGCTGTCATCGACCGCAACGATGCGGACAGCTCCATCTCTCATGCAAACTGGGAGGTGGTTCGTAAGCAGCTGATGAAAGTGTTCTGGAGAGTCCTTAAAGACAATCCAGGGCCCTCTCCTCAATGCGTAGATGCAGGATGGTTCAGAGGGCGTGTCAAACTCATGGCCTGTTCAAACGAGCGATCAGCCACGCTTCTGAAGCTGGCTGTCGCTCTTTTGGAGGGTCTTTGGGAAGGCGCTAGGCTCGACGTGGTTTCTCTTGAAGAGATTCCCCGCCGACCTAGGGCCATGGCACGAATTCCCGAAGAGCCATTCTTAGCTCAGGAGATTATGGATCTCATTCAGATAGGAAATCCTGAACTACCAACCAATGACTGGAAGGTAGCCAAGATTTCCGAACCTGAAGGTTCATCCAGACGGATCACCGTCTTGCTGAATCGGGAATCTCTGGCGCCGCTTCGAGAGAGACGTGGGAGGATCTTCTATGGTTTTGAGACGATCACCCTACGTGTCTACCGAGGTGACGATAGGGATCACCAGACTCAGGGAGATGATGATCCATCTCCGGACGTGGCAGACGATGAGACTGCTAGTCTAAGCTCTCATGAGGACGCACTCTCAAACTCTGAGTTTGTGGGTGAGTTCTTTGAGAGGATGGACGAGGCAGTTGACGAGGACGCCCTCTTGGACTCTGATCAAGAGGACGTCAACGTCACAATTGTACCCGCCACAAGAGATGGTGAAGGTAACGCAAGTCAATCTTCATCACTCTAAAGCAGCTTCGGCTGCACTGCTCCTCCGCCTGGCTGAGAGAGGGGAGGAGCTTGTCCTAGCCCAAGAACCCTGGCTACACCAAGGCAGGGTTTGCGGGCTCGGTGCAAAAGGCTTTAAGCTACTGCACACGAATGGTCAAGGTAAGATCAGAGCGTGTATAGTGGCTAAAAGCGATTTGAATATCTTCATTCTGTCTGATTTCAGTGATGAAGATACGGTTGCAGCCGCATGGGAGACAGGAAACAAAACAATTATAATTGTCTCCAGCTATATGGCGTATGATAGCGAAGCACCACCACCTAAAGTTCGCAGCATTGTAGAAATGGTAAATAGATTGGGTTTGCCGGTAATCATTGGAGCAGACGCCAACGCTCATCATGTCGTATGGGGAAGCTCCGACTGCAACACAAGGGGTGAGTTTTTACTTGACTTTATCCTTTGTAGTAAATTAGACGTAGTTAACGTTGGTTCAGAACCTACTTTTGTTGTGACAAATAGAAGGGAGGTACTTGATATAACGCTAGTAGACACTAGGCACTCAGATTTGATCAGTTCGTGGAGAGTCTCAAATGACTGCTCCTTCTCTGATCATAGGTATATTGAATTTAAGATAGGTATTCAGGGTAATGGGGTTACACCCCGGCGTAACAGAAGGAAAACAAACTGGGAGCAACAGCGATCTTTTCTCTCAGACTTTCTTTCAAACCCTCCTGTTATCAATGATAGGCAGGGTATTGATGTCGCAGTCGGTGCCCTAACAAATGCATTCGAACTAGCGACGTCGGAATCTTGCAGAGTAAACATCTGCCGTGGTAGGAGTAAACCACCCTGGTGGAACTCCGAAATTGCGGAAGCTAGAAAAACCTCCCGCAAACTTTTCAATGAGGCAAAAAGACTAGGTAACTGGTCAGCATATAAGGCCTCAGTTAATAGATTTAAAAATCTGATAAGAAATGCGAAGAAAGCGTCATGGAAATCCTTCTGTAGCGGCGTAGAAGGGGCTTCTGAGACGAGCCGACTTCGAAAAATCTTATCAGTGTCGCAAGTTGTACCAAGTTTCATTAAGAAACCATGTGGTAACTGGACTACCAGTGGACGTGAGACCCTTGAGGTACTCATGGACACGCACTTCCCTGGTTGTATTCCTCTAATAGGGGAACACTCAACCTGCTTAGACTGCCACCCGCAAAATTCAATCCCTATTAGCAGGGAAGGACTTTTGTGGGCTATAAAGAGCTTTGACCCGTTCAAATCTCCGGGTCCTGATGGCATTATACCTGCTGACCTGCAGCATAATGCGGATCTTGTAATACCATGGTTAACCCGAATATACACAGCATGTCTGTCATGGGCGTATATTCCGGAACTGTGGACTAGGTGCTCCGTTGTTTTTATCCCGAAAGGAGGAAAAACGTCGCACACCTCACCGAAGGATTTTAGACCTATCAGTCTGTCATCCTTCCTTCTGAAAACATTGGAACGGATAATTGATCTCCATATGAGAACAACAATTAATCCAAACCGACTCTCAACATCTCAACACGCATATACCAAGGGTAAATCGGTTGAGACGGCACTGCATATGCTCGTAGGATGTATTGAAAAATCTCTAGAGCATAAGGAATATGCATTGGTGGCGTTCCTTGATATAGAGGGGGCGTTCAACAACGTGAAACTGGAGGCCATAATTAGGGCTCTGGAGAGACTGGATGTTAATCAGTCGATTATTAGCTTCATTAGGAATTTACTGACCTATAGGGTCATCATATCCAATATGGGGCGGGCTACTGTCTGTAGGATAGCCAGACGAGGGACACCACAGGGAGGGGTGCTATCACCTCTTCTTTGGAACCTCGCCTTAAATTCATTGCTTACGGTACTGGACTCTATGATGTTCACAACCGTGGCATATGCGGATGACGTTGCAGTAGCTGTGTCAGGCAAACACCTGGACACTATATCGCAACGTCTGCAAACAGCGCTTAGACAAATTAGTAGGTGGAGCACCGAAGGTGGTCTAAGTGTTAATGCGCAGAAAACGGATCTTGTATTATTCACTAGAAGAAACAAGATTCCCACATTTTCGCTACCACACCTTAACGGAATGGAGCTTAAACTGTCTGACAGTGCGAAATATCTGGGTGTTATTCTAGATTACAAACTGTCATGGAACCCTAATGTACAATTTAGGGCAAACAAGGCTTTAATAGCCATATATACCTGTAAGAAAGCCATAGGTAAAAACTGGGGCATTAGCCCCGGAAATGCCTACTGGCTCTTCAATACTGTGATAAAGCCCATACTAATGTATGGAGCGCTAGTATGGTGGCCTGCACTAGGCAAGCCTACATACTGTAGTATAGTCAACAAAGTACTACGCACTTCAGCCTTGATGATCACAAGTGCCTTACGCACGACGCCATCAAAGGCTTTGTTTACAATGCTGCACTGGCTGCCAGCCGATCTAATGGCCAAACAGCTGGCCCTGAACTCGGCAGTAAGACTTAGTGCAGCCGGGACATGGAAATCGAAGTATTTCGGCCATGCGACTATTTTGGGATGTGTGCGCATATCGACTATCCCGGAAAATATTGATTATTGTGCACCCTCAGCCATGACGACTAGAAGGTTCGAAGTATCAACTTCAGGCACGTCATCCATGATGACACATGAAAGTCATCAAGAAAACGTGCTTGAGGTTTACACAGATGGATCTAAAACGGACATTGGAGTGGGGGGAGGCGTCTTCATTCCTTACTTTCAAATAAGGATGAGTTTTAGGCTACAAAATCATTGCAGCACTATTCAGGCTGAAATTTCTGCCATAAAAAGAGCGGCAAATTGGCTAAGGTATCACAGGATATATGGTAAAGATATCCAGTTCCGTACTGATAGCAAGGCTGCGATAAATTCCTTATCGGGCGTTTATACTACGTCCAGTTTGGTTCGTGAATGCCGGACATCTCTAGATGAGATGGCGAGACATTCCAACCTGGAACTCTTTTGGGTGCCAGGGCACGCGGGAGTGCCCGGAAATGAAACTGCGGACGAACTGGCTAGATCTGGAACCTACCTTAGGGACCAGGAGATAGATCAACTAGTCGGTGTTCCGCTAAATTGCTGTAAGGATAACATACAGCAGGAATTACTGGGGGCTGCGCAGACCAGATGGTCGAACGAGCCCACCTGCACGACCTCGAGGCTTCTATGGCCTCAGTATGACTGCAAACGTACTGCAATCCTGCTGAGAACCCCTCGAGGTCAAATAGGCACATTAGTGGCTGTGCTGACAGGGCATTGCATTATAGGTGCACACGCTAGGAGATTGAATCTACCGCATAATGACTTCTGTCGAAGTTGTCAGGATGAGGAGGAAGAGGAAACAGTGAAACACCTCCTCTGTCACTGTCCGGCCTTATCTATGGAAAGGGCGGCGCTGCTAGGCAGCTCGATATTACAGGACCTCACAGACCTATCGGGTTGCGATATAAACAGGATAAACTCATTTATCCGGCTCTCCGGTTGGTTTTTGCACCAAACCTAAAGTGGGGATCGGTAGGTATCTATCCTGCTCATCCCTCTTTCGGGCGTCACAACGGGACCTAAGGGACCCAAGTGAGTCGGCTTTTCCCCTTTTGCGTAGCCGGCGACCCGTGCAACCTAACCTAACCTAACCTAATAGAACAAAAAACAGCTCTTGCTGCCCACTATACCATGACAAATCATAAGCCGAGTTATAAAAATGTGAGAATTCTACAAGAAGAGAATAATAATATCAAGAGATTCATGTTGGAGATGCTACATATAATAAACGTCCCAATTGAGAAGAGATTAAACTACAAACAATAAACGGAGAAATGTGCTCACATATACAGACGAATAATAAATAAATATAAAAAATCAAAATAATTTTCAGTTTAAATGTTTGATTACAAAAGTTTGGATGCTGTGATAATTTAGTTTTGTGATAATTGTTTAATATTTTTCAAATCCCTGATGATGACTAACGATGTTAGTCGAAGTATTGGAACCTTTTTGAAAATAAATATACTAATTATTAATAAAAACTGATTCTCATTAATCAAAAGGAAGGAAGTTCTTTATTAATTTAGACCTTGAGCCAAAATAAGATAAGACTGTACCTCCTTCCAAAATTTTGTTAAAATATAAGTATCTAGTAGTTTATACGTGATGCGAACACAAATGAAAAACAGACAGATAGACAGAATGAATGAAATGAGTTGCTATTTTATTATATGTACACATATAGCCAATCTCTCAAAATAATAATCCTACAAAAATACTAACTTAAGTTCGGCCAAAATTAAAAAAAAGAAATTGTAAGCTAATTTTCTCCAAAAACTAAAAGAGATAACCTATGCATGTAAGCACATTTTTCATAGATATTTGCATGGTCTGCTTAAATTCAAAAAACCTTAACATTTGAGTTAAAACTAAACTTCTTATAAAATTTCCAAAAAATTATATACCCTGGGTATATAATTTTTACTCTAGGTATATAATTTTTAGGGGCTTACCCAGAAGGTCCGCTTTACAATAGGGGTCCTGATCGTTCGCAGTTCGATTCCTCTGCCCTGCCTCCGTGAAATTGTATTAAGATATCTTCAGCAGTTCATAAGATACCGAATAGTGTCCAAAATAATTCGTTTTCAAACCACTGTGCAATGTAAGAGGAAATAAGAATAAACTTACAGTACAAAAATGATAAGTGTCCCGATCACAGGCAGTTGTTATTAATATTTTGATATTCCATTAGCCCAGTGTTATTTCAAAATTATTTAACTTTTAACTTACATTGGTAAACAAATATTTAAAGAGAAGAAAAAATGCAACTATTAAATATTTTTTTCAGATTTTACACTGTCAAATATATGTTTTTAAAAATTTGAGATCTTTTATGTATTTGCCCGCTTAATTACCTAAAATATATTATTTTGCTGCTCAAACTTTGATAGTCTGATTGGGGCTTGTAAACTGCTAGAAATAATTCACTCTAGTTTGGTTATATTATATTCATGGGGTATTTTATCCCACTTCTACTTTATAAATCATTATTTTTTCTACTTTAGTTTTTTCCAGTCGGTTTCTATAAACGGATCCACATATTTTTAATATGATTTAACTTTCGATTTTGTGCTTAAGCATCCATAACTTGTTTGCACTTACGAGTATATAACAATCCTGTTCTACAGGGATACGATTTGTGATTTGTGAAAAATAGGTAAAGTTTGAACACAAGCTTTATAATTATAACTAACCATTATAATTATAAAGCTTGTATTCAAACTTTACCTATTTTTTCTCTTTAACGGAATATAATTTTGGAGCTGTGAGACTTGATTTGTTCCTTAAAATATTAATATAAACACCCTTGGTCAATATATCATCTGAAATCCTGATATTTTCTTTTTTTAAGAGAAGTAACACTCAGGCAATAAATGCATATATTAAATGTGTTACTTCCTTCGGAAAGGGATAGGAGTAGATAAGACAGATGGTTAGTGTATCACACTAAAGCTTCGTATCTGGCAACACTGCAATTGCACGTTATGATTATTTATAGAACAGTATTGCAGCGCCTCTGGTGCTATTAAGGCGAATTAGTTTGAAGCTAGCATAGCTAATTTATAATTATTTTACTATGTGGTAATACCGGCGAAGGAGGGCGCTGTGATATGCATTATTATAAAGAAAAATTAATACATATCAGTAAAATTGATGTTGCCACGACTGAGTGTTGAACTCGTGACCATTGCTTAGTAGTCAACGTTCTAAACACTTAAGCTACAGCACCCCCTAAACACAAAGTATAATACACATCTTTCAAAACGCCGCTGTGTGTATTGTTATTTTATTTGCTAATGCTTCCAGAAGCTTGTATTAACATTTTTGGGTCCATTATGGTAGTAAATCATCAGCTTCGTCTCGCTACCAATAATTACGTCATCCCAGCTCTCCGGAGGACAAGAAATGTGTTTATTATCAGATTGATCTTAATTCTCATTGTTTTGCACTGATATAACAGGTTTTATTTCTATCAGTTATAAAGGAACTACTATGGTTTTTAGCACATTTCGATCACTTCCATGTGAGATACTTACTCAACAGTCATAACTAATTGGAAGTACTTCTTCTACAGTGCTGGAATGTGGTTCATTATGAATATTTTTCAGTATTTTACTTTCAATTCACCATGAAACCTTTAGTTAATAATATTGGAAACTGTTCTGAGACAGAGATAGAACATTTTACCAATTTCTTTAGAGGATTTTAAAATCATTAAAACACACCAAATGAATAATATTTTTTCTAATTAATCTACCTGTCATTTTTTAACATTCATTTTGGCAACCAATTTGTTTATTGTTGTGTTTGAATGAAACAACATCTTTTTTAATTCAATAATTATATTTATTAAATTCACTGCTTAATTAATTAATTCTAACTATATAAAAATGCGAGTCATTCCACTCTTCCAGACAGTACTCTTCTCCCCTATCTAACATGTTATTTCCGGTTTCTTATGACAGAATAACAGTGATGCCAACATTTATAAAATTGAATTATTTTATAAATAAACTGTAAAAAACGCTTTACATGCAATACCATTCATTTTTTATTTGACCACATAGCGCCACTCCTGGAAGGTGTATGGTACCCACCTTTAAAATTTAAGTTCAGATATTCCTCTGCTATGCGCATGTGAAATTTTGGATCAATCGGCCTAGTCGTTTATAAATTACTAGGTTATTTCCAAAATATTTTGATTCTGTCCCACTGTGCAATGTTACGAAAACATTTTCTTGACAGCCGTAAAGCAGATATAGTTGTTTTGTTGTTGTTTTTGTCGCAATGTTTACAAATACTTTAAGAATTTTATGCGTCATTTTGTCGCAAACAAGCAAGCTAATGGGATTTACAAAAACAAAACGCAAGAAAATAAATTTCAATAATTACTTACTTTTTAGTTACGAAAACTTTTACTTGACATTTTGTTTTTTAAAACTTTCTCTTTAAACTTTTAATCTTATTCGATACCGTTATTATCGATATTGATTTATAGACTATAGAAAATATCGATTAATGCCATTCGCCAACAATATTACGAATAGGTTTTAAACAACTAAATAACAAATTGTAACAATAAAGCAAATTATGCCTTGAGTGAAACCCTCAGCTTCGTTTCATTGTTTTGGCTGCGAATAATGCTGAAGAGAGATATAGCGCTTTAGAAATTGCATTCAATTCTATTAGTGGCTAAAGAAAAATTGAGAAAATTTTATTTTAGACACTAAAAAAATGTAATGCATTTTCTGGACAGATAAGTACGTCCGTCTTCAGCATTTTTCGCATCTATCAACTTTGGGTAGTGTTAAGTTGTAAACATCGTCTATTTAACCAACCAAACGAGAATACGAGAAAAATACAAGAAAAATCACATTCTTCTATCGTCAGTTGGCGAGAACGAAGTCTACCAACTACCTTAAGCTTCCCTATTGTTTTGATATTTTTACTTTAATATTTACCGCCTTATTTTTGTTGTTGCTTCAGCCAATAAATTAATTAAAATTATGCTTTCCTCGAGAGAATAACACCAACTTAAGCTTGACTTGCTTTAAATTAAACATAAGACATCCACACATAAACAAATTCAAATTAATTCTTGCTAATTTTTATCACAAATATTCTCATAAGGAAGTCGTGCTCTAGATAAAACGCCTAAATTCATTATGGTTGACTTTTTTAATTTCCCTGCATCACATCGCTTTCTTCGCTTTATAACCTTATGTTCTTTTTTGAAACGTATTTATTCATTTGTAGGTTTTATTTAACTTTCATTAAAACGGTTTTATTCAAGTCAACTCACTTTATATTTAGTTATACTCGTACACGTTAAATAATATTTATTTAGATTTGTTTGTGCAATTGTATAAGCGTGTGCGCTTTAGAGCAATAAACCACACTTTTTGAAATATTTAATATGAATTCGCAAATGTTTGATTTATCATGCTGTTAATTATGTCACTAGCACATTCATACTTTTAAACACACATATAGTTAAGTTAAGTATAATAAAAGTATGACATCGAAATTAAATTATGAACATAAACCAAATTAAGATGGTATTTTCGGCTGTAAGGAATCTGAAACACTCTTCATTGAGATGTTTTCTAAATATGAAAAAAAAAAAATGTTTAATCAAACTTTATCGAACACTAACTACAAACTAGAATACTCTGATATTCGCTTCATAATGCAATATACAAGCAATCTCACTACTTACATTTCTCGGCTTATGGTCAAGGAGGACTAGGGTATTATTTTTTAATTTCTAATAAACTAAATGAGAATTATAAGATTGTAATTCTGAATACATTTTACTGGTCTAATATATTTATAAAAGTGTGACAAGTCAAACGATGTGTTAACCCGCATTCAATGTTAGTAGCTAACACACAGCACAGTACGCTCTAGGGTTTCCCTTGAATTTTTTGTGTTAGCGAGACTTACAACATTTTTTTTTTTTTTTATAAATTTTAAAATACTGTTTAGCCCAAGATATGTTTTGATATAACTGATTTTTGGAGGGGTTAGCCAACTATTTTGCTAGTTAAATATTTTTCTTTGCATACCCTAACACTGACAGTTTTTTAAACATACGAGATATGATAAAAAAATAACCGTCATTTTCAATTTTCGTGAGGTACGTACATATGTTCGATTTTCGCATTTTTTTTTAATGTTGGTACACATTTCTGTTATTTATAGTGACAATATCAGCTATTTTGGATTGTCAGTTTGTTTTTGACAGATAAAAAGGTTAGTCGTATTTTGGTGTGCTCTTCGATTTATTATTATTTCAAAAAATGGATCAAAGAAACTGTATTAAGTTTTGTGTAAGAAATGAAATTAAAAGTGCAAGGACATTATGGACAGTTATGACCATTTTGAGCAAATCTGGATCGTCGTTGACGATTTTCAACATCTCCTGAGCGATGTTCATGCGACGTTGTTTTTGCTCAAAATTTAGCAATTTTGGAAGAATCTTCGCTGCTGCACGTTTCATGCCTAAAACATCCGTAAAAATGGTTTGGAATGAGCCGAACGATATGCCAACATCGTCAGCAACCTCTCTAATAGTGATTCGATGATTATCCAAAATCATTTTCTTCACTGCTTCAATGTTTTCATCGGTTATTGACGGGCGACATCTTCTGGGCGTTCCTTACACCGCTTATACCACAATTGAACTTGTGTTCTGCTCATAGTAGACTCGCCAGACGCCACAGTCAACATTTCAAATGTCCTTGCACATTTAATTTAATTTTTTACACAAAACTTAATACAGTTTCTTTGATCCATTTTTTGAAACAGTAAAAAATCGAAGAGCACACCAAAACACGACTAACCTTTTTATCTGTCAAAAACAAACTGACAATCCAAAATGACTGGTATTGTCAACATAAATAACAGACATGTGTACCAACATTAAGAGAAAAATGCGAAAATCGAACATGTGTACGTACCTCACGAAAATTTTTTGATCATACCTCGTATATATGGGGCTTTCACATGAAGCCAATAATCAAAAGAAATATTTTTAGACAATCGTGCTTTACTAATTCTACTTTTAGTAGATATAAATGTGGGCATGCTATATTTTTTTTTTTTTTTTTTTTGTTTCTTGCGTGATGTATATTTGACGCTTTGAAATCTTTTGTCAAACTAAAAAAAAAGAAAAAATAATTTTTAAGCAGAGCCTTTGTTACACAGGTTCTGCGCAAGTGGCTACCCTGCCTTTATTAATCACGGTGCTATCGAATCCTTTTTGGAGTATGTAGCCAACAACTGAGGCGTTCTTTTTTACTTTTTTTTAACGCTGCTTTACAATAATTCATAAATTTTGTTTTAAAATTGGCTATGTTTCGATGGGGCTTGAGGGAGAACCGTTATAATTGTTTACCTAATTTTTCTTCAATTCGCTTTTTTTATAGGTTGTCTTTAAAGTGGCTAACAAAAATATTAATACTGAAGTAAGTTTAAATTATACCACCTATTTGTGGAAAATCCTTTTACTTTTTAACTTTTTTCAATTCAGACTGTAACTTTTTAACGAAAAGCGGTATCAGAACACAACTTGAAACTATTTTATTCTAAATTTTATCAAAAATATATCCAATGAAAATATTAATCCACTCATTAATAAGTACACCACGCCAAAAATACTAATTTAAGGTCGGCCAAAATTAAAACAAAAAAAAAAAAAAAAGAAATTCTAAGCCAATTTCTCCCAAACTAAAAGAAATAATCTGCACATGTAAGCACATTTTTTAATAGTTATTTCCTATGTCTACTTAAATTTAAAAAAGTTTAACATTTGAGTTAAAAAATAACTTATGAGATTTTTTTATGAGATTTTAAAAAAATTATATGCCCACATAACTAATTTTGGGGGCTTACCCAGGAGCCCTCTCTTACGCTAGAAGACCGGCCTTTCGCAGCTCCACTCAGCAACACGTCTGCTTTACCTCTGTAATTGTTTTGTTTTTAATTTAAAATTTAATTGCAAAATTAGAGTTACATATATACGGACGTAGCAAAAAGTTTTGTTTGTCGGCATCACAATTTAGCTATAAAAAGACATTTTAAATGATGAAGCCTAAAATGTTATTGACAAGAAAAATATTAATACATTATTTAAAACGAAATTAATTAAATAAGAGATAATGACTCTTATAAAAACATAAATATTCAATGGGTGTTTAATTTCTGCTATAAATGCAATGCAATATAACATAATAGATAATAAAAAAAATTAATGGAATTTTTAAAAAATTCTGGTTATCCCGAATTTTTATATTTTTGAAATAATTAAAATTGTTGACGTTCTATAAAAAGCACAAAGTTGACAAAATACAGAGATGTATATCTTTGTTATATGCATCTCTGTATTTATATACATCTGATATAAAAAAATATATTTTGTTTATATTTATACTTAAAACTTTAAAAAGGACTGTACATTTTTTTTTGATTAAGGTAATTATTAAAAGTCATGAAATGTTAATATGTACTCGAGCAACATACATCAAGGTTATCCATATCAAAGTTAACACCACCTTTGAACACTTGTGATAATTAATGCAATAAAAAAATATTCAAATGTTCAATATTAAAAATCGCAATGCACCGCGCAATCATGTCTACCCAACAAAGTTAGGGTTGCTACTAGATTAGTATTAACTAAAAACGAATGTTGGAAGAAAACAAATAAACAAAAGTAGCTAACCGAAGGTTGGCTGAAGCAATAACAAATATAAGGTGGTAAAATAATAAAGTAAAAATATTAAATTAAAGGGAAGCTTTAGGTATTCCCTTTCTGAGTTTGGTTGGTTAAATAGATGATGCTTAGTAATAAACACTACCCAAAGTAGATAGATACGAAGAGTGCTGATGACGGACGTATCTGTCTGGAAAATGTCCATTCCGCGCTGATGTTGTATAAAAATTCAATTTTTCCTTTTTTAGGGTTCCGTACACAAAGTGTGAAAACGAAACCCTATTGTTTTCGCTACAATGTCTGTCAGCGCATTTTATCTGTGGAACCGTAATAGGTAGACTCTTGAAATTTTCACAGATGATGTATAGTTGTTGCCGCTATAGCAACAAATACTAAAACTTATAGGGTGTTCTGATAGAGAGGTATTATTCACGAATATGTGCCTATTTATTGAACTGTAGGAGGCATAGACTCAAGATTTAAAAACAGTAATTGAAACTTAGCTCGCTATATAAACAAGTATAAAAAAATAAACCTAAAAATTAAAGGGTGTTCCGATAGTAGTGTGATTTGCATGTATAAGGCCTAAATTTTGAACCATAATAGGTAGGCGCTTAAAATTTTCACAGAAAGTATATAACTGTGACCGCTATACTATAGGGTGTTCCGATAAGGAAGTGTTATTCACGAATATGTGCTTATTTCTTGAACTGTAGGAGGAATTCACTAAAAATATGCAAGCACTAAATTAAAATTAGTTCGCTATATAAACAATTCAAAAAAAATAAACCTAAAAATTAAAGGGTGTTCCGATAGTAGAGTGATTTGAATGTATAAGGCCTAAGTTTTGAACCATAATAGGTAGACTCTTGAAAATTTTACCAAAGGTGTATAACTATGGCCGCTATACAAAAAAATATTAAAACTTATAGGGAGTTCCGATAGAGAGGTGTTATTTACGAATATGTGTTTATTTCTTACAAACAGTAATTAAAACTTAGTTCGCTTATTAACAAGTCTAAAAAAATAAACCTAAAAATTAAAGGGTGTTCCGGTAGTGGTGTGCTTTGTATGTGTAAGGCCTAAGTTTTGAACCATAATAGGTAGACTCTTGAAAATTTTACCAAAAGTGTATTACTCGGCCACAATAGCAAAAAATACTAAAACGTAGGATGTTCCAAAATTGACGTGTTATTTACGTTTATGTATTTTTTGAGCTGTAAGAGGAAACCATTTACAATTTGCAGACTGTAATTAAAACTATGTTTGTTTTATTAACAAGTATACAAAATTGAACTTAAATATTAAAGGGTGTTCCAATAGTGAAGTGATTTGCATGTATGTATATATCCTAAGTTTTGAATGAATAGGTGGAATCTTGAAATTTTTACAGGAGGTGTATAACTATGTCCACTATAACAAATAATAAAAATTAAAGGTTTTTCCGCCAGTGACGTGATTTGCATGTATAAAGCCTTATTTCTTGAAATTTTGTACAGAAGATGTGTTGCCACGGCTGATATGACAATTACTAAAAATTAAAGGGTGTTCCAACAGTGACATGTTTTTCACTTATATAGACTTATTTTTTAATCGCAATAAGTAGACTCTTAATATATTTATAGAAAGCAAGTTGCCATGGCCACTATAATGAATAATAAAATTAAAGGGTGTTCCGACAGTGACAAGATTTTATAAACCGTAATAGATACCCTCGTGAAATGTTTACAGTAGATGTGGTACTTCGGCCGCTATAACAAATACTTAAAATTGAAGTGTGTCCATTAGTAACGTGTTTTTCGCGAATATTACCTTATTTTTTAACCGCAATAGGTAGGCTCCTGATATTTTAATAGAAAGTGTATTACCATGGCCGCTATAAAATCAATTACATATTAAAATTTAAAGGGTGTTCTAATTATGATGCAATTTTCGCGAATATTACTTTAATTTTAAAATTTAAGGGTGTCCCATAAGACATAAAGAAATAAACAGCTGGAATTTTTAAATTATACTGAACATAGTACGGAACCCTACGTGTGTGAGTGTAACTCGCACTTGACTAATTTTTTTATTTTAATATTATAACCTAATTTGTAATTTAATTTATTCTTTCTTACAGAAAATAAAACGAACTTGAACTTGACTTCAAATTTCTTCTGTATGTAAAATAAATCCCAGTAAAAATATACGGATTAATCCATAATCGAGCAATAAAGGAGTAATGACTTGTTCATCCATTTGGAGTAATAAGCGAGTTATCGAATTTTTTTTGTTTTGTAGTTTATGCCTCGCTTAATACTCCAAATAGATCAATGAGGGATGTATCAGTTCGTTTTTGTTTTTTTTTTTTTTTTTTTTTTTCTTTGACATAACTGTCAAATGTTGATGTTTTCGTTTTGTTTTTCTATTTAGTCAGTTTAGTTTTAAAAAGTAAAAGACGTGTTATTAAAAAAAAGCGCAAAAGTACGGGTATAGTTACAAATTGTTAAAAATATGTCAAAATTTAGTTTCTAAATTTGTATTTTATATGAAATTTTATGCTCTTTTAGGAGACCAAAACGATTACTCCCTTTGCGCTATTTTAGGAGACCAAAACGATTACTCTCTCTGTCGTCATTTTCAAGATCAAAGGGAGTACTCCATAAGGAGCTTAAAAGGAGTACTTGTGTCTGCGAACATGCTGTGTTAAAAATCCAAGTTTAATGGAGTAATAGATTACTCGCAAAGGACCGCTCCAAGATTACTCTTTGGATGATCCTATTTTTTACTGGGATAGTTCGAATAATAAAATTTCAAATATTCAATATTAAAATATTTTTTTAAATACGAGTAATTGAAAGTCATTAGAAATCATGCAGCAGTTTTCTTATTTGCCTGCCAATAATTCCAGGTCAATCAAAATAGAATCCTATTTGATATTATTTGTCCATGTAGAGACACGGATTCTGCCTGAAACTTAAACGTGAGAAAATTTAAATATGACATTAATAATAGGAATCCAATTTATAGCAACTGGTTACTACAACGCAAAATTCCAGCTCTTAGGGTTGCGAATAATTATTCCAAAATTATGCAACTTCAAAAGATAAAAAAATGGCCAACTAATCAAAAGAAGTTGTTGTTGTTGTTGTTGCAAAGGGTATTTCAAAGAAATTATTAATAAAGTTGAATATGACACCGCCCAAGAAATCGTATTATTCTGAGCGACAACTAGTACTCACGTAAATTGGCTAAAAAATAGAAATTATCTTAGTACCCATTGTTCGGGAAACATACCGTTAAGACCACCAGATCTTAATAAAAACAATAAATTAGCTAACCAACATACAAAATACTCCGGCAACAAACATGATAATCGAATTTATTCTATTGATGTCGAAGAGCTTCTGACTGACAAAAGAAGAAAATCAAAAGAGTAACACTCATGTAGATATCCTCGACTTTAAAACAGACTAAAAGAAGTCACGAAATGGCTAAGAAAACTGCTGCAATACCTGGAAAAATATTAAGAAAGGATTGGCGCCAGGTCCCAATTGGAATAATCAATATTGCGTAATATGATGATAATATTGAAAAGAGCAATTATTTTTGTGAGACATTTAAAAAAATGTATTAACCCGTAAATGGTGAAGCAGCAATTTTCCTTAGATTTGGCTTAGGAGATATCGAAAAACCCAGACAAAGTCTATGGTTTCCACAAAACATATAACAAGATAGTAATGGAATTTTCCCCTAATTTTAAACGAGAAAGAATGCATGCCGAATCATCAATTCGGATAATGAAGACAGCACCGAACTAAAAAGACTTTTGAGGAAAAATAATAGGTTTTTTAGCTGTTTATGGCGTGTCTCTCGCGTTCGACAAATATGCAAGAAGTGCTAATTTACAAGTTAAAGCAAGACTTGCCCGAAAGTTTCTCTAAGTTGTTAAAAAATTAGGTATCTTGTCGTAAGTTTATACTTAACTAGTTATGTCCGCTACTTCGTCAGCGCCTTTGCAATATTTTTTTCGATTTTGCTTTGAAAGCAATTTACTCTAAAGACCCTTACATTTTTATTTCCGCCTTAAAGTATGCTGCATATCAGTTTATGTATTTTTTACTTTACGTAGTATAAGGTAAAGTATAGTAATCATCAAAAAAATCGAGGTCGGGATTTTGACGGATTTATACGTTTAGAGGTCTCCTGAATCAATTTTTACTATTTTCGCGATGATGTCTGTGTATGCCACTATTTTTGTGGAGTTTGTACAGGTCATACCGTTTGACATATCAAAATGAAATTTATTATGTGCCTTGGGTATATGGAGATATACAGCTGTATAGTTTTTGGGTATAATCGGGAAGGGGCAAGGGGAAGTTTGCTTACCCCAAATTTTGTGAACGCTCTACAGGTCATACCATATGACATATTAAAACGAAATTTGTTATGTAGCTTTGGTTTATGGAGATGAAGAGCAAAATAAATTTTCGGCATAAGCGGGAAGGGGCAAGGGGTAGTTTACCTAACACCCCATATCGAAAATATTTTTTTTTCGATTCGAATATAGTTTGAACTTATATTTTTTATGTAATATCTCATGTTATCTCTGTTTCCATTTGGTAAAGTTGAGTGTAGGCCACTTCAGTTTTATTATTATATAAAAAGTAAAGTATTCATATCCAGTTAATTCAACTGCGTACTTTCACTAATTTTTCTTCACTTTCAAAGATATTTTTACGGAAAAAAATATCCTATATTGGGACCAGGATACTTAGGTATCTCCTCACCAAATTGTGTTAAAATCCATTCAGTAGTTTTTCCGTGATGCGAACGCAAAGAAAAGCATACAGGTAGACAGATAGACAGACAAACGGAAATGAGTTACTATTTTATTATATGTATAGATTAATAAGATTCCATAAGATTTTAAGCCAGGGTTTCCCCGGGTAGTACGCTCGAACCCATTTCATACTTGTTGTACACTTCGGATATGCCAACTTATAACCGAGTCCACAAATTGACATATGCTGACGCCACAGCTTACTTAAGTATTCCCGAAAGTCCCTTTCGATATTCACAAGACCACATACTCAAATTAGGTAAATAGCTGAAAAAAATGGAGAATAAAGGTGAGGGGAATGAACAAAATGTACTCAAATAATGTTCACAATTCACGGAGACTCAAGGGCCCATATTCGTACAAATTTCCGCCCGGAGGAATTAATTGTCATTGTAGTTTATGTTCCTACGTTTTGCGCAGTGCTATGTTGGGGGCACCAGACGCCAGAATTCCTGGAACCTTAATCTGAAAGAACAGGTCTGTGAAATACAGGGTCGTTCGAGGCCCAACTACTGCCTAAGTGACTGGTACCACGGTAACCACGGGAACCAGTAGCCCAACAGAGACCCGCCCCTCTCTGTTTCTGATTGTTGGTTAAGTCCCGTTCGGGGGTACATGTGGTGGCTGTGGTTTGAATCGATATATTCAGAGATGGTTCACGGTTGACAACTGTGCTCTTACTCTCTCAACAGAAGGAGTTGGATGGTCTTCTACCCATAAACAAGAGTTTAGAGCATGAGTCCCGGCTTGCCATGTTTATATAAATTGCTACTAATTGTGACTGTGCAGTGCATTTTTAGTGCGATGTAATAGCACCTATTTACACCCGTCTTCCTGTCGTATTGCAAGCTGTACTGCACAATGAAGGTGAACACCTTCGGATAAAGACCAACACGGCAAGGTGCTGACGTTAATCTTGATCACTTAGTAAAAATATCTATATGATACATCAATTTTCAGAACTCAAATACCTCGGTGTATATCTCTATTAACACAAATAAAGTTGAGAATAGTCCCACTAAACTGGGTTATTGTCATAAGCTTTACCTCTAGCTAAAATTGCAAATTTCTACTGTACAATTTGATCCTCTAGCAATATGAAGTTCTGCTATTCCTAAACTACAAACTTGGTAAAATTCAGGGTTTCAAAATAAGTTTCCACAAAAAGCTAAACGTGCCTTTGGTTAAATAAGAAAACACGAAATATGTGTCAACATATTTAAAGAAGTTCGAATAACACACAAATGTTGCTGGTCGATAACATCGTAGTTACATTCGACTAAAGAGGAGGGTATTGTCTATTTTTGGCCGAACACCCGAAAAATTAATTCACTGGGTGGATGTATTCAAGTATAGTTTACATAAGATGTGATTAGATAAATAAATGAAAAAAGAAGAATTTAATATGATCCACAATAAGACTCAGTTCAATTGAGGAAAATGGTGAAGGTGTCTCTTACTTGAATACTCGCGAATTTCTCTTGCACGCTTCACTTAATGGTTTAATCAGCTTCAAGGTCATGACATGGCCTCTTTTCATGTGCTGTGTATCATGTACCATAGCCAGTTAAGAGAAATACAAACGAACTGCAGAAAAAAATGTTTTGTTTGTGCGCTCAAAATATAAAAGACATTTTAATTGATGAAGACATTATTGACAAGAAAAATATTGACACGTTTCTATAACGAAATAAAATTAATAAGAGATAATGACTTACAAACATATAAATATTCAGTGTGTGTTCAGTTGCTGCTTGAAAGGAAATCAAGTAAATAAAAATCCTTCAATAAATTGCTAGTCACTACGTTTTATTACATTTTGATAAAAGAGAAGAAGTTGTTAAGCTTTCGAAATTCTTTAAACGATACAAAGTTGAAAAAATATATGAAAAATATTTTTTAGATGGGTGTATATTAATAGGAAATTCTATAAATAGAGATTCTAAAAGAATTCTTTTTAATTTTAAAAAGTTTTAAAGAACAGAAAATGTTAACAAGTACGGAAAAAATATAAATCAAGGTGAACCAAATCAAAGTAAAACCCGCTTTTCAATGCTTGCGATAGTTAAAGCAACAAAAAAAATTAGTCAAGTGCGAGTTAGACTCACACACTCAGGGTTCCGTACTATGTTTAGTACAACTTTAAAAATTCAAGTTGTTCGTTTTTCATGTCTTATGAGTCACCCTTTAATTTTAAAATTAAACTCATAATTGCATCACTGTTGGAACACTCTTTAAATTTTAGTAATTTTTGTTATAGCGGCCATGGTAATATACTATAGAAATATACATGAATCTACCTATTGTGGTTCAAAAAATAAGGTAATATACGTGAAAAACATGTCACCCTTTAGATATTAGTAATTGTTACAGTAGCCGAAGTACAACATCTACTGTAAACATTTAAAGAGAGGTAGACTATTACGGTTCAAAAAATAAGGCTATTTACGTACAAATCATGTCTCTGCCGGAACACCCTTTAATTTTGTTATTTGTTATAGCGGCCATGGCAATTCTCTTTCTATGAATATATCAAGAGTCTCCCTATTACTATTACAAAAATAAGTTACTATACGTGAAAAACATGTCACTGTTAGAACACAATTTAATTTTTAGTAATTGTCATAACGGCCATGGCATCACATCTTCTATACAAACTGAAAGAGTCTACTTATTACGGTTTAAAAAATATGTCGTTTTACATGCAAAACACGTCACTGTCGACAAAACTATACATTTTTATTGTTTTTATAGGGGTCATAGTAATACACCATTTGTGAAAATTTCAAGAGTCTATCTATTATATCTATTATATCTATTACAGTTTAAGATATAAATACATATTCGTGAATAACACCTCTATATCGGAACACCCTATAAGTTTTAATTTTTGTTGCTATAGCGGCCATCGCTATACACCTTCTGTGAAAATTTCAAGAGTTTACCTATTATGGATCAAAACTTAGGCCTTATACAGGCAAATCACACCACCATCAGAACACTCTTTAATTTTTAGTTTTATTTTTTTATAGTTGTTTATATAGTGAACTAAGTTTTAAATACTGTTTGTAAATTTCAAGTGTATCCCACCTACAGTTCACGAAATATGCACATATTCGTGAATAACACCTCTCTATTGGAACACCCTATAAGTTTTAGTATTTCTTGCTATAGCGGCAACAGCTGTACATCATCTGTGAAAATTTCAAGAGTCTACCTATTACGGTTCCAGAGATAAAAGGCGCTGACAGACGGACAGACATTGTAGCGAAAACAATAGGGTTACGTTTTTACACTTTCTGTACGGAACCCTAATAAATGGAAAGACATTAGAAATTCTGCAGCAATTGACAAAGCTCGAGGATTTCTATACATATATTTTACATGTTTGCATAACATCAATATAAATCAAATATAATTATATTCGCTTTTTTTTTCAAGCAATTAAAATTAATAGTAAAATGTGTATTTATTTCTACAACACAGACGAAAAAATATATAAGTATGTATTATTAGTAGATATGTATTTCAAATAATAAAAAATATACTAAAATCAGGGTTCAGAATTTTTCATTTTGCATAAATGAGATTTCTTAAATTTTATTTATTATTTATTTATTTACAAAATATTTTACAAATTATTTCATAAAATACACAATAATAAAAACACGTAAAAGTGCTATATTCGGCCGTGCCGAATCTTCTATACCCTTCACCACGGTGATTTTATTTATACAGACATGTACAGCATTATCCATATTGTAAAGAAATAGAAGACAAATGAAAACAAATACCATTTGCTACAATTGTCGCCGTATTGTCAGCTACTTAATAATAATGAAGCCGACAGCTACATCGTAAACTCTGACATTGTTGTAAAAATACTTATTTTGCTTTTATAAAATTAAAAAACTTTTTCAAAAACTTTTAAATATTTCCTCCAATACTTTTTGTTTGTATATGAATTCGTAATTTACAATTTTGTGACATTTTCTTTTGTTGAATAAAATACAGATTAGCCTAAGTTGACGACAGCCACAACGGTGGTCATGTAGCCATGTAGCTTTGCTGGCTTCAAAAGAATCGTTTACCTATAAACGTGTGTATTTTATTTTTGACAGTTTGTAGTCGGTATCCTGATGATGTCTATGTGTTTAATGCACCTAGGTTTTAAAACAGAGATATCATATATTAAAAAATCAAACGCATTTAAAATAAAAATCAAACGCATTTAAAAAAATATGTTACTCTATATAAACACATACATACATATGTATAATCTTAAAATTAATTATATATTATGTTACAGTCATGATTTTCACTTTCAAAGAAATATTGAAATTTTTGTTTTAATATTTCGAAAATTGTGTGTAAAAATAATTTTTAAAAAATTTTTTGTAAAATTTTATTCGAAAATTTTTTGGAAAATTTTTAAAAAAAATTTTTTTTTGAATATTTTTCTGTAAAATATATTTTTGAAAATGTTTTGTAAATTTTTTTGTAAAATTTTTTTTTTTGTAAATTTAAAAAAAAAAATTTTTTTAAATTTTATTGAAATTTTTTTTGTTAAATTTAGGACCTTTCTGCAGTCTTTATTGAGTTGGAATGGTGAGACTAAACCAAAAAAAAATCCTTACAAAAAAAAAAATTTCCTCATATTGACACATGGGGGTCCTTTTAACTGCTCCTATTTATCAGTGGGTACCCTGTGGGTCCATTGGCTACCTCTATGTGTATTGCTTTCTATTAATGTCACTAATACAAATCAAAGCAGAAAAACCCTACCAATCTAAAAACAAACAAAAATCGCCCCTCGCAAGGGGTTATTGATCCCCCGAGATCTGTATGCACTCCTTGCGATCTACCTGTCGCAGTCTAATATTTATTTGAGAAAAAAACGCAAAACAGAAACATTAAAGCTGAAAAAAATTTAAAAAAAACCTGAAAAAACGTGAAAAAATATAGGTGGGCGTGGTTTTTGGCCCGTAGCCTCCAAAGGAATGATCCGATGTTGCTGAATTGCAATACCAAAATTTTCGAAACTATGCCTGACAGATTGGTGAGCTTTGTATCTCTTCTGGTGCCTTGGCAAATGACATTACCACACTAACACAGACAGACGGACATCGCTTAATCAACTTCTCTATGTATAAGGATCCAGAATATATATACTTTATGGGGTCGGAAATGAATATTGTAGAAATTACACACGGAATGACAAACTTATATATACCCTTTCCACCTGTGGTGAAGGGTATAAAAATACATACATGCGAATGCTTAATGCAAACATTTTTCATTTATGAAAAATTAACAAAATTGTAAATGAGCAGTTAATGAGCATTTCGATACTCTGTCTAGAATACTCTTTGGTGTTTGGCATGCTTTCGATAGTAGATCTGCATTTGAGATGGTGCGGGGCCAGAAAATGCAAAGTATTATTCTGAGTTAGCTGTTGACGATAGTCTGGAGTCTATAATAATACTGCGACTGATTTCTCAGGTGTACACCAGAGACCTGCATGATTACGATTCAAACGGCAACATTATCATTTTCTAAAATGAGTATTGAACATTAAAAAAATTAATGATGTTAATGCATGATTCATATAAATGAGACTGTTGTTAACATATGCTTGTCACTGCTTGCAATCTCTGTTTATTCCCATGATTCACAAAAGCAATGAATTAGTTTGAGTGGTTTGAGTGGTTCGTAAAAGAAGCTGATGACAAATGTGTATAGTTTTACAGAAGATTTTTATTCTCATATGAGAAAAATTATTATATTTTTATTTATTTATTAATGATTATATAAAACATTAAATGAATTTATATAACATAAATATAAGAGTAGAATAATTTAGGCCTTTAATTAATTATTAATTAATAATTTAATTTAAAAATGTAGAGACGTATTTTTTTATTTTATTATGTACATATTTACATAAGTATGTATATACAGTATACGTACCTATCTATCGAAAGAAAATAAGAAACGGAAGTTAAGAATAAAAAATTTAAAAATTCGTCAATATATAAATAAATATATGTAATGGGTGATTTTTTTGAGGTTAGGATTTTCATGCATTAGTATTTGACAGATCACGTGAGATTTCAGACATGGTGCCAAAGAGAAAGATGCTCAGTATGCTTTGACATTTCATCATGAATAGACTTACTAACGAGCAACGCTTGCAAATCATTGAATTTTATTACCAAAATCAGTGTTCGGTTCGAAATGTGTTTTATCGACAAATTTTGTTCAGCGATGAGGCTCATTTCTGGTTGAATGGCTACGTAAATAAGCAAAATTGCCGCATTTGGAGTGAAGAGCAACCAGAAGCCGTTCAAGAACTGCCCATGCATCCCGAAAAATGCACTGTTTGGTGTGGTTTGTACGCTGGTGGAATCATTGGACCGTATTTTTTCAAAGATGCTGTTGGACGCAACGTTACGGTGAATGGCGATCGCTATCGTTCGATGCTAACAAACTTTTTGTTGCCAAAAATGGAACAACTGAACTTGGTTGACATGTGGTTTCAACAAGATGGCGCTACATGCCACACAGCTCGCGATTCTATGGCCATTTTGAGGGAAAACTTCGGAGAACAATTCATCTCAAGAAATGGACCGGTAAGTTGGCCACCAAGATCATGCGATTTGACGCCTTTAGACTATTTTTTGTGGGGCTACGTCAAGTCTAAAGTCTACAGAAATAAGCCAGCAACTATTCCAGCTTTGGAAGACAACATTTCCGAAGAAATTCGGGCTATTCCGGCCGAAATGCTCGAAAAAGTTGCCCAAAATTGGACTTTCCGAATGGACCACCTAAGACGCAGCCGCGGTCAACATTTAAATGAAATTATCTTCAAAAAGTAAATGTCATGGACCAATCTAACGTTTCAAATAAAGAACCGATGAGATTTTGCAAATTTTATGCGTTTTTTTTTTAAAAAAAGTTCTCAAGCTCTTAAAAAATCACTCGTTATATATACATATGTACATATACAGGGTGGACCAAAAAAGACTGAAGGATTAAAAATATATGTTATATGTTTTTTGTGTTTAATATTTTTTTTTTTTTTTTGTCTTTTGCAGGTTATTTACTGGTTTTTGGAGATAAATCATGGCGTTAAATCATTGAATTTTTTTATTCTTCTGGAATAGCCAGAGAAAATGATAACTTTTTAAACAATCTTATAATGAGCGATGAACCTCATTTCCACTTAAATGGCTAAGTTAACAAACAAAACTGTAGCTTTTGGGGCACTCACAATCCTAGGGCATTACATCAGCGTGAATTACACCCCGCCAGATGTACTGTTTGGTGCAGTGTTATGGCTGATAAAATTATCGGTCCATATTTTTTCGAAGATGTGGATGGTCAACCAGAAACGGTTAACGGGACTCTGTATAGGACTATGATAGAAAATTTTTTGCGTCCACATGTTGAGAATAATCCAAACATATGGTTCCAGCAAGATGGAGCAACTGCGCATACAGCAAGAGCGACAATGGAACTTCTTCATAACATTTTTGGTGAACGAATAATTTCCAGAAATTGTGATGTTGCTTGGCCACCACGTTCACCAGATTTGACTGTTCCAGATTTTTTTTGTGGGGCTATTTGAAAGGACTTGTGTATATCAATAAACCTCAAACAATTTAAGAGCTTAAGCAGAACATTCAAGCAGAAATAAGGAACTTGGAACCAGAAACTCTAGGGGCAGTAATGGAAAATGCGGTTAAAAGAGCCAATTTTTGTTTGCAAGAAAATGGACACCATTTGAGAGATGTTATATTTCACACTTAGATGTAAAAAATTTCCATGAATTAAATATTTAAAAACAAAAAAAATTAAAAACAAAAAAAATACAGTTATTTTTAATCCATCAGTCTTTCTTGGGCCACCCTGTATTTGCACTTATAAAAGTAACAAAATTAAATAAAATAAAAAAGTAAATGAAATTACCTATTAGTCATATTTATCAACTGAATTCGGGAAAAGTAAATTACTTACAGTTTTCGAACCAAAGCGATTACGCTTTTCTGTTATGATGTTACCTGCGGATGAAAACGCGCGCTCGAATTGTTGTGCAAGTTTGTGTTAGTTTTACGAAGTTTATAAATACCTGCTGAAAGAAATACTTTTAGAGCAATTTTATATACCTATATGTCTATTGTAAACAATTTACGCAAACTTACAAAAAATGTGTGTAGGTAAATCACTCTACGTGGAAAAGATGCAAAAAAATATCTGGTATTTACAATCTTTTTCGTTATAAATAATACACATATTTTGAAATCTTCTTTTGAAAACTAATTTTTCCAAAACCTTTTTGAAGAATATATTTTTTAATGATACCTACATACATATCGCTAGCTAAAAAACAAACAGAAATGGAATTTTACAGAAGAAGCAAAAAACTTTGTAAAATGAAAACTAAACTATACCATACGTCTCTTTGTTTTTTGTTAATAAAAGCGTAGAAGTGTGAAACTTGGTCAAGACATGTAGTTTAATGGCATTCATAAAATCAATGAAAAACTCGTTTTTGATTTTTTGAATAGTTACACCTTACAAGACAGTAATTTATGATAATCTTAAATTGTTTTTTCATTATATAGGACACAAATTTTTGGTGAGCCAATGGAGAATTTAGTTAATGAACAAAATTGTAGGTATTAACACTTTTGTCTATTTTGATTTTTCTTTATCCACACTACTAGGTATTTGTCAATAGGTACTTATTTTGTTTTTTCAAATAGAAAAAATAATTACTTTATTTGTCGAAGAACTCACAATTTGTTTGCCTTACTATAATTTTCTCATTTAATTTATTAAATATTTTTGCAAAAATAGAATACGAGTACATGTACATGAATTCCAGGAATACTTACAATTTCTTAACCCTTCGAATTTGATGTTTATTTGTGTATGCATATATCCCATTTGTAATAGGTAAAAGAATTTCAACGAATGTAGCAAATCCAGTTGGGCTATTACTTCACACGAAAAAGTTTGCATATAAAAACAGAAATGTCTTGCACCCATATGCAAAGAATTTTTTTAACATAAGCTAAAAACTGTTTACCTGTACTTTCAACATAGACTTTTAAATTTTCTCATTAACAATGAATTTTTCATAAAACTCTTTTACAAAAAAGTATATTTTCTGTTAAGTACTTCTGTATATGAAAGTATTTTAAATAATTCTTGCAAAAAAACCGACTTCAAAACAGACAAACTTAAAATCATGTTTCTTTAAGACGGTAACTATTGCGACACCCTGTAATTTCCGAATTCAAATTTTATACTAGTTATAGCGGTCGTAGCAATAGAGGTTCATTGTAAATTTCAACAGTCTGTATGTAAGGGTTTAAAAGTTTGGTTATATACATCAAATTACATAAACTATTGCGACACTCTGTAATTAATTTATAATTTTAAATATTTATACTTATTATAACAGATATAGTAATGGACATTCTGTATAATTGTTAAGTGTTTATCAATAACTGTTTAAAAGATAGGGTCGTATATATCAAATGACGTCACCTATTGGGACACCCTTTAAATTCAAATTTTAAATATTTATACTTGTTATACTAGACATAGTAGTGAACATTCTGTCTATTCTTCAAGTGTTTGTCTATAACGGTTCCAAAGATGAGGACATAATGGTTAAATTGCATCAATAATGGGGACACCCTTTAATATGGATCCAAATTTTATACTTGTTGTAATAGCGGACTAAGCAATGTAGGTTCTTTGTAAATTTCAACTGTCTATCTATAACAGTTGAAAAGTTTGGCCATATATATTACTTTTACATTAACTATTGGGACACCCTTTATTTTCCAAATTCATATTTTACAGTTGTTATTTTAGCGGACTTAGCAATACAAGTTCTTTGTAAATTGCAACTGTCTGTCTATAATGGTTCAAAAGTTTGGCCATATATATCAAAATAAACCAACTAATGGGACACCCTTTAATTTCTAATATTAAATATTAATACTTATTATAACAGACATAGTAACGAACATTCTGTGCAACTTTCAAGTATTTGCCTATAACGGTTCAAAAGATAGTAGGAGAATAAAGGTGAAATTAAGTCACCTATGGGGTCACCCCTTAATTTTTAATTTTATTTTTTAATTAATTTTTGTTATTGGGAGCTACAGTGATACGCACTTTTTTTTAATTTTAAGTTGGTGACCTATAAAGTTCATAATACACGTAAAAAACATGTATGTTGTATGGGGACACCCTTTAATTTTTAATATTTTGAACTTCTTTTAAAATGGGACCAATCTGTAGCCAATTTTTAAAATCGGTTCAGAAATGACCGAGTTCTGAAGGCACAAACATACAAAAAAAAGTAGCACACAGACGATTATTATACCTCCTTAGGTATAATAATCTTAAAATAATAATTATTTTTCATAAAAATTGAACCCAACTACCACTTTCTTTAAATATGTACATCTCGTACATAGATGTTTCAAGATTTTTATTAACAGAATTGCAGCCCTAAACAGCAGCAAGAAATTTGTACACTCTTTCGCTAACATCACATATAAAACAAGGGTGTGTTAATATTTAGTAGTCAATTGTTAGACAGTTAACACTGCAAGCAGTGTTAAAAGACAGAACAAACGCAATTTAAATGTGAGTGGACAGCGAGAGTGTATCAACTCATGCAGGTCTCTGGTGTCTATGGGTGTACACCCATAGTTGTGTTCAAGCTGATTTTACTAATTTTCCATATTGGGGCTAGCATGTCAAAGGACGATCTTGCCATGCTGATTCTTCTATCAATATCTGATCCCGAATTGACTCCTATATGGAGAATATTAGTTTTATTTTGCATATTTTTCTGAAGGTCACAAAGCCTGGAAGAAAGCATGCATATATAGTCTGCGTATTATAAATAGTTGATTGTATTCCTTAGTTTTTATTTTCTATTGAGCTCAGAACATCTTTAATCACCACAAGCAATAACAGAGTTGACAATATACATCTCTGACGAACTCCAGAATTAACCGGAAAAGGGTCAGAGAGCTTGCTATTGTGAAGAACAGAGCATCTGCATAACTGCATAACAGCATAACTTTTTTTTAAGATAACATAACCTGCGAAGCTTTTTGCTTGTCTACAGCAAACACCCAAAGTCTTTGGAAGGAATCGAACCCGCAACCTCCAGGCTGATAGACAGAGCGCTACCAATCAGTCTATCGAGGCACCCTGGTCTGATCGTAGTTTTTTTTTTTTTTTGATGAAGGATATAAGTTTTTCAGGTTTTTTTTTCTTCTGCGAAGTGCTAACAATATATAATTTCGGTTTATGTTAGCAATGTTTTTTCGATGTCAATGAAAAAAAGATAATGCTCGGAGTTAAGTTCCACATATTGCTCAATAATATTGCTCAATAATGATGCCAAGGGTATTTCCCATTTAGTTAAATTACACACATTGCTCAATAGTGATGCGAAGGGTGTTTATATGATTGGCACACGAATAACCACTGGTGTTTTTAACCGACTTCAAAAAAGAAGGAGGTTATCTATTCGTCTGAATGTTGCTTTTTTTTATGTATGTAACCGCAGAACTCAGCCATTTCTGAACCGATTTTAAAATTTCTTCCTTTATTTGAAAGGTTATGATTTCAGGTTGGTCCCATTTTAAAAACAGTTCATTATATTAAAAATTAAAGGGCGTCCCCATACAACATACATGTTTTTTACGTGTATTAAGAACCGCAAAGGGCACCAAATTAAAATTTTAAAAAATTGCGTGTCGCTATAGCTCTCAACAGCAGAAATGAATAAAAAAATAAATTTAAAATTTAAAGGGTGTCCCCATGGGTGACATAATTTGACCTATTTGGGTCTATCTTTTGAACCGTTATAGACAAAACCTTGAAAATTTGACAGAATGTCGATTACTATGACCGCTATAATAAAATGTATAAATATTCAAAATTTTAAATTAAAGGGTGCTCCAATAGTTCATTTAATTTGATGTATATGGCCATACTTTTGAACAGTTGTACACAGACCGCTGAAATTTACAAAGAACCTGTAGTGCTAAGTAAGCTATAACAAAAAGTATAAAATTTGAATTTGGAACTAAAAGGGTGTCCCAATAGTTAATGTAATTCTATGTGAGTGACCAAACTTTAGAACTGTTAGAGACAGACAGCTGAAATTTACAAGGAACCTGTATTGCAAAGTCCAATATAGCAAGTATACAATTTGAATTTAGAAATTAAAGGGTGTCCCCATAAATTATGTAATTTGATCTATATGGCCGTATCTTTTGAACCGTTAAACACAAACACTTAAAAATTAGGCAGAATGTCCACTACTATCTCTGGTATGATAACAAGTATAAATAATTGGAATTATAATGTAAAGGGTGTCCTAATAGTTCATGTAGTTTGATATATATGGCTAAACTTTTTAACCATTATAGACAGATAGTTGAAGTTTACAAAGAATATTTCTGGCCAAGTCCCGTATAACAACAGGTCTTTAATTTAACATTGTAAATTAAAGGGTGTCCGAATATATGATGTTATTTGATCTGTGTGCCCCTATCTGTAAAACCGTAGACAGAGGCTTGAATGGTGCCCCTATAAAAGACGGATGCTGATGAAAAGAGGAGAGGCTTGACATTTAAATAGTCTTCATTTTTCCCTCTAAGTTTGGCGCATCTTTTATTTGATTCAAATCTAATTCTTACAGATTACTTCTTACATTTTTAGTTTAGAATTTGTGCCCTTTTGAAGTCGGTTTTTTTGCAAGAATTATGTTCTAAATGTTCCTTTATGGGATTAAGAATTATTTTTGATATTAATTGTGCAATAGCTGGCAGGACGCATATACCTCAATAGTTGCTGCAATTTTTTAAATCTCCTCTCTTAGCGATAATACAATTTTTCCATTATTTTGGGGAGGACTCGATTTCCCACTCTTCCATACTAAGGAGCTGCAAGAGTTCACCAGCAAGGGTTGGGTCGCATTTATAGATTACGGCGGAAATACCAGCGGTTTTAACATTCGGGAGTTGTTTCTGTAGCTTCTGTTATTTCTGACTGACTTGGGGATGAAGTTCTAATCCTTAGGTTTGTGGCGATCACTGAGCTTGGTGGTATTATCTGATGAGCAACATGATCAGTAATATTGTTAAGTACAATGGAAAAGTTCTTTCTATCTTTGAACTTCTTTTTGATAGGTATTGAGTAAATTCTCTTCAAGGTGCGAGTATCGCCAGTTTTAACTGCATTTTTCCCCTCTTCTGCAAGACCTTTAACGAGTCTTCTTTTGCCTCAACGAATTGCACGCTCTGCCTTTCTATATACAGTTGGAGATACTTAGGTTCCAGTATTTTTTTCTCAATATTCTGAGTTACATTGAATTTTTCCTTGAAGGCTTTACGTTTAACGAATGTGTTCTAAGTATCAACGGACATCGGACATTGTTCTTCCATTAGGGGCTATTCCGATAGCTTGAACCACTCATGATATTATTGAGTTTTTAGCAAAATTCCATTCATGATCAATAGAGCTGGGGTGTATATTAATTCCTTGGCTTTTAATAAATGACCGAACATGAATGCCTAAATAAATAACCCCATGCTATTTTGGGGGTCCATTTATCATTTCCCTTCTCTTTAAAATATATAAAAATGTAAATATGTGTTCAATAAATACGAAATTTTTAAATTTGTGTATATTCCATTAAATAACTTTTTTAATTTTTTTATTTTATTACACTTTAATCCTTTTTGGCTTTGTCTACTTCACATCAGTTTTTTAGTCTTATTTTCTCGTTTTATACTGTCATTAATACTGCTCTTCCGTAGGCGAATATTTTTATATTTTTAACTATTGACATTGTTTTCATACAATACTCGTACTTCACTTTAATATATTTAATTGACTTTGTTTAAAATACTTCATTCATTGTTGGTTGTTGTGGTTTTTACTTCCAGCACGGCAATGGCAACGGACAAAGAGCACGGGAGTGAACAAAAGAATTATCCAGACACATCATGGCAACGTTGATTCTCTTTCATTATCGCAAATTTTTTTCTGCTCTATTAGCCATTAGTCACAGTGGATTTTTATCGTAAATACGATTCAAAGACACTTATTTTTCTCCATTTTTTTATTTTCATTTATTTATTTATTTATACATAAAATATCTCTCTTTAAAAATAAAAGATGCTTTAAAGTATGCAGTACTTTTATATTGGTAAGAAATCCGCGTATTTTCACTGCTTTTCTCCACTTTCTCTTAGAAATAAGATATTTTTGCTTAAAAGAAATACTCTATATTGGAATCAGGATACTAAGGTACCTCCTCACAAATTTTTTTTAAAATCCATCCAGTAGTTTTTACGTGAAGCGAACACAAACAGGAAGACAGACGGACAGGAAAATAATTACTTTGTTGAAAGCGGGATATTTTAAACATAGTTGCGCAACATATGGCGCTGTTTTAAAATACTGACTAAATTGAATAAAATTTGCATTTGATTCTTATTTTTTCTCTGTGAAATTAAATTTTTATACAAATATGTTAAACACCTTTTACAGAGCTTTACAATAATTTTTAGAATTTTTGAATTCATAAAAAGTAAATACTAAAATTTGGTTGTTATTACTTTCAAAGCAAAATCAACAAAATATTATCATGATGCACACAACGTGTGTGGGCACAGCTAGTCTTCAATATATTTAATTAGCAAAGTACACAGCTATAATTGTATCAAAAGGCGTTTTTAGTCATTTAGCTGTATAGCCGCTATCCTCAATATGTTTAAAGCATTACTGTCTATTTTTAAACACATTACCTCTTGGTATTCTCCGACTTTTTGTCGAACAGTAAAAAACATATGAATAAATTTAGTAATTAGCACCGCTACAATTTTAGCATTTTTTTGCTCGGATTGTCATATTGTCATATAACTGTAGCTCTAATGAAGTTAAAAAAGAACAAAGCCTTTAAATTTTATAAACTGATTTATACCAGGATTTTGAATGCCCTTAAAAACGCTTTTGGGTATTGAGGAAGGCAATGATTTAATTAAGCTACTCGTATCATCAATTTCCTACCATTTTCCCATCACAGCTATTCTTAGTTCATCCAATGTAAACGCAAAGAATATCCCAAATGATTTAATGCGGTGGAGATCCGATGAGCATGCAACCAATCTAGAGGCATGTTGTCTTGCTGTATGACTTAAGGATGCTGACATTATCACAAACCACATTCATAACAGATCATTAATGTAGCCTGTAATGCTAATTTTTGTGGACACAAGTTATCAATAACGGAAGTAAAGATGCCACCGCCAATATTTTATTTAGAGAAAATTTGCGGTCCCTTAGGCAAATCCCGCTAATATTAAGTAAAACCATCAGAACCATCTAATTGTTTTTTTAATCGATTAATAATAGATGGATACAAATCTGATTAGTAATTGAAAGTCAAATTTTTTTTAAATTTTAACTGATGGGCATGTTGTTATTGCAAACACTGGCTTAATTTGCGCAACTAGTAGGTGAATCGCTAGCCTTATTGAATTTTAATATCATTATGAAATGTATATTTACATTAAAAAAATACATATTTTTAATCGCTGCACATGGAGTGAGTTTTAACAATTCTTTATTGGATACATTAACATTTTTACATTAAGATTCCGCAGTTAGATACAATAATTTCTCTAGATGGCTTGCCATTTTTAGTGCCAAAATCTTCAATGCAACTTAATACTCTACATCCCTGACTTACACGACCGAAACCAACACGACGACCATTACACACACGAAGTGATTTAAAACTTAAGGAAAAGTTAAGAAGGGATTTCGCAGGATTATACACATGTTTTCGATTAAACGATAAAACTCCTACATGTTGACCATGATCCACACAACGTTTATCATATTCTATATTGTTCTGGATTAAGGTTTTATCATCCAATAATATATTACCTTCCAGCCAGAGCCGTGGAAATAAACGTATAAAATTTATGCGTTCTTTTTGTTTGGCAAAGCAAAGTCGTACAAATTCCATTACCACTTGAGGAGCTGCTTCTGTATAAAGTTCGATGAAAATGCGACCTAAAGGACGCACACCCTTCACTTCTAGATTGAACCATATCTTAGGTCGAAAAATTTTTTGTAAATGTAAAGCGTCATTGGGTATTTCCACATTCGAATACTTGTCCATCACTTGCTTAGGATATTGAAACGGTGCAGTCTTCTTTTTACTGATTTTCCTCTTGAATTTATCATCTAACCAGGTATCCAACTTGGGTCTGGCGCAAATAATCTTTTTGCCTATTCTGTAATTTTCAATGTCCACTGCTTCTAGCAAACGATTTCGTAGTGGCAGATTACTATAAAACGGTGAAAAAGAGTTTTCTGCCGTCCGAAAAGTATCTATTTCACCTTTAGTTCGAAATACTTTATTCAGCGCCACTAGAAGACGAGCATTTTGCTGGTAACGACTAGTGTAAGTTTCAATATCGTCTTTCATTTTAGAGAAACGTGCATAATTTCCTGTATGCAACAGAGGGGGACTATGATCAACAATAGCCTTAGCAGACACAACTCGATTGCGGTGATGTATATAAGCGTTTTCTAAAGCACTTTCTTCAGGTTTCATTTTGCCACAAAGATTTACAAATACAGAAATTTAAATAAATATAAAAACAACACAACAAATATGTAATTTATGTATTTCAAATATTTTTAATAAAATAATTTAAAACACATACAATGTCAAATAACTAGAAAATGAAAAAAAATAAATTTTTAATGAAACAAACCATGGCACAATAAACAAGGTAGACTCGCGGCGAAAAAAGAGTACAACTCTGTAATAAAAATACGTACATTTTGTTGTTGTATAAATCATTTTTGGCTGTCAAAATAAAAAATGTTAGTACATTTTGACACTATAAGATGGTGACAACAAATAGTCAGCTGAGCTCTCGAGTTTACCTGTTATGAATTCGCCTTGAAACAAACTTACGAGCAAGGCGAATTAATACCAGGTGATTGCACGGGCGAATTCAGGTTTTTTCGCCTCCTTTGCAGTTGTCAAATTTCATATAGAAAAAATATGTTTATAATTTTTTTTATATGGAGTTTGCCTTTTCGCTTTCATGCATATGATGAGCTTTTTCGCCACTGCAATCACTTGTTATAGATTCGCCTTGCTTATGAGAATGTCTGACTAACAAAACAAGGCAAATTAAACAGGTAAAATTTTAGAACAGCTGTTGAAATACTTTAGGTTTTATAAAAATGTCAATGTTTCAATAAAAATTCGCGCTGTTATGGTAAAAACACAACTGAAGCGAATGACGAAGTACCTACAGTACGACGAATACGCCGACAAAAATTCTTTGCGTAAATTCTTCGACTTTAACAATGAGCACGAAGAAAATTTCAAGAAGTGGAAATACTTTGCCAGATCTATGGACTTTCTTATAACGTTTCGTACCAGATTATACAAATATTTATTTTTTTGGTTCCTCGATGACAATTTTAATGTCATCCATTTGGTAATTTTAAATGCAAAAAAAAAAATAAATAAATAAATTTAAATAAATTTTTGTTTATATTTAGCAGGTGATATTTCAACAGGAAAAAAACAATAACCAAAAGAGAAGAAAGATTAACAAAAAAAAATTTTAAGAAAAGTATAAAATTAATTAATGTTTTGTAAAATAACTTCTCACAACAGAGTGTAGAATCAATGCAATTTGTCTGAATCAAATGTGGGATGACAGCTAACATTCAATTCACAGTAGTGAATTTATCAAACTTTCTGAATAAAAACCCAGATTCTTATACCCAAAATTTAATAAACCAAATGAGAAGTTTATTAAGTCTAGAATGCAAGAAAAATCCATACTAACCATTTCAAATTAAAAACTTTACTTTTCTTTTTATTCAGAAAGTTTTAAAAATCCACTGGTTAAGCACCAGTAAAATAGCTATGTGGACATGCTTTCCCCATGAAAAAGTTTCTCACATAAGTTACAGAAACGAGGCACTGTTTGGATTATTATATTTTTTGAAAATAAATATTTTACGATTCTTTCATAAAATATTTATTTAATAAATTTTGAAGGAATTATGCATTTTTAAAAATAAATAATGTAATCTAATACAATTCTGAATATAATTTTTTAAAATATAACACAAATTTTTCATACAAATTTTTTATGTATCTAGTTTGAGGGCATTCCGGATGAAAAACTGAACAGAGTACCAGGCTTTACATTGTATTATTTGAACATTGTTTATATTATTGTCCTTGCGCTGCTATGCTAATAGGGCATTACACGACGTCGAAATCTAGTAGATCTCGTTTACAATCTTTTTAGAAATGTAGCCCTTTTACATTTCATTTTTTTGACACTAGCAAGTTTTCGTTCGCATTATTTCACTTACCTCTTATTTTTAACTTGCACCTCAGTTTTTATTTAATTTAACTTATCTTTTCTTGCGTTTTTATTGCTTTAATTTAAATTATTTTAATTGTTTTTTAATTAAAATGCTATTTTTTTGTTGTAAACAGTTGCTTTTTTAGTACAATTTGGGCAAGACCACAGTTGCATCTTTAAGTATTAGTAGACTTTTTAAGTGCGTTTCCATTACAAGCAAATCAAGTTGTTTTGAGCAAAACATGTCGAAGTGTTTCCATTATCTCGTAAAGGGCAGTTTAGACAGTAAGACTTTACGTACGTAAAATCTAAGAGAAAATAAAATGAAAATCAATCCGTATGAAAATATAGAGATTAAAAATCGTATGGTTTTTTTCTTACGTTTACACCGTTGGTGTTGAATAAAATGAAGTAAAATTGAAACAGCTGTTGTTAAAATAAAAAAAGTGTAAACAATTAAATAGTGCGCATACTTGTAAAAAATATGCCAAATTTTAAAAAAAAGTAACAAGGAAAAGGTTCTTGGTGTTGTACTAGCCATTGCCATAATAAAAAAACTGGAAACCAACAACTAAAACAAAATTAAAAATGTTTCACGTTCCTTTTCAAGTTTTTTATTGTTTACAAACTTATTTGTGATGCCAATTGGATCTATTTTGCACTATATTCAGCGGTTTTCTGCTATTTTGACGAGTTTTGCCTTTGAAAAGTTTTCATTAATAAGAAAAACGCAACCCTGATCTAATGAAGTAGAATAGTTTTTGAAAAATTTCAAAACATAAAGAGAGCCGTAAGACTGTCAAATTTCCATCCGTATTTTCTCTCAATGTCGGACAGTTTCACTACATATTATGTTTAGACGATACTACTTGTACTCTTCTACATAAAAATTTGACATGTCGTATTACTTGTAGTATAATGTAAACCGCCCTTAAGTGTTTTCATATTCGAATTTTCGTAATTATTTTGTTTACAATTAAAATTATTATAAAACAAAATTGTGTTATTTAAAACTAAAATAAAATAATTTATAAAATGGAAGATAAAATTGACTTTCTGTTAAATTATATGGTGCATAGGAATGATATGCTGAAAAAAGTGTGTAATCACGTTACAAATGCTACAATTTTGTTTCAGCGATAAATGCCGGCAAAGAATTAAGAGAAATATCTTAAGATATATTTTTACTCTTCTATTAAAAGTAATAATTGCATTATCTCCAAGATTTTGGAGTAAGAGTCATCTAATCACGCATCTTGGTCATTATAATCTTGTAAATCAGTTAGTATTTGAGTTGTCTGAAATTTAAAAAATAACAGTGTAAAGACACACATACTTACATTCGTTAATATAAACGGAAATAAAAACAATAATAATCAAAAATTAAAAATAATAGTCCTTTCTTTTTTATTTATCATTTATTTATACAATATTTTTTATATGTAAATAATTTTTAGCGTACATTTTCCATGAGGATAGAGAGCCACCAGAAACACCGACTTTGTCCTTTGTCCTTTTCCGTTCTGAAATCTGATATCAAACAAATCATTAAGTTTTTACATTTGTTATGTTACTAAAATGTTATTTACCTACTTATATCTTGTGGTCAGAAACTATAATTCCACCCATAGCTTCCAACTCTACACGCATCTCTTCCAAGATATCAGAAGATATTCTTGCGCGCCTGAACATATCAGTTTTAAACGGAGTGCTCCTTCTTTTTTTAAATTTTGTTGACCCATTAAAATGTGAACTGTTAAAAATAAAAAAATTACAATGACGATACTCTCGGGGTATAAGTACTTAAACTCATACACATATGTACATACATATATATGTATGTATTCAAATATAATAATAATAATAATAATAATAATAATAATAATTCACAACTTATTTTGTTTTTTTTAATGTTATTTTTTTAAATGACAATCAAAACTGTTGCTTTTTTCGAATTTGTTAATCACCATTCATGGTTGACCCGGTGTTGCATTTGTAATTACAGAGGCTACGCAGTGTTGTACATATAATTTTCGTTATGATTTGGTGCAAATCAATTTATACAAAGCGATTTGATCATATGAAATATGTATGGGAAATCAAGCAGCAAAACACCTGATTTGAGCAAATCAAGCGTTTTGGCCGAAATCATGTAAATGGCAACGCACTATAAGAGTGAGGAAGTAGATTTTAATTTGTATGGGAAATCTATTAAAAACTACTATATTTTGGTCGAAATCTCGTAAGTACTGAATTTCGCACAAGTGTAAATGCACCATAAACTAATTAATTAAAGAAAATGCACCATAAACTAATTAATTAAAGAAAATATACATATTTTTTGCTACAAAAGTACGTAGATATTGCTAGCAAGGCGAATTCATGTTACTATGTGGCAGCACGCAAGGCGATTCCATAACAGGTGATCATATGCTTGAAAGCGAAAAGTCAAATTCCATATAAAAAAATGATAAACAAATTTTTTCTATATGAAATTTGACAACTGAAAAGGAGGCGAAAAAGCCTAAATTCGCCCGTGCAATCACCTAGTATTAATACGCCAGCACGGCAAAGTAAACTATTTTTTGTTTTCTTTGTTTGTGGCAGCTAGCTGTCAAAAATTCGTTTATTTTTTTTACTTGAAAAAAAGAAATTAAAATTGTTATTATGTATTTCAAAAAAAAAAAAAAAAACAATTTGAAGATAAAAAAATACAAAATATGTACTACCAAAAAAGGTAAGGAGAAGTATTTTCAGTTGTTGAATGTGACATTTTAATTCGTGGTTATGGCATCTAATTTACATTTAACCAACAACATAATGCATGTGGGTGTTTTTGCTGTTGTATTTGTTGTCGCGGCGATGCCACCTTATATAGGTTCACCTTGATTTCTGGTTATATTGTTATAAATAAGTTACTTATTTAAGGTAAAATATTTAACCATGATATAATATTAGAAGGTAATTCCATTCTCTCTTTTTGTCGCCATATTAACGTTCTGACATTTTCTGGAATTATTTAAATCTATGCTACCATATTTGTTTCTAAAATCCCACTTTTCTGTTTTGTTTTTATTGTTTTATTTGAAATTTCAAAATATTAAAATTATTAAAAAGATAAAATAAATTATTATAGTTTTTAAACAATAAAAAAAAAATTTTAAAATAATTCAAAGAAAAGTAAAGAAATAAGATGAGTTGCCTTTTTCCCAACTGTACCAACACAAGACACTTCAGCAAGGATTCGAACGTAAGATTTTTTAAGTTTCCTACAATCCCCTATATGCGACAAAAGTGGCTTAGTTCGTGCAATCTAATTGATTCCGAATTTCCAAAAACACCTTTGGTATGCTCGTTGCATTTTGGAAATGATGACATTGCTATGGACAAGGAAATAGTACGTTTAAAGAAAAGTGCCTTTCCCGACAATAAAGGGTAATATATGAACTAGAATCTTTCGTTTTTCTCTCTTAATACTCTTACTAACACTTTCAGTACACAAAAGAAAATTATTAAAAATGATGACCATAATGAAGAAGGTTATATAGAATGTTTAGAAAGATACCTATTAGAAAACACTGCTCCAAAATAATCTTAGTGCACAACCGATTTTTTTTAATTCAGATGGCACACCGAACCGCCAAGTGCGTAAAGAAAAATCGTTAGAAAAACCTTCACAAGCGTTGGTCTTCAAACTGAGTAAGTTTGATCTTTCTTTTATTACGTTTACTTAGTTATTAATCTTAATAATTAATACAATAGTACTTATCTACAAGACTATCGAGTTAAAAACATTTTGGCCGATAGCGAAATAAAAATTCTCAAAGAAAAAATTATTACTTTAGAGTACCAATTAATTTTGTCTTCCAAAATGAAAAGAAGAAGAGATACAAGTTAGGTGAAATTTCCCAAGCTATATGTATATACTCAGCAGGACCTCATTGCTACTACTTGTTACGAAATAAAGAATATTTGCCATTGCCATCTCCGTCAACACTCCGTAGATGGGCTTATTTGTTATGTGTAGAGCCTGAAATACAGGCTCAAATAATATATCAAATGAGATCCTTTGATATGCCATTGGAAGAAAAATTGTGTGTGATCTCATTTGATGAAGTGAAATGTAGAGAGGAATGGGCATATGACCGAAAAAACGATATCATAATGAAATCGCGGAGAATGGTCCAAATAGCAATGATACGGGGATTGCGAGATCACTGGAAGCAGCCTGTTTTTTACAATTTTGATTTTAAAATGGTTCAGGAAACCCTGCTGCAAATAATTGCAGAACTTTTTAAAATTGGCTTTGCTGTGATTGCAGCTTAAGGAAGAAGAAGAATCCGAAAGACTTTGGGAGGAAATCAACCATTTAAATGAAATAGAATTCGATGGCCTTGAAAACTTTTCGGGATATATTGTTTCAAAAATGGAGCTTAAAGAATTTGGTTATCAAACTTTGGAAGGAAAAGATCAAAATTATACATATGTTAACGAGTTATCCGAAGGTGGTCTATATAAGCCAAAAAAAGATTTTATGGCTAGAATCGAAAAACTAAATTCAACATTTCTTAAAATTAATGGAAGTGAATTATATTCTGGTCCAAATTATATGCAAAATTTGTTGTGCAATTCACATTTATTGTTAGATAATAATGTAAAATTTTGTATGCAAATAAGAAGATGAAAACAACTGTTTGCTAATAAAAGTTGTGCAATTCCTTTGAAGTTTTTTTTTTAACTAATGGGTATATGTACATTTGAAAATGCTTTGGTTTTAGTGTAGAGTTTGTTAGCAAATTAAATCTTAAATGCCAATCATTAAAGCTAATTACGTGAAAATTATGCAAAATTTTAACGCAATTCTCTTCAATGTTTTCTTTTTACTTTTAAGTAAATAATTGAGCTTAAGGTCTAATATAACTTTTTAGTTTTCAACAGTACTTTATTATTTAAAGATGTGTCGAAGCAACACAAACCATCAATAACAACATACATACATAATCAAATGAGAAAGTCATTCTACTTTAGCCACTGAAAACAGTCTTTGTATATGCCAATGGTATTTATGTCTTTCACATTTATGTATATGATAAAAATAAATGTTTTTGTATTTTTGGTTATATATTTCCAAATACTAAATTGTCCACAAAGTTTATTATGTCAATTAATTCCGAACCAAATTTATGTACATATATTATGTTTATTTATAAGAACTACATAATTTTTTAAAATTATTTCCAACATTTGGTTATACGAAAAAAAACTCAAACTTTTGAACCTTTATTTACACACAGTTGAAATTTACAAAATACTTGTATTGCTAAGTCCGCTAAAATAACAAGTGTAAAATATGAATTTGGAAATTAAAGGGTGTCCCAATAGTTAATGTAAAAGTAATATATATGGCCAAACTTTTCAACTGTTATAGATAGACAGTTGAAATTTACAAAGAACCTATATTGCTTAGTCCGCTATTAAAACAAGTATAAAACTTGGATCTATAAATTAAAGGGTGTCCCCATTATTGATGTTATTTGACCATTATGTCCTCATCTTTGGAACCGTTATAGACAAACACTTGAAAAATAGACAAAATGTTCACTACTATGTCTCGAATAACAACAAGTATAAATATTCAAAATTGGAAATTATAGGGTGTCCCAATAGTTCATGTAATTTGATGTATATGGACACAAAGTTAAAATTTAAAAAGAATCTGTATTACAAAGTGTTCTTTAAAAAGTATTAAATTAAAATTTGAATTTAAAGGGTGTCCCAATAGGTGACGCCATTTGATATATATGACCCTATCTTTTAAACAGTTATTGATAAACACTTAACAATTAGACAGAATGTCCATTACTATATTTGTTATAATTAGTATAATTATTTAAAATTATAAATTACAGGGTGTCGCAATAGTTTATGTAATTTGATGTATATGACCAAACTTTTAAACCGTTACAGACAGAAGGTTGAAATTTACAACGAACCTGTATTGCTACGACCGCTATAACTAGTATAAAATTGAATTCGGAAATTACAGGGTGTCGCAATAGTTACCGTCTTAAAGAAACATGCTTTTAAGTTTGTCTGTTTTGAAGTCGGTTTTTTTTTGCAAGAATTATAGCATATCCGATCTATTTAACATTCCAAGGTATATTTATCTTACTGGCATCCCTACAACAAATACAACAATACAAGAACAACATGGCATTTTGTTATTGCTTTGTAGTTCGAAATGTCAGAAAACATAGAAGAAAATTGAGAAGGCCTGTATATGTTTTATTGCTTTCTCACTTCTGCACCATAATATTTCTAACAACATACAACTTTTGACATGTCGAACTACTAAATCAGCTGGGCGGACGACACTACCTTGTAAGATAAATATACCTTGCTTGTAGAGTTTGCTTTTGGAATAGAGTTGTTTATTACATATTTTTTTTTTTTCGATACCATTAGCATTTACAACATACAAAACATTCCTTTGTATACAAAATACTCAAATGATTCATTAAAGCTCAACTCTTTTGCCTGAAATAGTGTTTTTTATTATGTTTTTTATTATTAACTGCAAATATTTTTTAAAAAAATTAATTCAGAAATTCTTAAAAATATTGAAAATTCAATTAAGAAAGGCAAATAGTAGAAATAAAATTTTGGAAGTTATTTCCCACATTGAAAATGAGGATAGTAAAATTATTGAAGGAGTGGTAATTTTTGAAAAATGCGTTCGTATTTTAAAATTTAATGGAAGACAAACATCCAATTTCGCCCGCTACAAGTGTTATGCCGTACGAAATCGCACTGTTGCTTTAAAAAAATAAGTAATGTAGATAAAGAAAGTTTTTTGATAGCGTGTTCGCACTGGGTGGTGGGGAAGACTTGTGCCCATTTTTAATTGTAGACGGTGGAGGTTTAAAAAAATGGTCCAATCTCTGCTCGACATTGGTACAAAATACGGTTGTAATGTGGACTTAGCCAACATGTTGCCTGCTTCCAGAACAATATTTCGCCGAATAAGCAATATGGCAGAGGAGAAAAAAATAGAAATTAAAGACGAGTTAGGTCTTGCCGTATAGGGCGGTACTGCGTCCATTACGTCTGGACTGATAATTTCTTGAAGAGGAACTTTTTATGTACAACGTTTCGTTTTATAAAAGATCTGAAGTTGAAAGAAATTGTGTTGGGAGTAAAATCTATGGATTTGCAAAAATCCACAGCCAATAATATTTTAACAAAATTAAATTATATTTTAAAAGATTTCGATATATTACATACAATGAAATTTATAGTCAAGCTTAAGATCGTTTTTTTTTATTCTCTCTAAGAAAGAATAAATTAAATTACAATTGAGGTGATAATATTAAAGAAAAATTGGGAAAATTTAATTTTTAGACACCAGCAGAATGGAATGCACATTTGCTAGATAGCTACGTCCGTCATCGTATATGTATATGTACTTAGGGTAGTGTTTAGTTGTAAGCATCATCTATTTAACCAACAAAACCCAGATAAAGGAATACGAGAAAACTTGTATTCAATTATCAATCGTCAGTTGGTGAGAACGAAGTCTACCACTACCGTAAGCTTCCCTCTTGTTGGTCGTTTAAATGAATGATGCTTACAACTAAAAACTACGCTAATCATTTTATAACGTTGAATTTAACTCCTGCAAATGTTATGCAACGCACAGCGAACGTTTACTATCCGCACCACTTTTTGCAGAATGTTATGTAGTAATTTAACAACGAAACCCGTTTTTTAACTCCCCTATTGTTCGCTCTACAATATCACGAGCTAAAGCATGGGCTATATTAAATTTATCTCTCTTGTTTTATATGCAGCATTTCTATAAGATCTAAATAAAAAGGGCTTTATTGCATACCCGCAATCCTCTAATAATCTTGATGTTCAGATTCCCTTAGAAAATGCTGACGGTTCTTGCTTGTGCACCATACGCAAGCGTCGTGACTTGAGCCAGGGTACCGTGCTATTTGTCGGATCAGCAATAAATAAAAATAAGTCTCTGAAAAAATTTATAGTTTTTGCTTACAATCATGGCGTTAATACTAAAATATCCTTTCCTGCAGGTTTTATTATTTTTTATGCCGCCAACTATATTTTTTGAAAAAATAGTTCCTACATCTTAGTTTTTTATTTTCGTCCATTTTCAACATTACCCAGTGACGACATACATGCCTTTCCAAAACCTTAAGTACATTCTGCATTACAATTGATACTGTACTTCGGCCCAGGTAATCGGAACTATCATTTCCAACTGGATTTTGATAAGATCCTGCGGCCAATGAAATATTTGAAGGACGAATGTGAATTTCCACAATGTTCAACAACATTGAAAAGCCTATTTATTCAAATGGAACTGACCAATTAATCTATAGATTTTTTATGTTAATGCATCTTTGCGACTGTCATTACAATGTCTACTTACGCTGATTCCGCCAATTCAAGTAGATTGGTGTAATCCCTTTCGCTTCACTTTTTTACTATTTGTTTTCTTCATTAAAGCGTGGTACTCTGTTCAGTAGTTCATGCGGAATGCTGTCAAACTACATACATAAAAAATTTGTATGAAAAAGTAATGAAAAAATGTTGCTGAAATAGTACTCTGCTTTTGCTGTGGAAAAACATTGAAATGTTTCTGGCAACATTTTATCAAATGTTTTTCTACAGCAAAAACAGAGTATTACTTCTGCCACAATTTTTGATAACTTTTTCATACAAACTTTTTTTATGTATGTAGTTTGACAGCATTCCGCATGAAAACCTGAACAGAGTACCAGGCTTAAATAATAATTTTTGTATATAATTTTTTTTTTTGTTTTTAGTTTGGTAGGGTTTTTCTGCTTTGATTTATATTAAAGGTCTTTATAGAAAGCCGATACACCCGCAGGGTGCCCATGAGCAATCAATAGGCAATGTGTTTTAGTCTGACCATTATTACGCAATATAGCTTGCAGGAAGGTTCTAACTTCTACAAATAAATTTTCAGTAAAATTGTTACAAACAACTTTCGATAAAATTTTTACTAAAAATTTCAATAAAAATTTTACAAAAAAATTTTCGATAAAATTTTTAATAAAATTTTAACAAAAAATTTTCAATAAAATTTTTACAAAACTTTTTCGATAAAATTTTTACAAAACATTTTCGATAAAATTTTTAGAAAAATATTTTCGATAAAATTTCAACAAAAAATTTTGAATAAAATTTTACAAAAAATTTTAAATAATATTTTTTTATTTTTAGAATTTTTACAAAAAAATTTTGATAAAATTTAAAAAAAAAAATTTCTATATCTTTCTATTATACCAGCTGTGCCTGCCACTTCGTCAGCAACCTTGCAATATTTTGTTCTATTTTGCTTTGAGAGCAATTCACACCCACCAAAGACCCTTACGTTGTTAGTGCCTCCTTAAGCTATACTGCATATTAGTTTATGTATTTACTTTATAAAAAATAAAATATGCATATCCGTTTAGTTATGGTTTATATATTTACTTTACTACTAAAATAACTGTGTATTTTCACTGATTTTTCTCGACTTTCTCTTGGAAAAAAAATATTTTTGCCGAAAAAAAGTATCCTATATTGGAATCAGAATGCTCACTAAATTTTGTTAAAATCCATCCAGTAGTTTTAACGTGATGCGAACGCAAAAGAAAAGCAGACAGTCAGGCGGAAATGAAGTTGAAATAAAAAATTGGCGATAAATCATTTATTTTTGGGTATTTTTCCATTGAAATGGGCATATTTCCATCATTATATTATTCGTTCGAATATTGGTTTTTTGTTTCCTAAGATATATGTATATGTATATAAGAAATTATCTGATTAGTTTTGCTTAATCAAATTTATTCTAACAAATTTTTGTGCCACTTCCTTATTCCAACTTAATTTAATCTTTAATAGAGAAAATACGACATGATATTGATTTATTTTTTATTTAATCTGTAAAAAAGAAACAATATTTTCATCACACAAAAAAATGAAAAGAAAAGCATAGATTGCGCATAAAAAGGCTATAAATTTAAGTTCTTTTATTATTTGCATATAATTCTAATATAAAATTCATAATAGTTTTTGGGTCAATACCAAAAGCAATTTCCGTTGTCTATTAAGTTCAAACAGTATTTTTTGTCTACTTTTTTGCAGTTTCCATAATATAAGAACGACATAGATGACTCAACCTAAAATATTTTGTGATATGGTTTTTTGTTATAAAAAAATAGAAACTAAATAGCGAAGTCTTGATAATAATGAATAAAATTTATGCTAAATATTTCACTTCAAGTACGTTTATTTTTTAATGATTTCTTTTAAAGTTATTGCTTTAAATAAGTCACGCACACTTTGATACATACATATTTTGAGAAGGCGGCCAGAAATAATATTATGGTAACCGACTTTAAAGTTATGTTATTCCTTTAAAGTATAATATAAGTATAACATAACCCGGGAGCCTAAAAATGTTCAACTCTATTTCAACTATATCACAGCAATCAGGCGGAATTTTTAATAAAGGGAAAAATTAATAAATTATTAGCAAATTAAAATTTTTGAATGGCTATAACTTTTTTTAACCTACTTCAAAAAAAGAAGGAGATTATCAATTCGTCTGAATGTTGCTTTTTTATGTTTGTGCCCGCAGAACTCAGTCATTTCTGAACCGATTTTAAAAATTTTTTCTTTATTAGAAAGGAAATGTTTACAGATTGGTCCCATTTTAAAAGAATTTTGAAAATTAAAGGGTGTCCCCATACAACATACGTGTTTTTAACGTGTATTATGAACCGTAGCTACTATAGCTGCCAATAACAGAAATTAATAAAAAAAATAAACTTAAAAATTAAAGGGTGTTCCCATATGTGACGTCAATTTAAATATATGAACCATTTGAACCATTGTAGACAATAACTTGAAAATTGGACAGAATGTCTAATATTTATAATCAGAAATTAAATATTTATAATTAGAAGTTAAAGGGTGTCCCAATAGTTGATGTAATTTGTGATGTATATGGCAAAACTTTTGAACCGTAACAGAGAGACAAAGAACCTGTATATCTAAGTCCTTTATAACATCAAGTATATAATTTAAATTTGGAAACTAAAGGGTGTCCCCATAATTGATATAATTTTACTTATCTAGTCCTATCTTTTGAACCGTTATAGACAAACACTTGAAAATTAAACAGAATCTCCACTACTTTGTCCTGTATAATAACATTTGTAAATATTTAAAATTTGAAAGGATGTCTCAATAGTTGATGTAAATTGATGCATATGGCCAAACTTTTGAACCGTTTTAGACAGACATTTGAAATCTACAAAGAATTATCCTTTAAAATAAGTGTTTAATTTAAAATTGTACATTAAAGGGTGTCCCCTAGGTGATATTGTTTAAGCTATATGGCCATATCTTTGGAACCGTTACTTTTTATTACTGTGTCAGTAATAATATGTTTAAAAAAATAAAGGGTGACCTCATATCTGACGTATTTTGTCGTATATGGCTTTATCTGCTGAACCGTTATGGATAGACATTTCAATGTACAGAACATTACTAAGTCCGTTAGAGCAACAAGTATAAAAGTATTTGATTTAAGTACTATTTCTTACAGATTACTTCCTTTTAAATTTTTAGTTTAGAATTGATGCACATATATTTGTTTCCTAGTCGGTTTTTTTTTTTGCAAGAATTATTTGTAATAAGTTTTATTTTGTATAATTATGTCACATGTAATCTATTCGAGAAAAAAAAGTGTATAACCTTTGAAAATTTTTTAACTTTTTTTGAAAAAGCTTCAAATATCCCGAAAATCTCCTACGTTAAAGAGCATAACTTCTTGCCATCAAACCACGCCAAAAAATCTTGAACCAATTTATAGTCCGAACACTTCCATACACTTACATATATATCAATAAGGTTCCGCCCGTGTGCACCATCACAATTTTTCTGCCTTTAGGTCAGATAGTTTTTGCAAAATTTATGAATACAAAATGTTTACAAAAAAAAAAAAACATTTCAAAGTTTTACAGTTTTGCAAAGTAACTTTTTGTAGTATTTTAGCGCTTTTAACACAAATCTAAGACATAAACTTAATCACCGTCTTCTTGGGTGTTGGCTCCTAAACCGCTTATTAAAATTCAATCCAAACAAAAGTTATACATTTTTGACCGCCTTCTCCTGAAATGGTTCACCATCATATGTTATTGTCACACTGATATGTACTTTTATATCCGAAATGTTGAGTACAAGTCAATATCATACCTCCGCAGACCAAAATAAGGCGCACTATGCTTGAAATATTGCAAATTTATTTCCAAAGTGAGGACGTCCAATTTGGCCGAAAAATTATCGTTTCTGACACGGCGTATTTTTTTGTACTATTTTTGAAGAAAAGAACAAATTTTTTCGAGCAGCGCTTTAACTGTAGATCAAGGTTTCACGTGTGCATATTCGATTAAAAACAAATATTATCCAAATCTTAACACTATGTCTTGACGAGCCATTGATTTGTTCAACCATTGAACAATTTCATGAGCGCACATTAAAACGTCTTGAAGACCATCGTTGTCGATGTCATGTAATTTTTCAAACAGCATTGTTAGAACATTTGTTCGCACAACTATGTGCGGTGCGTAAAGCATTCACATTATTGTCAATGTCGATTAGAAAATTGTGACATCTTTTCAAATATTTAGCATTTGAATGCCATTAATGTTTATGTGTTAAACCTTTACAGTCTGTATTGAGGAACTTTGTTTTGGCTGCACAGTGGGGCAGAATCAAACTATTTTGGAAATAACTCAGCTATTTGTAGCAGGTTAGACCGATTAATCCAAAATTTTACATGAGCTTAGCAGACGAGTATCTGAGCTTAAGTTTTGAAGCTGGATACACAAACTTTCCAGATGTGGCGCTATGTAGTCACCTGCAAATTCTTTTACAGCTTGACATTTCTTCAATTTTTATCTTAAAGGTCTAAGTAGTTAATACCTACAAAATGGTCCTTTAATCTGAAAATTATGTTTTAAAATGAACGAATTATAAGCAATTTAAAATTAAAATTTTTGAAATTTCGTTACCCTGGTTCAATTTTTTCAAAATATTGGGTACAAATTTCAGGAAATTTTCTTAAATTTGTTAACGTAGTTAGCAAGCAAACTACATGGATACAATTAAAGATTATATCTTTTCTGAGTTAAAAACAAAACGATTTTCAATTTAAAAATCCAAAATTATTTAATTTTTGTATATTTTAGCCTAAAAAGGGCCATCAATATTGTTTTTGAAATAGAAAAAATTATCTTAAGGAATATATAAAAATTTTATATTTTTGTGTAAGCTATGTACATATATGTGTGTACGTTTAAACCAAATTTCGTATGAAATTGATTATCCTTGTAGGAGATGGATGTCCTTCAATATAACCTATAAGTTTTAAAATCATAAAGCTGGAATCAGAAAAAGAACACTGCTGTAATAAAGCTATATATACTCCAAATTGTTGCTGAAAGTATTTCATGAGCCCTAGTCCATTTGTGGACTTTATGGGTAAAAGACCTAAAAATTCCAATTTTGGGATTTTTGCTATTTTTTGAAATTGTGGGATTTGCTTTACCTTAAGGACGCAGATTTTTTGCGATTTAAATTTCGTTAACTAGTTACATATCCACAGAAAATTTCATTTGAATCGTTTAACTAATAAACATTTTATTGAATATTTAATATGTTTACTTTTCTTTCAGACCGCCACACACTGTGGCCGTGTAGTGTATTTAAAGGTCTTAAATCAAGGAGGCTGCGGAGCTTCATGAAAAAATACACCCACTTTTACGCCCACCTCCCATACAACTTAAATAGAAAATGTGACATAAGTTCCATGATTTTAAATATATTAACTCAATTTTCATAAAACGTTAATATTATAATTGTATAATGACCTCCTGAAAATATGAACTTAATCCGCCCACTTTTACGCCCACCTCCCATACAAACGATATTTCAAAAATGCAATATCTTTATATCCAATATGTTTATTTTTCGCAAAAATGCATATAACATCTATTAAATACTGTTTTGAAAATATGAAGAAAATCCGCCCACTGTAACACCCACCCCTCATGCAACTCCAATATAAAAATTTTGTCAGTTTCACTTTATTTCATTTATTAATAACTTTTTCACATCTTCGTGATAATCTAATTTTTTAAGCTTCAATTTCGTTCTAAATGAATTGATGTATGGGATATCAACAAATGATGCATTACGTATTCGTTAGTAGAACAGCGCCCAGTCTTGCGGGAGTGATATAGCCTATAACGTCTATAATCTTTGTTCCTCGCTTCCTGCGCTTCTTCTGATAACATTCCTTTGAAAAATAAACCACATATTAATTTGAAATGTATGGAACAATTTGTATATTTGAACTACCTATAGGTAGAATGGCCTCAGATACTATTTTGCTACTATGTATCAAAACTTTATGCACTGTGATGGGCATGTAGTACCATCCACACCCACCCTGGAAAGTGTACGGTACCCAGCTTCAAAACTTAAGCTGAGATACTCCTGTGTTATGCTAGATGATAGATCAATTGACCTAGCCCTTTACAAATGGCTGAGTTATATGCAAAATATTTTAAATCTGCCCCACTGTGCGCTGTGAAGTATGAAGAAAACTAACCATATATTAATAAAAAAAAAAATTAATAACCATTATTAATAATTTTTTTTTTTTTCATTTAACAAAATAGACGTATTAACAAGGCACATTCATAAGGTAACCTCAGTACGAAGGGGAAATATTAAGGCGAAAATTTTTAAATTTTTTTTATATGGAGTTTGATAGTTTAACTTCCATTTAAGGGGAAAAGTGTAGGTTTAACTGTCAAAATACATATAAAAAAAATTTATTATTTTCGCCTTAATATTTCCCCTCAGTAGTGAGGCTACCTGATTAATATGCCTTGCGTATTAATATGTTGTCTGTTTATTGTACATTTATTTGTATTGTATGAAACAGTACACAGAAAAAATTATTTTTCAGATACAAACAATTAATTCGCATAAATAGAACTTTTTTTGTTTGAATATGGTCCTATAAACAAATTTGTAAATTCAGACAATTAATTTTAAAATTAGTTTATTGAAAATATTCCCCGATTTTTTCAAACAAATAATTGTGATATTTGGTAAAAAAGTTTATCGACTTTAGAAAAAATTTTCAAAAAAGTTTACTGAAAATTAAATTAAAAAAAAAAATATTGTCTGAATCAGACAAAAAGTTTACTGAAATTTAAAAAGAAATTCAAACAACTAATTTATCTGAAACAAATAAAAAACTTTACTGAAATAACAATCAATTTACAAACAAATAATTTATCTAAATTAAAAACATTTTTCGCTAATTGTGTTTAATTGTAACAGTTTTGTGACTAATTTAAATAACTACTGGGTAAAATTTGACCATATTAAAAAAAAAGGCCAAGACGAAACACTTTACAGGATGGCAATGGCAAATTCATTCCGCTGTTTCTTAAAATATCAAATTCTATATATTAAAAATTGTTATTTATATATGGAATTTGACATCTTGAGCAACAGTGAAAATAATGTATCTCCCTTTTCTTTTTACTTTGGTAAAATTTTTATCGACTAGTTACTTGCATATATATTTTAGGCACAAAGCGTTTCCTTTTGAGCGCAATTGGGGCAAAACCTTGTATCTGATTCATCAAAACTATTGGTATGGGAATTGTTTGCTGGTCAAAAACATGTGTCATACATATGTATGTATTTACATAAAGTTGGCCATTGCCGGCACCTGAAAAATGCAAAAATTAAAATATATGTATATGAATATGTATCAATATCTTCAAGAAAAAATTGTACATTTTTACCTTTTCCTCTGCAGCTAATGGCTTTTAAAGATTTCAACATTTGGGCTTTAAATATTTTTTTATTAAAATAAATTTTTTTTGTTATTTTTTCAATGCATGACAGAAAGTGTTTCCGTTTTTTGCGAATGCGTATTTATTAATAAATGGGCCAAAATATAATATCTTGGATAATATCTGCAAAATTTTCGTGTATTTAACCGACTTCATATAAGGTGAAGGTTATCAAATCGTCTGAGTTAACTCCTAGAAATCATTTAATTCTGAACCGATTTTTATTTGAAAGGCATTGCATATAGATTCAAAAAATTTCATGATTTTAAAAATTAAAGGTTGTGCATCGGGAAAATGATGTATGATTTTTACGTGTATTTTGAACACTAAAGTGCACCAATTTTATATCTTAACAAACTAATAACAAAATTACCTTACAGATTAGTGTCCTTATAGTTGATGTAACTTGGAAATTAGGTATAATTTAAGATAGTCCGTTATGACCGTAAGTATAAATATTTCAAATCAGAAATTAAACAGTGTCCCGATACTATTTTATGTATATGATCTTATCTTTTGAACCGTTATAGTCAGACACTTGATATTTACACAGCATTCATATTGCCATATCCGCAATAAAACTTAAAATTAAATAGTGTTCTCATGGATGACTTAATTTGACGTATGCCTCCTTATCTTTTAATATACAGATAGGAACTTAAAAATTATATAGTATTTGTATTGCTGTGTAGGCTATAATAGCAATCATTGAAATTAAATGTTTTGGGAATTCAACTATTATTTTAATAATCACCCTTATTCTAGTTGGCGACGGCAATATTAAACGACGTCGTTTTTTATAGTTTATTGTAAATCGGTATTCCCGTTGGCAATATTGCCATTTATCGATGACTGGCAACATGTGTTTGGTATTTTCTAAGGAATTGTGACGTTGATGTAGCCATAAATTGGCTTTGATATTGTCGTCAGTGTTTTTGGTGTTGTGTAGAACAAAATAATGAAACAAATTAAAAACTGAATAACGTTTACATATGTAAATATAATTTGTTGTTAGTTTTAATAGAAAAAATTTAATTGTTTATTTTTGTTTCTTATGTTTCATTTAAATTATTTGTTCAAGTTGAAAAATATCCTTTATGAGTAAAATACAGATGTTGGTGTTTTTTTTTTACTTGGCTAAAATGTATGCGTGTCCGTCCATCAAAAGATGCAGTTTGACTTCGTTTTTTTACCATGTGTCATGTTGATCTTCATCCATACTTTGGATTAGCTTTCCATGTCATGGCATTCACAGTTTTAGACAAAATTTTGACATCACTGGCGACTTTTAATTTACCACTAACTTTTTACTTGATGATAATTTAAAGATGTTTAATTTTTCTTAGAGATGTTTTCCATCGGAAATAGAAAATATTTTTATTTTAATGTAAACATCTTTATTTTAATTTATACATTTTAATTTTTTCATAAACCTTTTTAACGAAAACGTAAACCAAAACTAATTATTTAGTTCAAGGATTTGATATGAGTGGTGTATTTTTATTAACTTTATCGATAAACTGGCAACGTCGTCACACCATTGTTAGGGAATACCAAATTTACATTGATGTTGTGTTAAAGTGATGTTGCTTCAAAATCGACGACGATGTTGCCGACGCCAAACAGAATAAGGGTGAATATAATGCTAATAACCTATACTATTTTATAATAAACCAATTTATTATTTAAAAATATTTCACTGGTTCCTCAAGCAAGGAAAGTTTTAACCCCATTTTAAGAATAGAGACAATTATTTATAAAATTAATGATAACTCTTTAAGAAGTCCAACGCAAACAATAAAGGATTTAACAAAAACACTTATTCGAAAACTTCAAAATGATTTTTAGTTTCAATCTTAATAATGTTTGTTTATTTGGCTGTTCAAAATAACTTTGTTATTCCTACGACACTAGTGCTACGTTTTCTATAAAACCGATTTAAATAACAGTGCGAAAATATTTTTCTGTCTATATGTATGTAGTTTCCCTACTAAAATATTCAAAATTGTAAAGTTTTTTAATTTTAATTTCCATATTAATATATTTAGTTTGATCAATTATTTTTATTACGGCAACACTGTTAGCAGCAAACTAAAAATCAAACAAAAGTATTATTAGACTCAAGCAAAAAAATTTTAGAAAATCAATAAACATTTAAAAAACCATTTGTTTGGAAATATTTTGTTAATAATTTTTTCTGTGTATAGAACAAGAAATCATTTTGTGTTGAGGAAGTTGCCTTTTTTGGGGACAACAATAAATAACAACATTGCAAACAATAACAACAACTCTACCACTCAGCAATAAAAATGAAAAGTATTTATTTATTATTTGTCTGACCATGTCTAGGGGTATGATGTTATTTGTGTATGTGATAAGAATTTCAATATCAAGTGACAAGGTCAAAGTTTAATAGTCGCTACCATATACATAAATGGAATATATACATGTATATAAGAATATTCAATTATTTCTTTTCAACTTTTAACTCTTTTTTAGTTTACTTATATGTAAATAAATGTTAGAAGCTTATAAACATTGTTATGTACATGAATTTGTGTCCATGTAATCTACTGAATGATATGAATGATTTGACTTTCCTGCAGGAAATGTCAATAGAAAAACTGTACTGACTCACTATTGACTTAGTCACCAGTACTACCGTGTGACTAATTTTCTGTATTATAGACATTTGACATGTGCTTGTCATTGAAAGTGCAATAGTGATATTAAAACAATTGACTAGGTATTGACTAGATAATTCTAATCGGACCATATGGAGACATTTAAATCCGAAATTTACCAGTTCGTTTTTATAACTTAGACCGTTTTTACACCTTGCAACAAACGCCGAGTTTTTTTTTCCTATTCTTTTTTAAAGTTGCTTCGAAACCCTGTATTCTTTTACATTTGAATTTTTTCAAAATATTTATTTTTGAAAGTTTTGTTTTTTATGCTTTTCTGTGTTATTAATAAATAAAAAAAAACTGTATTGTCAACTAAACGTATTTTATCATGATTAAGCGATTAAACATTCTTAGTATAATATTAACACACACACATTATAAATATTTAAAAATAAGTAATATATTGTTGTAAAATTAGTTTTAATTTGTTTTGGATTTACGGACCTCTAAAGTTTCTATATAAAGTTTTGTATATCTCAACTATTTAATGGAATGAGATAATATGACTATCACTGGAATGGTAATTAAAAGTACTATCTAACTAAATTGACATTAATGAAAAATATTATAAAATATCAAGCAAGCACAAAAAAAAGTTTTTTTTAAGGATTTTCTTGTCTATGTTCTGACAAAAAGAATGAAAATTAAAAAAAAAATATTTGTTTGTTCACCTAAAGTGTTTCCCAAAGGTAAAAAGTAACCCAATTGTTTTCGCTAAAATGTCTGTCAGCGCCTTCTATCTCTGGAACCGTAATAGGTAGACTCTTGAAATTTTCACAGAAGGTGTATATCTGTGGCCGCTATAACAACAACTACTAAAACTTTTAGGGTGTTCCGAAAGAGACTCGTTTTTCACGTATATGTGTTTATTTCTTAATCAGTAAGAGGAATAAAGTTAAAATTTATATAAATAAATAGTGAGGAGATTTGCATGTATACGGTCTAAATTTTGAACCATAATAGTTAGAGTCTTTAAATTTTTACAGGAGGTGAATTACTGCATTAGGACAGGGACATATTTTTTACTTATATTGCCTTTTTTACCGCAATAGGTATGCTCCTATTATTTTCATATAAAGTTATAACTATAATTACTAAAATATAATGAGTATTTCGATAGTGATGCTGTTTTCGCGAATATGACTGTTTTTTTTAAACGCGAGTATATACAGAGTGTGTGAATTTATGGAAAAGTAAAGAAAGGGTTTTGCGAGAGTGGCAAATATTTTCGAATAGTTGTAGCCTAATTTTTGAACCGGAACGGGTAGACACTTTACACCTACCCAAACTATGTACAAATTTGTCCCCTAGAACAAATATCAAAACCTAAAATTAAAGGGTGTTTCGATAATGACTCGATTTTACATATATAACCTTATATTGACACTTAAAATTTACACATATTATATTTAACAATATCTACAGTAACAACAAGAAACGAAAATAAATTTAATAATAATGGGGTGGTCCCTTAATGTCTCAAAGTTGCGGAATTTGCCTTTCTCTTCTTAACCTTGTAGACAAACACTTGATATTTACACAGGATATTTAGTACTATGCTCTAGTAGAAAAAATAATTTAAAATTAAAGCATGCCTCATAAGACGTAACAAATTATAGACTTGAATTTTTAAACTTGAACTGAACATAGTTCGAAACCATACTTGTGTGATTCTGACTCGCATTTGGCTGATTTATTTTTATTAATTTCATTTTCTTTGGATAATACTTTTAATTACCTTTCCAATCGCACGCATATTACCTCATTCTACCCTAAAATAGTCGAGATTTACCATACTTTACATACAAATTTAATGGGGTCCGTAACTGCGAAACTAAGAGTACCGCCCAATTTGTTCTTGTGACATTTTTGATTAAAATTAAATTTTTATATATACATATATATCTTAAATTATGATTTGGAAATAATTTTTTTATACAAAACAAAAATATAACTTGTCGTTTTTTTCTGTAGTCAAAAAGTAGACAACACTTTAAAAAAATAAAATGAAAATAATCAAAAATAAAAAACAAAAAATGCCTCGTCAGGCTTTGTCATGCAACTTTTTCAACCCCGCTTGCCTCCCATCCCCTCTTACTGACAAGAAAAAAGTTGCATGAAAAAGTTGCGGCGTTTATTGCAAGGTGTAAAAACGGTCTTAGTCAACACTTTTTGAACTTTCCTATAGGAATTGTCAACAGTAAGAATGCGGTTTTACACTAGAGACATTGTCACTGCGATTGCTAAGAAAATAAATAAATAAGTAACATTTAAATACACACTTTTTTATTTTAAGGAAATTATTGTACAGTGTGGTTTAATAAATTTCTTATATATATTTTTGTACCCATTTTTTTTAAGGCTGAGTAAGCCCTCCTAAATACTAAATCATAAAGTAATCCACAGCTCGAAGTATTTAATTTTATTGAACAAAAAATGTTTACGCGCATGTTCTTCAGGGTTCCCTAAAGGTTTTTAATTTTTAATAAATTTGAGATCGTTTTCTTCAAGGATGGCTAAACTTAATAATTGCAATTAATAATGAATTGTTTTATTGTCTTTGAAAAGCTGCTCTCAAAGGCTTATCAGGTAAATCGTTGAAGGTTGATATTATATAAGTATATTTTATTAAAAACTAGCTGTGCCCATACGTTGTGTGCATTCTGACAATATTCGGTTCCATTTTGTTTTGAAAATAATCTACACCAAATTTTCAAAATTCACGAATTCATATTTACTTTATATAAAGATATAGAGATGGGTACCTCTGGATAAAATTCTAAAATTTATATGAAATTCTAAAGTTCTAAAAATTATTGTAAAGTTCTGTAAAAGGTGTTTAAAATATTTGAATAACAATGTAATTCCACAAAGTAAAAATACATATCAAATATAAATTTTATTCAATTGGCTATTTGGCAATATGAAATTCATATTTTGTCATTATTTTCAAACAGCGCCATCTGTTGTGCAACCGGATTTAACATATCCAGCTTTCAGAAATAAAAGATTCTTTAAAGTATGCAGTAACTTTAAATCGTTAAAAAAAATTGAGATCTTCCGCTGCTTTTTCTCCACTCGCTCTTAGAAATAAGATATTTTTGCGAAAAAAAGTATCCTATATTAAAATCAGGATACTACGGTACCTCCTCACACGATTTTGTTAAAATCTATCCAGTCATTTTTACGTGATGTGAACAAAAAACAAAACTGCATATTAAATTAAAATTACTTAAATACAACATTTTTATAAACGAAAAAAATATTTTTTATTTTGTCTTTTTCTGGAAAAGAGAATTTAAAATAATGTTGAAACAAATTTTACTTTTTGTAGTTAAAATTTTTGTAATACGAAGAAATTGTTTTTTCCGATAGCAGTAAAATCCTTTGTCATCGACAAAAAATTTAAAAAAACATAACCAACTTAAAACCGAAATTTAGGTGGTTCTAATCATGTGTACATCATCTAAAAGGTGTTTAAAATATTTTAAAAACAATCCACAAAGAAAAAATCTTGAGTAGCCTACACTTAACTTAACCATACCAAATGGAAACAGATATTTTTATGGTTATATTACATAGTAAGTAAACAACCCCTTGCCCCTTCCCGATTATGCCTAAAATGTATAACAGCTCTTCGACTCCATATACCAAAGTCACATACTTAATTTCATTTTAATATGTCATACGCACGCAAAGAAAAAATATGGTTGAGGTAACCATAATCTAAGAGCAACTTATTATGGTTGTAGTGAAACCATATTATTGTTGAACATTATAATATTATGGTTAAATTAACGATTATAGTACGGTTAAAAATATGAAATGTCATATGAAATGGATATGCCAGTTTTTTTACATTTTAAAATACAAAATTATTTATTATTTTTTATTAATGATTTTATATAAAAACAGATGATTTTATTAATACATAGATACAAAAATTTAATTAGCATTTTTCTTCTTCCAAATCGTGTTTCAAGGATATAAGGGAGGGAACACTTTGGTCATCGATTTAACGGCATGGATTTACCAGTAAAGAATTTTTCTTGATGACATCAATTTTGGGGGATTCCTTTTCCAATTCAGCCAACACCTTTTTCATGTAGTCTTTCAAGTACAAAGTAAAGTCTTCCTTGTCTCCGAAAGCATTCTTGTTAACTGTGATTGATAACAACATCAACGTCGGTCTCAACTGTTGAGTTTGTATCTTCATCAGCTTCTTCAGCTCAGGTATAGAAATCTTCACTTTTAATGTCAAATGGTAAATTACATCACCGACTAATTTCGTTTTGTATCTGTGAAGATTTCATCATCAGTAATATTATCCCTGTTGATTTTCATGATTTCGATAATAAAGAAATTACAGTCTACACCGAGAGGACTCAAATTGCGGGTATCCAGAGAATATGGTTGCCACGCGCTCAATTCAGCAGCGAAAAAGAAATAATTGAATATTTTATTTTAAATTGAATTCCCGAAACATATATTTTTAAAGCACAAAACAATAAACTCCGATGACATAAACAAATAAATAATTTATATTTTTAAAAATCTTCTGGTTACCTACGAAAAAACTTTGGTTGTGGAATAAACATTAAATAGTTAAGACCAACCATGTTGAACTTGTTGTACGTAGTAACCATTTAATGATAAAATTTTAAACAAAACTTTTTTACCGGGACCAAAGTAATGTTACAAGCAACTAAAATGTGTTCATTGCAACCATATATTTTTACAGAGAACATAATGTGGTTCCTGTGACCATACCATAACCATGTTTTTTATTGTGAATGATCTAAAGGTATGACCTTTAGATCATTCACAAAATTAAGGGGGTAGGAAAACTATCCCTTTTCCCCGCGCAATTATACAGCTCTTTATCGCCATATGCCCTAGTCACATACTAAATTTCATTTTAACATGTCAAACGGTATGAAAATAGCCAAAATGAATTCAGGGTACCTCAAAACGTATAAATCGGTAGAAATCCTGACCTTGTTTTTTTCACGATTATTATACTTTACCTTATACTACGTATGGTAAAGTACAATACAAATTTTATTCAGTTGGATATTTGGCAGTAAGTAATTCAATTTTTGTCATTATTTTAAAACAGCTCTATCTGTTGCGTGTTTAAAATATCCCGCTTTTAAAAATAAAAGATGCAGTACCTTTAAATAGGTAGACTTGCTTATGTACTTTCACTTCCTTTTCTCCACTTTCTTTAAGAAATGAGATATTTTTGGGAGCAAAAAGTATCCGATATTGGAATCAGGATACTAAGGTACCTCCTCACAAAGTTTTGTTAAAATCTATCCAGTAGTTTTCACGTGATGCGAACGTAAACAGACAGACAAGAAAGAGTTACTGTTTTATTATATGTATATATATATATATATATAGATACAAGCAGAATGTAATGCATTATCTGGTTTGCTAAAGGTGTGTTTAGATTGAGTGTACAAGTCATATGGAATGTCAAATTTTCCATATGTAAAACTATACATATAGTGTAAACCTCTTGAAACATAACATATGTTATTTACCTATGTGCAATAACATGTGTTAGTTTTTTATTTAAAGCACGCTCTATTTGATGTGTAAAACTATATGACAACAGCTGTTTTCAGTGATGTTCACTTTTACTTTCAAAAATTCCGCTCATACACTTTTATCATGAAGTTAAGGAGTTTAAAATTAACCAATATCTTTATTCTAACTTTTGTTACTAACTTAATGTTCAAAGATTTATATCGATACCTCATAGGTGATATTAATAATAAAGTTATGTAATATAATATAGATACATATATTATATAACTATTTGCAAGTTTGATTATTTGTACGTCAATCACGGCCAAATCAAATTTAATGATATTTAAAACATAGACAGATCTTTATTTTTTGTGGGTCCATTGGGATATGTCTGTTTTCAAAACTAGGGCCAGGAGGGTATAAGGGACATTTTTATACGAATGACTCAATTTTAATAGAAGTTGAGAACACAATTTCATAAATGTATAATGATGAAAGGCAAGGTGTGCTTATCTATATTACCGGTTCTACGAAAGACTGAATTAAATTAAAATTTTACTTTACTATAGCGCATTATTTTTCAAATCTTTTTTAAGGCGGTAACTGTGTAAACTGTAATATTACCTAATTAACAACTTTGGACTGTAGGACAAAAAAATGCTATTGCTTTTGAAAATGAGAGAATTCCATTTTGCGAAAAAAAAATGAATAAAACCTAAATCTTATTACAAATTAACAAAATTTTATGTTTTTAATCCATGTTGAATAGTACTATTTTTTATATTGCAATATATTAAGAAGCATTATCAGAATTTAGCAATCATACTGCAACTATAGTGAAAAATCTACGCTATCTAACCTAGGAAATATAAGTATTGTAATTTCTTTCTTTCTTTTTCCACTTTTTACTTTAAAGTTTAATTATTTAATTTTAGTTTTTTTTTTGGTTTTTTGTTTTCCTGTACCAAAGAAGAATGAAATGATATTGAAATAAAATATGTATATATGTAAGTAAATAAACTATTCAATTTGTTGGTATTATAATTACATTCAAGTAAAAGAAAATCAACGTTTTCATCAAACATTGCCTTTGAAAATGAGACAACTACATTGGCGCATACCAAAACCTTATTAAACTTACATGCAATAAGACCACACAATAATAAGTCTATTACGGCTTGTGATTTTTCTAACGCCATTCAAATGCAAATCATTAAATAAAATGGAGTTCTTTCTTTCATTTTCAAAAGCAACGGCTTTTTAAAGAAATTTAATTCTTTTCTATTGTCATAAGAATTAGGATAAAAAATAAACAAAATTATTCATTTAATTGTTACTGATATAGTTCAAATGATATTAATTAATACTTATTGTATTATTTATTATAATTATTTTTTGTTTTTATATAATTTCTCTCTTACAAATTGAATTCTGTACTGTTGTAGTAGCTCCCAAATGATAACACACAAAATGGTAGTTCTTTGCATAGTTGACATCACTAGCGGGTTTCTAATAAAATGAAATGGCGGCAAAAATATGGCAAATTGGCTAATAACTTATTACAGCAAGTCCCAATAAAGCTAATATTTTTAGTTTTATTATATAGTCTAATAATTAAAAAAAAATAATCCATCTAAACCACACTTTGAAGACCAGCTGTTTTTAATATTTGATTTTTGTTTTTAATAACAGGAGGTTATGTCATATGTACGTAACATGTGTACTTTTAAACACAAAAATTATAAACCATGTGTAAAACACTGATATTGACATACGCATGAAATTCCATATGGATAGCAATTTTGACAGTACATATGACTTGTACACTCAATGTAAACACACCTTAACTGCTTCATTACATTCATCTACTTGGGTAGTGTTAGCGGTAAACATCAACTACTTAGCAAACAACATTAGATAAAAGAATGCTTTAACTTTATCGATTATTCATAGTTAGTTGGTAAGAATCGTTTTTGTTTTAATTAATTACATGATTTGAAAAGAAAATATTCTATTTACTCAATGTTAGGCCTACTAAAAATAGTTCAATTAAATAAAAATTTAAATATACATATGTAAGTATAACCTTATCCATTTTTCAAAGCGCTAACGTCATTTAATAATTAAATATTTTAATTATTTTCCTAGTAAAAAATTGAGTGAAAAAAATTTCAATGTACATATTTTCATAATTTCAAAGTACTAAAATGTTTTAAAAATACATTTTTTCTTTTTAGTATAATAGTACAATATGTTTGTAAACTACACTTGGGTTGTGTTAAAATCCTCTTGTCGTTGCAAGGTTCATAAAAACAAAATTATAATTTACACTTTCGCCTTCTGCTTTTGTGTTCGCTTAACTATCATTCAAACACAACGTTCATGTGCTAGTGGCTATGCCTGCGCTAATGCCTGTAGAAAATGTTGTACTTTCAATGGCATATAGTACAGGAATGTACTTACATATAAACACTTCGACACTTTGACAATGGCAGCTGTTGTTTACAGTTAGAATATACGAGAAGCAAGATAAGCTGAGCAATATTGTCAACAACATAATCATCATTATAATTAACACTTAGACTGAAATATTGCAGTACTGTACAGTGGGTTGGATTGCAAAAACAAATATGTAGTAGTAAATATTTAATTAAAAAGCGTTAACATTCAGAAAATTAAACACAAGACAATAAATAGAAAGTTACAGACAGGCGACTTTGATCAACATGTTTGCGCGAAACCTTCTAGTAGCTAAATTTTACAAAAATATACCGATTTGGTGCAGTTTTTACTTAATTAACTTAAAAAGAAAAGGTTATTAACTCCTTCCCTTAAGCCTAGTACTCTGTTTGAATTTGTGAAAAAATGTAGAGCAGCACTTAATATTTCTCGAGGAAAATTTGACATTTAAAATGTGGTGTCTATCTCGCGATTGGGAAGAATTTTACGATTTTATTGCTTTTTAACCGACTTCAAAAAAGAAGGAGGTTATCAATTCGTCTGAATGTTGCTTTTTTATGTATGTAATCACATAACTTATTTGAAAGGATATGCTTTCGGTTTGGTCCCGTTTTAACAACAGTTCATTATATTAAAAATTAAAGAGTGGCCCCATATAGCATACATGTTTCTGAAGTTTATTAAGAACCGTAAAGGGCACTAAATTAAAGTTTTAAAATATTGCCTATCGCTATAGCTCCCAATAACACAAATTAATAAAAAAATAAATTTAAAATTTAAAGGGTGTCCCCCCATAGGTGGCGTAATTTGACCTTTATGGGCATATCTTTTGAACGGTTACAGACAAAACCTTGAAAATTTTACAGACTGTCGATTACTATGACCGTTTTAATAAAATGTATAAATATTAAAGGGTGCTCCAATAGTTCATTTAATTTTATGTATATGGCCATACTTTTGAACAGTTGTACACAGTCAGCTGAAATTGAACCTGTATTGCTAAGTCCGCTATAACAAAAAGTATAAAATTTGAATTTGGAAATAAAAGGGTGTCCCAGTAGTTAATGTAATTCTATGTATGTGGCCAAACCTCTGAACTGTTATAGACAGGCAGCTAAAATTTACAAGGAACCTGAATTGCAAAGTCCACTATATCAAGTATACAATTTTAAATTAGAAATTAAAGGGTGTCCCCATAAATTATGTAATTTGATCTATATGGCCCTATATTTTGAACCGTTAAACACAAACAATTGAAAATTGGGCAGAATGTCCACTACTTTCTCTGGTATAATGTAAAGGGTGTCCCAATAGTTCATGTAATTTGATATATATGGCCAAACTTTTGAACCGTATTAGACGGATAGTTGAAATTTACAAAGAATCTTTGTGGCTAAGTCCTTTATAACAACAGGTCTTTAATTTAAAATTGTAAATTAAAGGGTGTCCCAATAGGTGTTGTTATTTGATCTATGTGACCCTATCTTTGGAACCTCTATAGACAGAGGCTTGAATGGTGTCCCCATAAAAGACGGATGCTGGTGAAAATAGCTTAACTTTTGAACAGTACTACTTCTTACATTTTTAGTTTAGAATTGGTGCCCTTCTATCTGTTTTGAAAACGGTTTTTTTTGGAAGAGTTTTAAATATAACACATTGTTTTACAAAATTTTTCACAAAAAATTCCACATGAAATAATGCCCATTTGCTTTATTTCACAACTTTGACAAAATGTTACCTGAAACATTTCAATGTTTTTCCACAGTAAAACACAGTACTACTTCTGCAACATTTTTTCATACAAATTTTTTATGTATGTAGTTTGACAGCATTTCGCATGAAAAACTGAAGAGAATACTGGGCTTATCACAAACCAATTTTTTTAAAGGTTATCTTTGTTTAAAACAGAAGAAAAAAATTGTAATTAAACAAATAATTGAAAAAATTAACTATCGAGAGGTCAAACGTCAAGTTTTTCGGACAGCAAAAAGGTTGGATCATGAATCAGGAGCTGAAGTAAGAATTTAAAACGTTATGCTTACGATAAAATATGGAGGCGATTCTTTTATAGTATGGGGTTGTCTGTCGGCGGTTGGGGAGAGTAAGTACATGATTATTTTGACTATGTCGATCGGTTTATATAGTTTAACCCATAAATTGTGAATGCTTTTATTTAGTTTGCAATACTTGTAGAGAAACAGAGAATTTCCTACAGAAACTTTGGCTTTCATAAAAGTTACGTGAAAGCAAAGCTTTAAGGTATAATTAGTGGATTTTTTAATCAATAAAATTGCTCAAGAAGATATTTTCAGTGAGGGTATGAAATATTCTAATTACTAAAATATTAGTTCAATTACGACGGCAAATACGACAGTATTCCAGTACAAGATAAAAGTTAACGAGTGTAGCGTTGCATTACAAATATTATGACAGACCTGTTATACAGAGAATTTTTTTTTTCACCAATTAATGGTTTTATTCAGTTTTAAAGTAAAGTTTAATTGATTTTTTAATTGATTTAAATATATTTTTTTTCTTTTGAAACCAAATAAAAATTGCAATTAATTGAATCAATTAATAATTCAATTAAATTTTAATCTGAAACCAATTACAACCTTTAATTGGAGAAAATATTTTTTTCTGTGTAGATATCAGATAATTTATTGTATTTTTTATTACTTGACACTGTACTGACCTGTAACATGTATTATTAACAGGCGTATCCCAAATATTTTTTACAAATCAACACAGAATTAATTTATCAAACTTTCTACGCATACGACTGGTACTCGAGTATTTCAAAAGTTTGTGAAGGAGATAGCATTAAGGCTGTTATGAATTTTTAGGGCACTTATCGCTATCAAGGTATACGAGTAATTGAACTTTAATAGCTTATTATTAAAATATATAACTTATCGTATAATTTTGCTTAAATTTTTTAATTTAACTTTTTAAGTTTCTTTTTAAAACTATTTTTATCCTTTACTTTTAAATTTATAGGTCCCTTTAAAAAAGTAATAAATAAACAAAATGCAAGTTCATACCAGAAACTATATCTACGTTAGTTTAGTTAAGCTGAATCCTAATGACTTGCTTACAAAAAAAAAAAAAATAATGAAGCATCATTGGAGAAATGATGGTACTATTATTTGTTTATTAATACCCGTTTATTTATTTATTCATTAAAGGATTAAAATCAAAACTTTATATATAAAGAAAGTTCGAAGTAGTTTAAACTAATAAAGAGTAAATAATTTTAAAACGATTATAGGATTTAAGATTTTATAATAGTGCAGCTTAAAGGATAACTAAAAAAAAAAAATATAATAAATATATTAAGTACATAGTGGTCGACACTTACAGTGCTACCAACTTCACGCTACTGTAGCAACAAAACCGCTATAGAATATATACTCAGGTTTAGACAAGAATCAATATATTTTGTACAGAATCTTTTTATGTCGTAATCTCTTTAAATATAACGTAATGGTATTTAATGTTATTGTCTTGTATTTGTCTAGCAAAATTGCAACTAACCATTGTCTATCGTACCATTACTTGTTATGAAAAATGCATTCGTGATGGGCTTTTAAAAAGAGAAACATTGTCATAGATTCGCAAGGTAGAAAGTAAAAGGGCATTTCAGTTGAAGAAAACTCTATATCTGTTTTCTTGTAGCTTAATGCGAAAACTAAAAAATTAAGTCCTTAAGTGCAAATAATACCAGATAAAATACCTGCATAAAGGTCGATTTGTAAAGTCTTAGCAATTAATTTTCTAATAATAAAAAATATCATGATAAGGCAATAAAAATCATTAGAAGTTTCAACAAAACTCAATAATGCCCGCTATATTCTAGGGTCTTAAACCCAATGAATTTCTTAACATGGGAAATTATTGACGCTAAAGTATCAACTAAAAAATTTGTGGCGGTCAACACTCAAAAGTTTACTCTTTGCCAAATAGGAGCTGACGTTTGTGCAGCATGTGATAACTTCCGGAAGAGTATAATTTAGTACAATCGTAACAATTGTGATATACTGGTGCACTTAGATATAGTGGGCCTAAATGTCGTAGTTCTCATCCCAGTCTTGAAATTGCAACACTGGTTTCTGTTTAAGATTTTTATACCCTTCACCACAGGTAGAAAGGTGTACGTACTTTGCTTCTCTAGAAAACGTAAAACGAAAAAATTTTACGGTACCGGTATGTAGAATTAATATTTTTAGCATTTTTTGCCGTTTAAACTATTCAGGACATCGATTTATTAAAATTCTGCCACATATTTTATCAATTTACGCTGTGATTAAAGATATTTCGGGCATTATTGTTACATTTTTTCTGACAAATATTGTAATAATATGATTTTCAAAAAATTAATTTATTCAAGCATTTAAGACATTTCATTCGGAATTGAAATAATTTCGTAGTTATCATTTCGATCGGAATGCTTTTAGCTTCTATAGATTCCGTTCGGTTTTAGTAAATCTAAAAAATACAAAACCACTTTTTATGTATTACATATTGAAACATAAGAACGAATATGACAAAACAAAAAATTGATGCTTTAAGAGATAATAAAAATTCAAGAAATAAATTTTCACCAGTATGTAGTCCGAAACTTCCCCTACATTCCAATACCACATTATATATGCGCCGAGTTGCGACTGTGGGCACCAGAACAACGTTGCTTGTTGAAGTATTTCGACCTTCTTAATACAAATCTAAAGAAAAAAATTTTTTACCGAACCGTCTTCTAGGGTATTGGGTCCTATAACTTTTGGCGTACCCTGCCAATAATAAAACATGTAACTTAATATTAGAGTAATAACTAAAAAAATCATATCGAAAAATAAGTGTGTTCTAAATAAAAATACTTTTAAATATTAGCTATATTTTTACCCGATATACCCACAGATCTGTCTACACATTTTAACAATATACTACTCTGTTCGCTGTGATAATGTTGAAATAAACCAGTAATATTTTGGCTCCCGAGATAGTCTGGTATTTACTTTCAAAGGAGTAATATAACTTTGAAATCGGTTACCATAAAAAATGATTTTTGGCCCCATTCTCAAAATATGTACCACATTGCGGGGGCTAAATTTTGGCATTTTCTGAAAAAATTAAATTCAAAACTTTTTACTAAATATTAGGTATAAGTGCTATATTTAAGACATAAAAAACCCTTTTTAGCACGTTTTATCACTTTACTTTCATAATCATAATCAAATAAAAATTAAAATGTATTTTAAACCGTCCATTAAATTTTTTTCTTATCGGTCGATTTTTACATTTTATAGCAAAAATTAAAGAATAACGTCTCACCTACAAATCAGAAAAAACTATGTATAAAAATTCGAATCCAATCAAAAGTTATGGATTTTTTACCACTGTGTTTCGTAGAATTTTAAGGTATGGTCCAGAATATTATCCATTACTAATAAAACTATGATCTGAATAGATTAAATGGCTATAAATTACTTAAAATATCAATTCCACATAGCAAAATGAAAGTGGTTTTATTCCGAAAAATTTTTTCGTTTTACGTTTTCTATTGAAGAAAAATACCAAGTCAATTCCATTTGGAACATGGGTGATTGTTTGTTACATTAATTCTTATGTTGCCACATTAAAAGTGGTTTTGTATTTTTTTTTTTTTTCGATTTAATAAAATCGAACGGAATCTATAGCAGCTAAAACTATTCCGATCGGAATGGTAACTACGAAATCATTTCAATTCCGAACGGAATTTATGACATGCCTGTCTGAATCCTTATACATATTTACTAAAAATTTTCTAAATATATTCCAAATTTAAAAAAAAAATTAAAAAAAAAATTCCAAAATATTTTTACAAAAAAAATTCAACAAAACTCTTTTCAATAAAATTTTCTACAAAATTTTTCAAAGATTTTCATTTAAATTTTTACAAAATAGTTACAATAAAATTTTCATTAAAGAAAATTTCTAGTTATTTTTTAAAGCTTATGTCTCTGAAGTTAAAAAAAAATTTGTACCTATGTCTGTAAAAAAATCACCGTCGTGAAGACTATGCAAGATTCGGCACGACCGAATATACATAGCACTCGTACTTGTTGTTATTGACTATGATAACCCTTGTGAAATTTTTTATTAGTTACAAGGCCATAAACCGAACTACAGCATTTTAATGTTTTAAGGTCGACTCTACAAGTTTCCAGCAGTAATCGGTTGTATTTTTTTATTTATTTGTTAGGTAATTTGGGTTATAAACAGATATGATTCCTTCCATCCAAAAAACTTCCGACATTATCTGTTGGATTAAGATCCAGTGACTATGATAAAAAATATTACGTATTTAATAAAATGAAGGTTTCCTGGTCCAGTGAACCATAACTGACCCTAAAGCTTCGCATTCGGTTTTCGCCATATACATTTACGTTCGTCCATCTGATTTAAAAACAATGTCTCTAATCTAATCGGTAAATATTACTTTGAATTAAATAAAAAAATTTGGTTTTTGTTACTCTTACGCGATCTATACACATTTTAATCTTATTCATCTTACTTATGAAAGACGTGTTCCTAGATACCCGCACATTGTTACGACTAATAATTTCCAGCTTAGCTTTGTTCTTTAAATTTATTTCGGATTCGCTCGCGTTCTGTTTTTTGGTTTGTCCTACTATAATTTTGAACCACCGTATTTATGGTTGTTCTCTTAGTTTTACCCAATTTTGGTAAAATTGGTGTTAATTTGGGACAATTTTATCTTTGGAATCGTATAATTTTGTAATTGTCTAATCCCAACAGTAGTGTGGATCACATTGATCAACTGAAAAAGGTTAAAACGATATTGCTTTTAAGTACAAGCAACCTTATCTGGCGAAGACAAATTTACAGTTCCATCAAAACAATTCACTACTGCCCTATTCAATTTCCAAATTTGAAGAAATGGCTGGCTGGTAAAAGATTTGGGTTGAAACAAAATACTATATTTTTAGGGCTAAATTTTTCAAGTTCATAGTCATTTTGCATACAGCCGCTTTTTGCCGAAAAATTTATTTTATCCAGAAAATATTTTTTAGCGAAATGCAATTGCATGAACTTTAATTAAATAACTAAACATTTATGGGATTTCTCTATATACTAAAAATTTTTGTAGGATGGACTTGTAGTCACCACTAAATTATTCTACTACTCTTTCCTTAGAAATTTTCTATAAATAAATCTAAAAAGTTACTAAAGTTGCCATAAAAAGTTTACTCTAAATAATCACTCGATTATGCATTCAATTTTATTTCGTAACGACAAACGATATAATATCATTCACCAAATGTTGCTACAAATTGAAAGATTTGTCATGGCGATAAAGATTTTGCTTCACTTGCAAAAATTTCTGAAAATATACGGGATTTCATGATTTGGCAATTGTATACGTTTGCCACCAGCACATTAATTTTCTTTAAAAATTCATATGTACATACGTTATGTTCAATACACACACACACACATAACAGTCTTGCATTAACCACATCATACAGCATTTACATTGCACAAACTTTGAACCTTGATGTCTGATTATTCACTTGAATTTGTAATTATGGACAAGCATTATATTTCTTCTGTATGTGTGTGTATACTACAAGTGCATGCATATGCTGTATGCATACATTTGCAAAAATATATAAAATCTAGAAATTTTGTTACTCATGTATTCTAATAAAGGCAACCAAACAGTGAATTTTTTTAAATGAGAATGTATTGTTGCTTTTGCATTGTTAATTATATTTAAGAACTAGCTGTGCCCGCCACGTCGTGGGCTTCCTGACAATATTTTGCTCGATTTTACTTTGAAAGTATTCCACACCATTGAAAGACTCTTACTTTTATAGTGCTTCAGTTATGATTTATGTATTTAGTTTATATAAAGGTATCCATCTCTGGATAAAATTCTAAAAATTACTCTAAACCTCTGTAAGAGGTGTTTAAAATATTTCAAAAACAATGCAATTCCATAAAGTAAAGATCAAATACAAATTTTATTCAACTGGCGCCATCTGTTGCGCAAGAGTTGAATAATAACCGAGTTAAAAATATCCTAGTTTTAAACCGCACAGTTCAAAAATAAAAGTTCTGAAAATATAATAAAAAAAAGTATCCTATATTGTGATCAGGATACTAAGGTACCTCCTCACAAAATTTTGTTAAAATCCATTCAGTATTTTTACGTGATACGAACACAAATGAAAAGCAGACAGATAGACAGACTGACAGACAGACGGAAATGAGTTACTATTTTATTATATGTAACTTAAATATATTTATAAGCTAAATTTTGTGTAATTCAATGAATAAATATTTTAACGACTAAATGTAAATTAATACCTAAAGCAGATCATGAATTTATGTTTGAAATGTATTTTTTAAATTAAAAATTATTTTTTACTTTAATTTTATCAAATTTTCTTTTTTTATTATAATAAACATAAATGCTATGATAAAAATAAACAAAACAAGTATGTCACAAATTCCGTTCGTCATTGAAGTGATCCGTAGTTATCATTCCGATCTATACCATCCCAATCGAAATTATATAGATAGATAAACATCTGAAAGAAAAGTATGGACAACCATACAATGAAAACCCAGGCTATACTCATATCGAAAATGTTTTAGTTTATACGAGGCCCATTGTTCCCATATAATCTGTTTTTCTATTAAAACGATAATAATTTTTTACTTGTTATGGGAGGTACCATGCCCACTGTCCCAATCCAGTCTGTATTTTGCTAGACTATGCACATTACTGTGAGGGTTACTATTGTTCAAGACTCTACCTGTTGTAGTTCTCGTGCAAAGCTTCAAGGCTTTATCTATTGTAGTTCGCCAGGAATACGATAACAATTTTTCACTTTGTACCATGCACACATGTGCGTTACAGGTGCGAAATTCTAAGGTGTTAACTAATTCAGTCTCTAGATACTGGATACATACTATGTATGTTAATATAGAATTTACATGTGCAAAATTTCAAGGCGCTACCTATTACTGTTACCAACCTCCACGAGAATAAATATTTACTTTATATGGGAAGTGCCACGCCCACGTCGAATATCAAAAAATTAGTATCCTATTTTGCCATTCGTATATCTAGTAACAAACTATAAAAATTTCAAAAAGATCGGTTCACTGCTGTAGGCAGCTATAGGTTTTCGCATTGCGGTAGTATTAAATTGATTGGATTTTTTCCGCCAGTAAATGAAATAATGGCTCGCCGAACGTACCGAGCCAACAGCAAGTGACGACGGTCTTCACCGAAAGGTATGACAACAGCGTTGTGGTAGTATTTGTGAAAATGGATTTGTAAGTTTTACACAGACGATGCTTGATGAAATATCAAAAAATATTTTTCCTGATATGCTGATTGTCACATTTGGCTAAAAATGTCAGAAGACCGTAATTTAAATGATGAGCAATATGTAATTTTATTGCAACACCAGCATAAAAATGGAAATCTCAAAGATTAAAAAAGGAAAATATGTGGTGGGCACAAATTTTAGACAGAAGTGGCTGTACGATGTTGACAGCACTAAATCAAATTAATTCGCCGGTATTATCACATAGCACTAAATTGCCGGCGAAGTAAAAGATTTATAAACTGGCTATGCTAGCTTCAAACTAATTCGCCTAAATAACGCCAGAGGCGCTTGCAACACTGTTCTAAAAATAATCACAATGTGCAATTGCACTGTTGCCATAAGCGAAGCTTTACTATCACACTAACCATCTGTCTTATCTACTATTATCCCTTTCCAAAGGAAGTAACACAGTTAATATAGGCATGATTATATATAATTGCATGAGTGTTACTTCTCTTTACAAAAAATAACTGAATACTTGACGAGCCATCCAGCATGGATGAGACATATACAAGAGTTTGACATCCAGCATTTTGATCGTGTTTAGTCCGCTTTAGTATCAAAAATTAAGTATATTAGTATTTGTTTACGATAAAAAAAATATAAAAAAATACGAAAATATATTTAATTGCAGCAGCGGAAGAAAATAGATAACATCGATACCTTCCTGTAAGAATGTATTAAGCGACACTTTTTTCGAAAAAGACTTTTTGATGTGGAACTATACTAGAAGTTAAATGCCACATTTTGGCCTGGGTTTCGCTGCCCTATCATGGATGCAAAGGAAACTAAAGAGAAATTAAAATTGTGTCAACTGCCAAGTTTTCTCACTGGAATAATGATAAAAATTTTGGTTTTGCAATGATGTCAAGTTTTGTATATTATATAATATTATTTGGAAAACGATTTTCAGAATATTATTTGGGAAGCGATTTTAAGAATACATATTATGTTCCTTTCAATAGAATACATAAAATTGTTCTTGAATATTTTTAGAAATGTTGCTTAATACATTCTTATGGGAAGGTATCGACATGTTGATATTTATGTCGCTTAGTTTTAAAAAGTGGTCCAGAACAATATACTTTACCACTAAAAAGATATTCCGAATAGTTTGAACTGCTTAAAATATCAATTTCACATAGCAAATTGAAAGTGGTTGCATTCCGAAAATTTTTTCGTTTTACGTTTTCTATAGAAGCAAAATACGGAATAATCAATTCCACTTCCAAACGGAGTTTAGCTCTGTGACGTAGCTGAAAATTAGTTGCTTATATACACTTCTGAATTTGTTGCTAAATATTCACCCCCATATTTATAAAAAATAAAACCTTTTTGGAATGCGTTTTAAAACAATTTTTGTTTGAAAAATTTCGATTTCAAAAAGTCGATTTCATATACCATTTTCATAAAACAAAGCGACACAAACCTACAATCTTGAAGTCTGGCATGCTACAGATTGAATTTTATTATATGTTTTGTCTTATTGAAACTAGAGACCGTATGTGTGTTCACAGATACTCAGGGGTTTACGTGGGTGCCTTTCATTCTAAAAACTATTGAAGTGAAGATGTTATGAATTTAGAAAGGTGTTCAAGTTGAATATTGTTTTTTTTTTAACAGTTGAAAATGAAATGTTCAATTAAATTAAATTATGTACAAATATAGATTTACAAAATATTAAAGATTGAATAACTTTTAATGGTATAGTTTTTAAAATAGTTCATATTGAAAAGAAAAAAGCTTAGAGTTAAAATCCGATATGTTGCTACTTTTCAAAAACTGCAACAATAAGTAATTTTCTCGGAAATATATTTTAAAAAGTCGATAATACTACTTATTTATTTGAATTATTAGAATTAAATATTTTTATAATGTTATCACCATAAAAAAGACAATGAAAATATTCAATGCGAACCTAAAGAAGTGTTTCGGAAGTAGTTTAAATTCCAATCATTGCCATAAGATTGGTTTATTAATAGAAACTGATCTCTTTACGTTACAGATGGTACATCCGTTGAGTCTAATTTTCGATGACACGATCGAGCATTTCGAGTGGTGTAACGGCGAAAGTCGCCTACTCGTTTTCGCCTACACAGATTTTGTAATAACACCAATTATAATAGCATGGAATTTGCTTATTTATTTTTATTATTTTATTATTTTATTTTGTTATTTTATTTTATTTTAGATTATCACTGAATTACCTTTATATATTTTACATTTCCTATTTTTTTATATTTATAAACGTAAATTTAAATTAACGGTCAAGAAACTCATAGCGCCACCTGTAAGTCAGAAACAACCAGTTAAACTAGAACAGTCAGCTGTTAAACATATGTAAATTTCACAGATGATGGCTGGCAACCATTGTAAACAAACCATCAGACAAGTGTGTGTGTGAATATGTGTGCCCACTCAAGGGTATAAAAGACGCAACATTTCAAATAATTCTTTAGATAGCAAGCAGCTCGCCTGCAGGTAAGAAGTCTCTTGGAGGAATTTTATATTCCGCAATTACTTCTTATCGACAAGTGCAATTGGTGGAAGTACCAACACCACAGAAGTTTATCTTCTACCGGTGTTGGCTCGACCGTGTGACTAGTGCTGGTGTGGAATTTTATATTCCGGCCATAATCTTGGACACGGCCTAGAACTCCCTACAATCGCTGCCACTGCTAAGTACAGTGTGTTACTTTTACCGTCGTTGCCGCCTGTACCGCTGCCGGGTACCACCGCTACCGCTGCCAGGTACAGCTACTGCCGCCTGTACCGCTGTCAGGTACCGCCGCTGCCGCCTGTACCGCTGCCAGGTACCGTCGTTGCCGCCTGTACCGCTGCCAGGTACCGCCGCTGCCGCCTGTACCGCTGCCAGGTACCGCCGCTGCCGCCTGTACCGCTGCCGGGTACCGCTGCTAGGTATCGCCGCTGTCACCTGTACCGCTGCCAGGTACCGCCGCTGCCGCCTGTACCGCCGTTGCCGCCTGTACCGTTGCCAGGTATCGCCGCTGCCGCCTGTACCGCTGCCAGGTACCGCCGCTGCCGCCTGTACCGCTGCCAGGTATCGCCGCTGCCGCCTGTACCGCTGCCAGGTACCGCCGCTGCCGCCTGTACCGCCGCTGCCGCCTGTACCGCCGCTGCCGCCTGTACCGCCGCTGCCGCCTGTACCGTTGCCAGGTACCGCCGCTACCGCTGCCAGGTATCGCCGCTGCCAGGTACCGCCGCTGCCGCCTGTACCGTTGCCAGGTACCGCCGCTGCCGCCTGTACCGTTTCCAGGTACTGCCACCCGTACCGCCGCTGCCGCCTATACCGCCGCTGCCGCCTGTACCGCCGCTGCCGCAATACCGCCGCTGTTACTTAAACCGCCGCTACTGCTTGTACCGCCGTCGCTACCACTCAGACCGTCGCTGCCACCAGTACCGCCGCTGCCATCTGTACCGACGCTGCAATCTGCACTCCGCTGCTGTCTGTACCGCCGCTGCCATCTGTACCGCCACTGCCACCCGTACCGCCGCTGCCGCCTATACCGCCGCTGCTGCCCGTACCGCTGTTCTGACCTCCCATTCATCGGCTACGAGTTGAGACCGTCTGTCCTCTACGTTGTAGTAGAACAAATACACCAAATAAAACATTGAAGATAAGATTTATAACGTTTAACGAAATAAAACCCGACTGTTTCTCTTCTTTCCCAGATAAAGAAGGTAAGTAACAAAACATAATAAAAACGACCCTGGACTCCGTTGAAGCTATCCCAGCAACCAGCGGAAAACGTGTCGTTACATTTGGCGCCCGAGCAGGGACACTAGTAGTGTCCATATAAAAAAAAAAAAAAAAAACAAACCAACAATATATGTATATTGATTGAAAATTAAACATCATTATAAAGGAAAAGTTGAAAAAAAAAAAAAAAGGAAGAATAAAACTTGTGATTACACCTTCGTGCGTAAACAGATTTATCACCAACGTTAGACATCAGTAAGTCTACCACGATGTTACGAACCTCCTGGGCATACTACCTAAAGAGGGAGGAGCTGGTCAAATACCTTGGGCAATATCAGCAGGACTCCTCCGGCAATGTGGAAGACATGCGGAAACGTTTCGCTAAATTTTTGGCACTAGAACATCAAGAAGAGGAACTAAAGGAGCTGATGGCAATACAAGGAAAACACGAAGCCACACTCAGACTCCCTACGTCTGCGGATGGACCTAGCCGCTCAACGTCTCCAGTCAAGGCGGAAGAGGAAAAGGTCGGCTCCGAACGGGTAGGAATTAGCCGGAAACCAACCGAGGCAACCACACAGCCGAACTTAGTTACTTTACCATCCACGTCATCAACCCAGTGTCGAGATGACGACCATATCTGTGCTATAGAAGTAGTGCGTAAGTGGGGCCTAAAATACACAGGGGAAAAGGACCCACTGGAATTTATGGAGCGGTTGGAAGAGCTTGCCGAAATGTATCAGGTAGATTTGAACCAACTTCCGAAAATAATGCCGGAGGTATTACGAGAGCGTGCCCTGATATGGTATCGTAACAATAACCAACACTGGAATAAATGGGAGCACTTTAAGGAAGATATTTACAATTTTTTTCTCCCTCCTCGCTACTTTGAGAAGCTAGAGGATGAGATCCGAAAGCGGACACAACGCCCTAAGGAAACGTTTAAAGATTATTTATTGGCGATACAGAATTTGATGCGTCACACACACCTGACCGAACAACAAAAATTAGAGCGAATTTTCCGTAACACTCAGTCCGATTACCAATGGTATATTCGGCGCAAGGACTTTACCACATTGGGTGAACTGACCCAGCTAGCCGATGATCTAGAATGCATCCCGGCCTCCTCCCTACAACAACACGGGGCACACCATCGCATGGTACACGGAAGAATCCACAGAAGTAAGCGAAACACTACCGATAGGCGAGAGGCAGACGAGAGAATGGGTTCAACTAGTTTGACGTGGGAAGCAGATAAGTTAAAGGCCATAATACGCGTGGGTAGCCAGCTGATCCCGGCTATCATCGATACGGGAGCCACCAAAAGCTTTATCTCACCCGCACAAATCAACCACCTCGACATCTCATCTAAAAGAAAATGGCCCGAGAATATCG